>JBAMJV010001976.1:0-95000 GCA_037951105.1 Echinarachnius parma | reverse complement strand
TCCATTATCTCAACATAAATTCTTTGAATATTAATCAATTAAGAGGTCGGTATAAGGTTGTATAATTGATGTCGTGCCAATGTTATTAATTATGCATAAATATGACTTTGGGTCAATATCGCACTGATCTTTCTGTACTGATTGCAATTTAACAGGTTGGTAAATGGTTATACAAAAATAAATGTCGTGCTAATCTCATTAATCCAACGTAAATAAGACTGTGCCGACGATGGAACTGGTAGCAATGTAAGATGTAGGTAAATGATTGTAAAATTGATATCGGGCCGATATTATTAATTCATATTGATTATTAAGATCTATCTTTTTTATACATGCGCTTCTACATTTCACAAAAGTAATAACGATATTACTCAGCTGGCGGCTATTGTTGAGTGCAATAAGGAGAACAGTTAGAATCACCCTCCATGAAAATTATGATTAGAATTATGATGATGATGATGATGACGTTTATCATAATCATTATTATCAATCATATAGTTATTACCATAGCAAACTTCACAGATGGTATGGGTTTGAAGATCCGTTTCGATGAACCCGTTTCTTCATTTCACATCACAAGTAACAATCTATATTGGCTTGCGGCGATCGTATTTTATGAAATACGGATAATATGAAAGACCGCTGCCCTCTCTAAAATGATAATTTTGATTATGATGATGATGATGAAGATGATGATTATTATAATGATGATGATGATGATGATGATGATGATGACGGTGACGACGATGATGATGATGATGATGATGATGATGATGATGATGATGATAATGATGATGATGATGATGGTGGCAGGCCCATACAAGGGGTGGTTCGTTGGGCATGTTGGGTACGTAGTCATGCAGAGTTATATGTAATTATTCTTCACACATCTTTTTATTAATTATTTAATTGTTTTTACTTCATACACATCCACCGAATAATCACAAATGACAATACAGTAAACGGTATTATATTTGTATTTACCGAATATTATCATTATGTAATTTCAATAACACCAGCATAAACAGACGAAACATGGGCTATGGTATTTACATTTGGTATTTGTATTGATTTTTTTAAAGGGATAGTTGAGTTCTGGTAAGGAGAGTAGCCTATAGTTTTGGTCAAACTGAATTTTAGTAACCAAAACCTGCATCATTACAAACTAATAGTTATAACTCGGAAGGAATACAAAATTACAAATGACTTATTAAAGATTACAAACTAATAGTTATAACTCGGAAGGAATACAAAATTACAAATGACTTATTAAAGATCCTGTTATCATTCAAAAAGAGCCGTTAAAACTCAAGAGGCCGCTCTCTAAACACTCATCGGTTTCAACCATTTGGAATAAGATATTGTGCATGTGATGTTTTGTTGAAATAGTGATTGGATAGAGATAATCAACCACTGTTCAAATTATTTTTTTACTTTTTGAAAAGAGGAAGCATTTTTTAATTATTTTTTTTTACGGCTGGTTAAAAATGATTGAATAAGTGTAGGGCCCCACATGTATTACAAATGGCTATTCAACTTCACCTATCCCACATTACAGCAACAAATATGAACGACACAGTCCAACATTGGAAAGTCAACAATTTGAAATTAATGTTTTTAATTCAACCATAGAGGAAACTGAATAGAAATACTAAAATGATTGAAAATGAGCAAAGAAAAATAGGCTTCGCCGGGAATCGAACCCGAGAACTCCGGATTGCTAGACCGGTGCTCAAACCATCAAGCCATGAAGACTTTTGAATGGCGGGCGTTCCCATGAAACCCTTTTCAAAGCTCGATTAGTTTATAGAAGCTATAAACTGGGCCAATTCCAAGGATAATTAAATTAACTTTTATAGAGAAAGGCGCATGATCCCAGCTAGCCACCTAACGTTGGGCCGATGTCGGAATTTGGTTGCCGGATGTCGGCATATCGCCGTTGGCTCGAGGTTAAAATGTCCGCCAGCCCAACATCGTCACGACGTCATTTTTGTGATATATTGGCATAAGGTCATTTTCCGACAATGGCCCAACATCATGTCATGATGTCATTAAACTGGACCCTATGGTTATATTGTCCTATTTAAACATACGATCATGAAAATTCGTAATGTCATCACATTATAAAAGAATCCGGTCTCGGAAAGTCGGCATTTACACATTAGACGATGTGTGTATCTGGGCCGCATAAGAATCCGGTCCCAGAAAGTCGGCGTTTACACATTAGACGATGTGTGTATATGGGCCGCATAAGAATCCGGTCCCGAAAAGTCGGCGTTTACACATTAGACGATGTGTGTATCTGGGCCGCATAAGAATCCGGTCCCAGAAAGTCCGCGTTTACACATTAGACGATGTGTGTATCTGGGCCGCACACGAATCCGGTCTCGGAAAGTCGGTGTTGACACATTATACCACCTGTTTTTCAAAACAGGCTCGATAACCTATCGAACGAGATTCGGCAAGCAGGCATCATAATATGGGGTCTAGATTATAATCTCGTAATCTGGGTTACGGACCTTTCGATAAATTATCGACAGGTGTTACGTGTGCGCGCGTACGTACGTGTGCGAGCGCGCGCGCACGCACAGCAGTGCGAGTGCACACTGAACACGGTGCATATTGCACTAGCCGTGCGCGCGTTGTACTAGCCGCGCTCGCGCGGGGGCGGTGGGGATGGGGGGGGGGGGGGGGGGGGCGGGGCCCCGGGGTTAGCTTCACCTAGGCCTAGCGCAGGACTAGCTCTAGTATAGAAAATTCGCTGTTCTCAAGCTATGCTTATGTTCAATGGAAAGAGAATAATTGCGACGGTGTGTGTGTGTGTGTGTGTGTGTGTGTGTGTTTGTGTTTTTTTTGGTCCAGACCTGTGCCGTGTGTTTATCGTAAGTGGTCAAGCATGGTATGTGGAACCCAGAATAGGTTAGCTTGACCCGGTCCATGTGGTTTAAGGTGGTCAAATTGACCATTATTCAAGGACATATTGTAAGAAAAATAGCAAAATAACACATTTTCACTAAAATAAACGCCCCAAAGTGCCCTTGTCCACATGGACCGGGCAGCCACCTATCGTAAGTGGTCAAGCATTGTATGAGGAACTTATAATAAGTTAGCTTGACCCGGTCCATGTGGTTTAAGGTGGTCAAATTGACCATTATTCAAGGACATGTATATTATAAGAAAAATGGCAAAATAACACATTATATCACTAAGTAAAATATTATAAATAGAAAATTGTATTTAAATTGAAAGTGTTTTAAATTGTAATTCTTCATTCATGCTGGTCTTTATTATTGTCAATTATTTTGTAATAATTTAAATGTTACAATTATTATGTAAAAGTTAATTGTATTTGATCTGAATGTAAAATCAAACGCTGTATAATAATATTATTATTATGTTGATCTGCTGATTAAACAAGGTATACTGTGTTCAATATTTTTTATTGTTTGTATGCCAGGAATGAAAAAAAAATATCAATGAAAACAACAATAGGTTTTCCCATTAATTTTAACACTTTTGTCATTCTATTTCTAGTAAATATTAATTGGCTAGCTTTGTACTAGTTTATCATCGCGGCGGCTTGTAAGTTTGCTGTGATTGCCAAGAGGCAATGTATTGTGTTGCGCGGATGAATATTGAATAGTACTCCCGCTACGACGTAACTTTGAAATGTTTCTCGACATTAAAATCAGCGTGAAAAAATACCCTGTCTTAGCTTGTAAATTTCTCTCTTGAAAATGGAGAAGTCACTAAATGAGACATATAGAAATGACCAGCAACTCATAATTAACGGAAATATGTAGAATTAATTACATAATTCAAGTAATTGACTGAGAAAATAACTTAACTTGGAGCACATGCATCCGCCTTAATTCGTATTGACGCAAAAGGTACATTTCGTGGAAATTTGACCTGTGACCTTTGAATTTTGAACTCATGACCCTAAAATCACAGCACATCATTGGCCTATCAAGATACATAGATATACCAAGTTTGGTGACGATTGATCATTTGGTCCTTGAGAAATTGCAGAAACAAGACATTTCGTGATTTTTTTGACAATTTTGACAATTTTCAAACAAAAAAAATTCAGAAAATGGTCATAACTTTTTCAAAAATGATCGGAAATGTCTGAAATTTAGAGAGAATGCTCATAAAGATGTCTCCTTAGTTTACAATTTTTAAAATCCATAATCGGAGCAAGCCCTACTTTTTTTTTGTACCGAAATATTTAGATAATAATGACGTTCATGTAGCCTAACCAGCCAACTGCAGTTTTTTACAAATTCGATATCCTGATTTTCAATAATGTACCCCAACCCTCCGTAGCCACGGGGCTGCGCCATTCAGCTCAACTGGCTGACGCTGTCATGACGTCACTATACGATCATACCATCGATACGTACACATTGGATACAGTACACTGCATACCACCACATGCGCGACATGGAAGCCACCATATCGAAAAGTAGGCGCACACAGGCGCGCCGGAAGCAGTTTTGGATTGGGGGGGGGGGGGGGGGGGGCAAAACCCCAAGGGGGCTCATAATTTGTGTGTGTAGGGGCTCAGGGGTGGATCAAGTTTTTTTGCTAAGGGGGGGGGGGGGGGTTGACCCAATGACGATGCGGAGCATCGTCCATGAGCCACGAAGCGGCGATTTTTTTGTTGCCATTTTGAACCCTCGTAAGTGATGTCTTTTTTGGGGGTTGACCCAATGACGATGCGGAGCACTGTCCACGAGCCTCGAAGCGGCGATTTTTTTTGCTATTTTGAACCCCCATAAGTGATGTTTTCCACACCACATTTTCACTTGGCAGCCCAAGCGGGGGGGGGGGGGGGGTTAAACCCCCTAACCCCCCCCCCCCCCCCCCCCCCCTGTAGATCCGCCACTGGGGCTCATGCCCAACCACACTCTGGATTGCCAACTTTGAGCCAGACGTGAGAGTGAGACATTGCGAGGGAGCGAAGCGACTGAGCGGGGGGAGGGTGTGGGAGGGGGGGTGTCCCCCCTCCCAAGGTAGGGAGCTTTTGCATTTTTGGACTTGAAATTGACTGAAATTGACGGAAATTCGGCTGTATTTAGGAAAGCGTGATATGATTTGATCGACCAGGAAGTTTTAATATGTTTTTCACGTAGAAAATAAATAATTGAAATATGTACCCCAAAACACACACACAACATAAACCATAATTATGCAACATTATGTATGATCCAACAACACACAGCCAATAATCAGTCCCGAGGGAGCGAAGTGCCTGAGGGCTGGGGGAGGGGGGGGGGGGGGGGGAGGGGGAGGGTTTGGGAGGGGGTATCCCCCTCCCACGGGGAAGATTTTGCATTTATATACTTGAAATGGTGCAATTTGGTGCACTGCATGCCATACCTGAGAAGGAAATTTAGAATCCGAGTTAAACAAAAAAAATAATAAGATGTCTATGCTCTCATCAGATGTTTACAACACACTGAGATAATCTGTTCGCGAAAATTGAAAATGGATGTATAAACTAGTTTTTAAACGTAAGCTGTGTTTTTCCCACTCTTTTTTTTTTTTTTGGAGGGGGGGGGGGGGGGGCTTTTTTGGGGGGCAAAATTGCGTTTTGCCCCCCCACTTTTTGGATTGGGGGGTGGGGCGGCCGCCCCCCTGCCCCCCCCCCCCCCACTTCTGGCGCCTATGGGCGCACACCCTATACCATGGATTTTACTAGCGAGTAAAATCCATGCCTATACTAAAGGTGGCTCATTCATTTGCGCGACAGATTAGAGCAATTGGTATTGGGTGTACTGTTCACAGTGATGCTGACTTCAGGAAGCGGGCGTTGTTTTTAAATCTAGTATTCTTTATATCGGTGGTATACACCATGCCTCTGTAGTCTTTTTTGAAAACTCTTGCGCAATATGTACAGTTACCTGAGGGGAGTGTGAGCATTGACATATGACATTGCAAACGAAATACCCATCGATCAGGGGCGCCAGCATGGAAGTCAATTAGTCCCGCTCGCTTAGTAAACCTACCATGCCATAATAGCTCTGTTATAGCTAGCCAAGTAGTTCGCATATATAATCTTGAAGAGTTATGGAGCTTTGACTAAAGGCTAATATGCCAGGCCAGCGAGCACGCGCGGCCCGATCAAACGATCAACTCTGACGATACAGATCGGATTATGAGAGTTCCGATAGTTACTTGTCCTGCTCGTAAGCTGTGTTAACAGATTATAATCTACACCCCATACTATCGTGCCTACTTGCGTAACTTTTGTTTCTCTGTTTTACTATAGATCTCTTTTTTTTCTCAAACACTATGATTATCATTATATGTATAAGAACAGATTGTATATGTATATGTAATGCTGTACACAATTAGTTTGTTGTACTTATATG
Organism: Echinarachnius parma; assembly: GCA_037951105.1. NCBI lineage: Eukaryota > Metazoa > Echinodermata > Echinoidea > Clypeasteroida > Echinarachniidae > Echinarachnius > Echinarachnius parma. Next base: position 88,620 of record JBAMJV010001976.1, on the reverse strand, counting down.
AATGATTTGTATTGTAAATTTACGTTGTAAATTTGTTTGAGAGAAAATAAAATACTATTACAAAACAAAAAAAAAACTTCTTCTCGATAATTATCGTGCTGTTCTGAAAGTCGGGTGATTATACGGTGTGTTTGTCTGGGCCGCATAAGAATCCGGTCTCTGAAAGTCGGCGTTTACACATTAGACGATGTGTGTATCTGGGCCGCATAAGAATCCGGTCTCGGAAAGTCGGTGTTGACACATTATACGGTGTGTTTGTCTGGGCCGCATAAGAATCCGGTCTCTGAAAGTCGGCGTTTACACATTAGACGATGTGTGTATCTGGGCCGCACACGAATCCGGTCTCGGAAAGTCGGCGTTTACACATTAGACGATGTGTGTATCTTGGCCGCATAAGAATCCGGTCCCGGAAAGTCGGCGTTTACACATTAGACGATGTGTGTATCTGGGCCGCACACGAATCCGGTCTCTGAAAGTCGGTGTTAACACATTATACGGTGTGTTTGTCTGGGCCGCATAAGAATCCGGTCTCGGAAAGTCGGCGTTTACACATTAGACGATGTGTGTATCTGGGCCGCATAAGAATCCGGTCTCGGAAAGTCGGCGTTTACACATTAGACGATGTGTGTATCTGGGCCGCATAAGAATCCGGTCTCGGAAAGTCGGCGTTTACACATTAGACGATGTGTGTATCTGGGCCGCACACGTATCCGGTCTCTGAAAGTCGGTGTTGACACATTATACTATGTGTGTATCTGGGCCGCACACGTATCCGGTCTCTGAAAGTCGGTGTTAACACATTATACGATGTGTGTATCTGGGCCGCACACGTATCCGGTCTCTGAAAGTCGGTGTTAACACATTATACGATGTGTGTATCTGGGCCGCACACGTATCCGGTCTCTGAAAGTCGGTGTTAACACATTATACGATGTGTGTATCTGGGCCGCACACGTATCCGGTCTCTGAAAGTCGGTGTTAACACATTATACGATGTGTGTATCTGGGCCGCAAACGTATCCGGTCTCTGAAAGTCGGTGTTAACACATTATACGATGTGTATATTTAGAATTACGCTAAAAGTATCATAATTTACGAAGAAAATAAAATGTCATTACATATATCAGGGTTGCGCGATATGGACCGCGCAAGAATCCGGGCTCGGCTTTGTTTGTTCCATCTTTAAGTTAATCTTACTATTATAACACTTAGCATCATTTCAGGAGTAAAACGCTTATAGATAATTTATAATAATAAATATATAATAATATTGAATATATTATTTAATATATATATATAATATTGAATATATTATTGAATATTGATAATATATTGAATATAATAATATTGAATATAATAATATTGAATATATTATTTAATATATATATATATTATTTAAATTTTTGTCTCTATTCACCACACCGACGCAGACCATCTTTCTGAACTCTAATAATATTGAATATATATATAGCGCAATATCCACCTAATAAGGTGCTCAAAGCGCTTATTATTACCCCTGGTCATTTGGTACAGTTCAGACCCGCACAATTATCTTGCACACATTCTCAACTACTCGGGGAGCATACTAGCGGCGGGCAACCCTATAGGTGCACCCGGGGGGGGGGGGGGGGGCATGTAAAATGCCAGAAGGGTGTGTCCCGCTTAAAAGACTCCCATTTTCACACCCGATCGCTGCTCTAAAGATACCCGATTTTCACAATGTTCAGCTCCAAAGACCCCCGAAATGACTTGGCTGGGTAGTTGAGTATAGCGACAATCCATTAATCTTCTTCTAGTTCAACTCCATAGACCACCATTTGAACCTTTTTGAGCGTTTCCGTAGCTATCAAAGTCTATATATTTTGCCGTTTTTGTCTGCTCATAAGACCACTTAACTCCCGTTTCAGACTTTTTCTTGCTCCAAAGACGCTATATTCTGTGCTTGTATTTTACTCTTCAGACCCCCATTTCAGGGTTCCGTGAGGGACACCCCCGTCAAAACATAATTCGATTGCCCCCCCCCCCCCCCCCCCCCGGGGGGGGGGGGGCAATCGCCAGACCTGGTACACATTTATACACCTGGGTAGAGAGCAGCAATGTGGATAAAATGCCTTGCTGAAGGACAAAGGCTGTGGGCCGGGTTCGAACCCGGGGTCTCACGATCAGAAAGCACGCGCTCTACCGATCTTGCCACACCCTTCCACCGAATAATGTTGAGCGCTATCAAGCCAGTATATTATTTTGGGGAATATTGATTACGATTATATATATGTGTATTTCCATATGAAAAATATGATATTAGCTTAAACGCCTAGAGACGTGCTACTGCAATGTGATATACGATTTATACAAACTGTGTATAATCATTTATGTTTAGTGCGTGTCACAGATAACTGCCGCTTAAATATAACTTATTACAGTCAATATCATTCTGATTCAAGAGTCAATATCTTATAAATTGACCAACATGACGCTATAATCGTAAAGCGCTTAGAGATAATTATCAATCGTGAAAAGCAACCGTATATCTTTTGACCACAATACACAATATTTACCTCCAAATTTCCGGCTGTCATCTCATAGCCTCCGTCAGCCTTGCGACCTGACTTGACCTTTCGTAACGTAATAATCGATTATCGAGTCGTAAACATTCGGTAGCTTCTTTTGTAAATATTTGTTTTATTGTGATCAAAGGTTGAGAGATGATGCTTCTTATTAAATACCAATTCAGATGACATGTCATAATAAGATAATCAATCATATAAGCCGCTTTCTATATCAGATAAATTGTTAATATCATTATAATTATAGTTGCACATATTTTCATATGTAAATTATAATGTTAGCCTATATCTTGATAATGCGTAAAGCATTAAAAATAAATTAATTAACTGTGAGTTGAACGATCCAAACGTTATGAACTCTAAAAACTTAGTGTTAAATTGCCTGTTTGAATTCACGAACCCCCGCAATGTACGTTCATAACATAGCATCTAGCTAATTAGGAAGCGTGATTATAATAGTCATTTATAATTTATTTGGGCTAACACAAAATGGACGCATCCTCTGGTGGGGGCGCTCTTCACCTTTTGCGGCGTACTTAGCTCAGGTGCAAAACACACATTATGCTCCGTAATGGAAACTCACTCACTTTTGGAGACCGGCGAATTATCGTTGATATTTTCTCCAGCATGCAATATTACATGCCAGTATTTTGATATTATATTCAATGGTCTACGCAGCATAATTTGACTGAGAATGAAGCGATAAGTATTAATATTTACAGAGAAAATACATCAACACATAATGTACTTTTGGGGACCGAGTGTGTGGGCCGCATAAGGATTTCGGTCCCTGAAAGTCGGTGGTTACACATTAAGCGGTCCCGTGTATGCACGTTTGGTACATGCACACACACACACAAACCCATTCACAAACACAAAAACCTGACGTGCTGGTTGTTAAAAGATTAAAATAAAAATACAGCAAAATGTAAAATATCATACCAAATTCATGATTGCACAGAATATTTACTTAGCAACAAGCGTTTATACGAAAGCTTAAAAGCATTCAATGTTCTAATTGTCTTCACAAATAAGGGCATATCATTCCACAGTTTTGGTCCTTGGAAAAAATTGATTTTTTATATGAGGATGTTCGTATCTGGGGTAAATGAAAATTAGTAGAATTTCTTGTATCATAGTTATGAAAGGCATTATTTAACTCATAATACTGCTAAATAGTTATGAAAGGCATTATTTAACTCATAATTGAAGCTGGGAGGAAAGAGGAAAGAGTACTGTCGACATCTTGACAAAATTGTTCAATAGGATCCTTCAACTGGAACAAGTTCCTACTCAGTGGAATGAATCTAAAGTTATCATACTGTTCAAAAAAGGAGATACAAAAGACATAAAGAATTATAGACCCATTAGTTTACTACCTCACATGTACAAGGTTTTCACAAAAATTATTCTTGCAAGAATCCAAAGACAGCTAGATGAAAATCAGCCAAGAGAACACGGCCCTAATATGGCAAAAGGGTGTATCTCGAATATACACCGGCGTACATAAAGCCGAGAAAAATGACTTTGAAGTTTGAGCATTTTGTTTTGCTATAGAAGCCTTAGGAATGGTTGTATGCTGTTGGAGTTTGTTTTAAAATGTAATGTATCGTTCAAATATTATTTTAATATAGATTTCATTTTTGTAAACTTCTTATATTTAGAGTAAGGTTCATTTTTATCCAGATACACCCTTCTGCCATAAAAATTGACACACGCCGTAATACGTCTCTTTTTGGTAAAAGGTATGTATCTGCAGATACACCATGATTATTCCTTCACTTTTTTTGGTAAAAGGATGTATCTTCAGATACACCCTTTTACCAAAATAAATGAGTGAATTATTCCGTCACTTTTTGTTGGTAGAAGGGTGTATCGATGAGATACACCCTTTTACCAAAATAAATGAGTGAATTAATTTGTTGATTTATTTGGCAAAAATGTTTATGACTGCGCGCGCTGCATGCATAATAATATGTACAGTAATTGTTGCGATCGCAAAGCTAAAAGATATCCACTGACAATATTTAACAATTTAACAACGTTGATAAACGGTTAACGTACGGGATTCTGTTCTTCGAATCAACATCTTGCACAGGATCCGATATTTGGCAGAGATTCTCTTGTATTCAAGTATTATTTATAAGGTAAGAAACCAAAGTTTATGATAATTTATTTTTATGACGATCCTTAAACAAATAAACCTGATAATACGACGTTAAGTCGGCTAATAAGAGTGGGATCTCGACTGCCGTGCCCAGTCCCATCTGTGCAAATGTGTGTGTGCCCGTATTTTGCGTCGGTGACTCAACTTTGTTCACCTGCTAAACAGTAAACACTCTTGTTTTAGGTCGAAATTAACCAAATAAATGTCTCAGGTGTATGAATATAAACATAATTGACAATGGAATACTGTAATGACCGACAGTTATTGATTCTAATCAAATATAAAACTAAAACTTTAAAAGAGGCCATGAATGATGAAGACGTTGATAATTAATATTATTGAATTCAAACATATAATTAAACTGACCAGAAATATATTGTGATTAAAAATGAGCAAAGAAAATGGGATTCCAACGGGATTCGAACCCGAGACCTCCGGATTGCTAGACCGGTGCTCTTAGACTTACTGACTGAGCTATAGAAAACCGTCCTCATGACGGCATTCGTCCCATAGAAACCCCTTAATTTTCTTTGCTTGTGAGGTCAGAAGCTATTATAAACCTGACATAAACCCGAAGGATAGAAATCAACTTGGGGATATCTGCGAGGGATCACCGAACTGATGAATGCCGTCATAGGGTTTTCTATAGCTCAGTCGGTAAGAGCACCGGTCTAGCAATCCGGAGGTCTCGGGTTCGAATCCCGTTGGAATCCCATTTTCTTTGCTCATTTTTAATAATATTATTCGTACATATCTCTAAGAAAGAGTAGTTACATGGTCCAATTAGCTGGATAATAACAACAAAAATTATAGATTTGTCAATCTGGATCTTGATATAATACTCTGATAAGCTAAACTTGAGCATCTATAATCTACATGGTCTGAAGAAGTAACAAGGCCCTCTAGTCTTAGTCTTAGACTTTGTCATGTGGTCACAAACTTAAATTTGATTGTCTTTCTTCCTTTTATTTTTAAACATTTATTTAACAGTTGCAGCATCATCGAACACTATGGCCGATGAATCAGAAGATGATGCAGAATTTACGAGAGAGCTCATTTCACAATGGACAACAGAAGCAGCAAGTGCGCAGGCACCATCAACATCCGCTGATCTTCAGACATCAACAGAACAGACAATTGACTCTTCTCAAGTCATCTCATCAAAGCATTCAGGAAGGTCAACCAAGCCATCACTTCTGTAGTGACTCACTTCACTCTACATTTATAGCCTGAACAACAGACTAACTACGATCAGGGCTCAAAAATAATTTCTGCAGCCGACATCTCATGGATAACATTCTATTTTATTATGGCTCGCTTATAGCCTGGCCAGACTAATGTTGATCCAGCTCGACTCCAGTGGCTGACCTGTCTGATCCATGTCAATTTATCTTCGGTCAGATAATCACCTCTTTGTTTCTCCTTTGCCACGTGGTATTTTAGCTAGATCTTCACTCTTCCACCAACTTCCATCGGAGTAACATCTCCTCATCATCGCCATGTTAGTTACCATTCAACTAACATGGTTGTCAACCACTCCTTGATTTCACCAACTTCAAGGGAGAGTCCGCATACTGACATCATGGGGCGTTAAACTTCAGCCATTCAACTTCATCTTCATCCACCGAGCCATTCGGTCTTCCATCCATCTTTTCTTTGATGTTCATCATTTTGTCTTCATCTTTACGGACATGTTTTATTAGCACCATGTTAGGCTTTCAGGCTTTTCTTCTCGATCTCCACGGCACGTGCCGGAGTTCATCGATTGCCATCGCTGCCACATCATGCGCGCTAGTCCATCGATCGAACAGGATTCAACATCGTCATCTCTTCACGCACGCTCGCGTTCTACTTCTTCATCATCTCTCCGAACTCTCGCTATTCTCGCTATACATTTCATCCGCGGACTGTCACTTACTTTTTCTAGGCCTATACAAATTAACTAATCGCAGTGGAATACATCCTTTTGGACATTTGTTTATCTTCTTAATAATGACGTCATTCCAATTTATATCAACTGCGTGGACATTCATTTATTCCCGTGTCAAGCTTGTATTTCTATATATTTAATTAGTAAGCTAGTATTGGGTGCTGGTGTCTGCCGTGTGTGTTTATCAATCACCGTCGTCGTCGACATAATCAACAACAACAACAACAACAACACACACGCAAGTCTGATACAATCTATCACACACCACATTAACCCGACTCTGGTTTTTACTAAACTTCCATTGTAAACTATTGATTCACAGGCAGTACCAACAAACACTGGTCCTCAGACATCAACAGAACAAACAACCAAGTCGTCTCCAGTCATCTCATCAAAACATTCATGAAGGTCAACCAAGCCATCACTTCGATCAACATCGAATCAGACACAACAAAAAGACACCGACACTAAAAAGAGGGGAAAAAATGGAAAGATGTCGGCACGTCAGAAAAGTCGATCTGTATACATGTGTAACATTTGTGACAATGAGTGCTTGCAACTTCCCGATGGATGTATATTTGAAGACAATTCTATTTGTTGTGATTGCTGCCACAAATGGTGTCATTTTGTATGTGTAAACATTCTAGATAAAGATGATGATCAGCTGATTGAAGAGAGATTGTTGCTCAAAATGCACATCATGAATTAAAAATAAAGACCATGTTAAAGCATGATATAAATAGAAAGACAATTTATTTGTTGTTTTCTAACAAATTTTCAACAGATGTCATTACAAGAAATGCTTGCTACTTTACTATCATATCTCTTAGGAACAGTATAAAACAATGACTAAAACAGTATGTTTGGTGAGAACCAGCAAACATTTTCTGATACTTCTAGGTACTGTGCAATAACAGTGCAATATAATTTATTTATAAGCATTTATGAAGTGGTATAATAATATGTGAACTATAGGCAACTGCATGGCATTGGTTGCATTGCAATATGCTGACATGTGACATAATAAATATAATAATAATAATAATGGTGGCTACTTATATAGCGCACGTTCCGGTCATCGGATACATACTGCACTCAATCCAGCACACAAAGTGCACATTGTCCACTCCCTGGGGAGCATATGATATAAATTGTATTATTAAGTTATATCTGTAACTTTAAAACTCAGTAATCAATATGCGTTCATGCAGCAGACTTAAGATAATGCATGCATGAACTGAGTTGTATACAAAAATGTACAGTGAAACCTTGTTATAACGAGAATGTTTGGTCCATTTCATTTACCTGATAAGTGATATCAGATATTGTGTTGTATCAGGGCTTAAAAATAGAATACATGGAACCAGAACCTGTGAAATTACCTCACTATATCAAGTACCTCGTTATAAATAGGCTCCACTAGAGTAATACAAGAATAGGACAAATAAATATGTACATTCAAAGACACAATTAATTGTACAGTTGCTTCTAATAGGCCGCTTCGGTAATGTATGTAAATAATATGCGCATGACGTCAGACTCCCCGTCGTCAAGCAAAGTACTTTTGTTAAGCTTGCCGACGGGGAGTCTGACGTCATACGCATATTATTTGCATACATTACCGAAGCGGTCTATTGCAAGTCATATCATGTGACTAGATGTGCAAAATTGATCTGTTCAAATGCACATTTTCTGACTAAAAATGAATTGCCACTTTAAATTGATTGTGAATCTTTCTGCAGCAGAGACCTCTACACACAACACAATTGATTCACATAAGGCATAAGAAAGAGTTGATTATAGTATAAACATGTACAAACTTGCAAGTAAAACATGAGATGCGTTTTTGTAATACTTAATTTGTTTTTGTTTTTCAGTCACTTTGATGTGATGTAACGAGGCAATAATACAAGTAATTTACTTTTGGCACAAAACACTACGTACATTTATTTACACACTAGTAAGTTATATCTTGATGCATTGTTTTTTATACTCATGTTTTTGTTTTGTTTTTATGTGTCATTGCTTTGATTTGATGGCAATTTAAGCATTATAGAGGATCTGTAAAAACATATAAAAGGTACTTGCAAATGCACTACCACGAGCAAGCTGTGTATAATTTACAAAATAAATGTAAGTTTTTTTACCAAACTGGCAACTAATGATACAATACTGTTTTATGGTCATACCCTGAGACGACCTTGTAGGTAGTGTTGTTGATTTCGGGAGTATTTACTACCCGGGACTCACGATAACATCTGCATACATTTCAACAGCAATAAAATAACAAATAATAAACTTTTAAAAGCTTTGTCTACATTCATTTACAATGTGGTTAGTGATTATCAAAACATGTTGTGCCTACGCCAAATGTACCAGTAGCAAAGTGCACATTTACTTTGCAATGTGTCAGCTGTGAAGAAAATATTGCATATAAAACCAAACCCTGGATATATAATTGTTAACAATTATAAACATACAATAGAATTATGGAAGTTAGCTAACTACATGTATGCATACATGTTTTAGAATCTGACATTCAGGATTCAATAAAGAGCTAATTATAACTAATCCATATCTACACAGCATATTTAGAATAAAAGAAAGACTTGATGGTTGTATGAATGATTGTAAGAAAACTTACATGTGTGGAGTTAAGAGCAGTGAAACCTATTTATAATGAGAATGTTGGGACCATTGAATTTACCTTGTTGTATTACATGGCTTAAAAACAACAAAGTACCTATAGACCCTGGACTCGTGAAGTTACCTGACTATATCAGGTACAGGGTAGGAAATATACGGGGGCTGAGGGCGATTTTGCCCCCTAATTTTCAAAAAAGCCCCCTGAAATCTATAGGTAGCCCCTAAAATAAAAAATTAATTCCTGCATTGATCAGGTACCTTGTTTTATAACAACACTTGTTATAAAGAGGTTTCACTGTACATAAATGAATCAAAGTTTATGCTACTAGTGGCATGTAATGTTTACTTGGTCACTAGTCAGCGAACACATGAAAAAAGAGATTAACTGGAGGTAGTGCAGGTTTGTCTACCTGTGAATTCAGTAATTCACCCCCCACCCATCAACCTTTTGCATGTATCACAGCAACAAGTCATGTGATCGACCTTCTGTAAATGAACGCCTGCTCCAAAATCACTCACTTTTGTGTCTACAATTCCTATGCACCATTACATTATGATTATGAACTCATAGTTATAACTACACCGTGCTCGAAAGGAATACAACAATTACAAACGACTAAGTAAAAAGCCTGTTATCATTAAAGAAGAGCCGTTACAACTCAAGAGGGTGCTCTCTAAACACACTAAAATTAAATATTGTGCATGTGATGTTTTATTGAAATAGTGATTAAATAGAGAGATAATCAACAGCTATTTAAAAACCTCTTCTGTAAATTTCTGAAAAGAGGAAGCATTTAAATGAGAATTTTGATTGCTGGTTCAAAACTAATGAATAATTGTGGGGCCCAACAATTATTACAAATGGCTATGTTTATTGATATTTCAGCCATTTCTGAACCTATTTTGATCAAACCAAATTTATTATCTCATTAAATTGTATGCTCTTTCGAATTTGACACACATTTTTGTTTGTATTATCTCACAAAAGTTATTTTGTGTAGCGTCACCTTTACCAAAACAACTATCCCTTTAAGGCGTGGGACATAAGAGCAAAAAAGAGGGCTTACTCTTAAAAGAAATATTGAAACACCAATTTGTTTTACATTTTAGATTCTTTGGAGCAAATTTTATCCAATTCAACAAAATAATTTGAAATCACTCATGCATTATGATGATTTACATATTATGCAAATCTATTTGACTACTACTACTTGTTATAGACAATAATTCAATATCTAAATGATATCAAGTTTCACTTGATTGGGTCAAACAGCCTGTGATTTTACCAGGCCAAGTTCCGTTCCGGTCTGAAGACCAGATACAATTTGTATGAACCTTTCCGAATCGGTTCCCATCCAGATGTTCCTTCAAAGTCCCAGCTAGTGCTGTTGACGAGTCACGGGTACCCGGGTCCCGCCGACAAAATGTTGAGTCCCGGGCGCAAAAATCGATACTCGATATCCCGAAAAAAAAAGCAAAAGTCCTCTTTTTGAACGCCGAAGTTATCTGCCCACTCTCATTTTCTTTTTTTTCCTTTTTCCCTCTTTGAACGCCCGAGTTTGTCATAAATAGGCTGCATTTTTGTCACTTGAATGAACATGTTTTCCCAGGGGCGTGACATGCCGATAGCGAAATCAACAAATGGGTAAATTCCGGGTACCCGTGACTCGCCCGAAAAATTATCGCGAGTCCCGGGAGGGAAATACTCCCGAAATCGACACCTCTAGTCCCAGCATTAGTTTGGCAGCTCGGTAATGATGCTACTATCCCTGACTGTCAGATTTATTTTCACCATCTCAAAAGCCAAGGCAATTACTCTCTTCTCAGTAGACGCAGTTCAAGACTAACACCTGACATGGCACATTTCTGAAAGTAGGAGGGGTCAGCTAGGTAAAAGCAACAGGCTGGATGCTTGTGAAGTTCATGGTTGTGTCCAGCAAAAATTGACCCTTCCTTTCTCTTTTCAGACTGATGCCTCTTGTATTTCCTAAGCAGTATGCTAGCTCTATAGTGTTGTCGTTTGCGGGAGTATTTACTACCCGGGACTCGCTACCCATTTGTTTATAACACGATCGGCATGTCACGCCAGCTGGGAAAACATGTTCATTCAAGTGACAAACATTGAGCGCATTTATGACAATAAATCATCTTTTTGAATGAACATGAAAGCTCTGGCGTTCAATGAGGGGACTTCCCCTTTTTTGGGGAAATCGAGTATTGATTTTTGTGCCAGGGACTCGACATTTTTCGGCGGGACCCGGGTACCCTGGACTCAGCGACAACACTATAGCTCTATCACACTGTCTGGGGCAAGAGGAAGTTTCATTCTGTTGATGGCTAGCTGTCCCTCTTCCATCTATGTGAATATGAGGCTTGTATGTCTGGCTCTGCAATCAAACTCCTTTAGTAGACACCTGGAAATACAGAAACAGAGGAAAAGAAAACATATAATGAGCTCTGCTTTAAAATGAAACACAGTTCAGTAAATATACAAGTTATTACATGTACAATCATTTGTTTTACAATACTCTGTCGCTTAAATGAAATTAACATTGTAGATAATTGCAAATTTATTTTGTTTGTAAACATGATACAGTGTATTATACACATTTGAAGACATTACAATTATTTATGTTCTTTGTCGCAATACGACACGGAAAGAAGTCGAGGAGGTGCATAAATCACTCATTTTTATGCGGAATGGAGCAAAAAATCATCATTCTGATGCACCCCATAGTTGTATCACATATTTATCTGGATCGACAAATCTATCGCTTTCATGGCCTTTTTGACATTATTATTGTTATTTTCACTGTCGGCATTCTAGCGATAGACGCAATCCATACACTCTGCCTGGGGAGGCCTGTAAGTCCGCAGTAAAAGTTACTTACGGAAAATTAGTTGACTTCGAATACAAAACGCCAACATTCTCGCACTTTGAGCGACATTTGTAGCCCTATCAATACATTTAGGGCTACTATATTACTTTAACTCACCGATCTCGTGTGTCGCTATACATGTCATTCTATAATTATGGCGATTTGGGAGATTTTACAACGATTTTCCATCACTCTTCATCGGTCTTTCGCTGTTCAAACTGCCGTTAACGTACACATATATGCAATAATTACGTCAACGCACCTGGACCGATCCGTTCAGTACGGTATCACTAGCGTGCACAAAAAAAAAAAAAAAAAAGGCAAAATTAAAATGAGTTGTTTGACTTGACAAACTGTTACCGCTACATTTTTAGCAAATAATTGTGGGCCAGTGATTCCAAAAATTATTCGGTAGCGGTAACAGTTTGTCAAGTCAAACAACTCATTTTAATTTTGCCTTTTTTTTTTTTTTTTTGTGTGCACGCTAGCGATACCGTACAGGTGCGATGACGTAATTATTGCATCTGTGTACATTAACGGCAGTTTGAACGGCGAACGACCGATGAAGAGTGATGGAAAATCGTTGTAAAATCTCCCAAATCGCCGTCATTACACACCCTCACCATTGAAAGGGAGGTATTCAACCGATATATTTGTAGACGATGTGTACAATGCTGGTCTGACGCTCAGAGACTATTATTATTAATTAGTATTAAATAATATTAATTGTTATAATTATCAATATTACTATTATAATAATTATTATTATTAGGAGTAGTAGTAGTAGTAGTAGTAGTAGTAGTAGTGGTAGTCAGGGGTGTCGATCTGTGCGGAAAACACAATGCATTGGGGGGGGGGGGGGGGCGAGCATTGTTTGTGAACAATAGCTCGCCCCCCCCCCCCCCCCCCCCCCCCCAAATGTATTGTGTTTTCAATGACAGATCGACACCCCTGGTGGTAGTATTCCATAATTTGTGCATCAAGACCATATCAATATAAGAGCAGAGAGATATTAACGCTCATCCTTGAATTGCGGAACATTTTGTGAGTGTTTATATTGTATATCTGCAGTGAGTTTGTACAGGGCGGTGATGTATTACAGACTTTGGCAAAATCCGCCTTTCATATGTGCACGTGACCAATCGCAAGCTGTTGCAGGTCGTCGCAAGTATCGTGTGACCAAGCCATTACATAACTTTGAAACCATTCTAACAATGTACCACGTATTCCATAGTTAGAAAGTTTATACAATAGTATCGAGTGATCTAGCGTGTCAAACGCCTTACTGAGATCTAAAAATAGACCTATCATTATCTCTTTCTTATCAAAAACGTCAACAACCTTATGAATCAACTCCAGTAAAGCATAAGATGTGGAATGCCCACTTCTAAAACCGTACTGGTTATTTGTAATAATATTGCACTGAGTTAAAAATTTAAATAATCTATTATATACACATTTTTCTAAAACTTTCGAAAATAATGGTAAAATAGAGATAGGGCGATAATTAGATACATCATCTATAGGACCATATTTATAAATAGGCACAACTCTAGCAATTTTTTTATTTTGTTGGCACAACCCCTGTGGATAATGATAAGTTTAAAATATGACATAATGGGTAGCTAATTACATGAACAATCTGTTTTACTATATTAACACGTATACCATCATATCCGCCATCATATTATTTCAATAATTTCTTTTGGCGTAATGGGACAAAAAAAGGCAGTAGTATCATGTTTTGTTAGATATTTATCAAAATTGTATCCATTGTCAAATTGAGATGAAAGCCTTGGGCCAATATCAATAAAAAAATCATTAAAAGTATTACAAATATCATAAGGGGTTTCTGCAGTTTGATTATCACATACTATTTTATTAGGAGGTGTACATTTTTTAGAGTTCCTATTGAGCATTTCGTTTATCGTTTTCCACATTTTCTTCATATTACCAATGGCAGATGTGTATTTATCCATATAATATTTATTTTTTACTTTTTTAATTTCCTTTGTGACCATATTTCGATATTTTGTATACACAGAAAATCTATAATCAGTTCGATTCTTAATGTATTTCTTATATAATTTATTCTTTTTCCTACACATCTTCTTTAAACTGAATGTAAACCACAGTTTATCTCTTTGTTTTATTTTTTTGCCTTTTTTAATGGAAAACAATAATCATAAATGCGTAAAAATTTACTTAAAATCAATTCATAAGCAACATTTGCATTCTCACTTAATACAGTCCAATCAGAATTACCAATTATTTCAACAAACTTATTCAGATTTTCTTGTTTAAAATCACGAACATAAAAATCAGTCGATTCCTGTTTATTCATCTTGGGACATAATTTAGAGATAAAGTATATAGGTAAATGGTCACTTATATCCACAAGAAATATACCAGCATGTATGCATTCTAAATTGTTTTTTCAAAACATTATCAATTACAGTTTGTGAGTTATTCGTAATACGAGTTGGACAATGGATAATAGGAGACAATGAATTTGTCATAAGTAAATCAACAAAGTCATTCACATGTTGGCAAGATTGAACATTCAAAAGATTAATATTATAATCCCCCATTAAATACAATATCTTATTTTCTCTATTTACAATATCTAAAACGGGTACAAATTCCTCTTAAAATGATTGAACAGAATGTGTCGGTGGTCGATATATTACACCTAAAATAATATTCTTTTGTGGGTTATTTATTTCTACAAAAATAGATTCCATACAGGAATTATTCACATCTAAATCATATCGTCTGAAAAATTCAAAATCATTTTTTGCATAAACACCTACCCCACCACATCGTTTACCTTCTGCCCTACCATTCACACAAAGTGTATAATCATCAATATCATAATACGAATCATATTCAGATAACCATGTCTCTGTTACAACAATTATTGAAAACTTCCTTTGAACACTATCTAAAAACAATCTCATGTCATCAAAATTACTATTCAAACTTCTACAATTAATGTGTACACAAGAAAACTCATCAGATCGGGGGTTATCATCAAATAATTTATGAATGAATTGACTATACTCTTCAGGTGTATAATAAGATTGCAGTGTTCCATCATTGCCGTCTACCTCATGTAAAGGAGATACAAATTCAGAAACATTTTGCAAGTTTATAGAATGTAAAAAGTTAAAAATGTCAGCACGATCAGGCATCATACATCAACACATGTAAATCAAAACACTGAAAAACAAACACACACAAAGAAAATACACGCATAAAAAAAGGTCTAAGCCCCCAGCGCTTAAAACATAGTGAAATTATATAAGCCTATACATTTATAAAAATTCCTATTAATACTTTTTGAGATGATACCAATATATCTAGAAGAAATATCGTAATAAATGGGGAGACACAACGTAGGATAGAAGTGATCAAGGTCTAAAAATGGCCAATTGTACATCGTTCACAAATCTGACCCATATTCGGGCGAACTCATATCGTATATAGGGCAAATTCTAGACCGAAAATTATAGCTTCATGATAAATCACTGACCATGCAATGACAATGACCAGATTCCTACGAATGCAAACAATACCGTGTACAAACATCACAGTTCGATTCATTTCATAACCACAGGAACTAAACTGTTCTGGTCCATTATTATTATTATGTTTTCTTTTTTTCTTTTTTCAATTGAGCAGTCTGTATTCCGCTTCGTTTTCTATTATATTGTAAAGACCTGATAAAGATAGATAGGTATTTGCACTCTTTATGGCATGTATGGTACGGGTCATCATGACCATAATGTACAGCGTATTCAAATGCACGCATTACGGTAAAGCGCGCAATGTTAGATGTATACTCTATATTTACAGTGTTTCCAGAACCAGACGTAACCTAGTCCAGGGTAAAACAAGTTTGAATCCATTGTACAGTTGCAATTAATTGCAAATCAGAAAATATTCGAATGTGAACCAATCCGATTTGCGCATTTAGTCACATTTTATTCATTGCAAATTTACAATCGATCGCAACTCTTTGTGCAGCACCCGCATTGAGTGTCTTTACAAAGATTCTAAGTTAGATTCTAAGCTAATTAAATTCTAACTTGGACTTAAAATAATGGTAGGCCAGTTATAGCCTTGTGATACGACTTATTTATTTTTTAAAAATGCAAATAATTGAGACTGATCAGAACTGTTACATCAAGAACATGACTATATTGTTGATATTGCTGATTTAAATCAAAGTGTTTGCTGTGTTTTATAACTAATTTATTAATTATACATATCTCCACTAATGAATTCCCATAATTTAAGTCCGACTATAATATTTAGTATTAGTGTCAGTTAGTTTTAAAGGGATCTAGTAACATTGCCCAAATCCACAAATCGTACTCATCAGAACTTTAGTGGTTCTCTCAAACCTGGTTGTATTCATATTACCAATAGAAGCATGTTGGATTTTTCAGTACCTAGCTATGTCACATGGTCAATCTGTATGGCATATTTGGTTTCTGCATTCTATAAATAATTGGAATCGATTCTTAAATCATTGAAATTTGCCAACTATTTCCTTTTTTATTACAAAAAGTAGCTTTTTGGCGGCCATCTTAGAAAATGGCCGCCATATTGGACTTTTCAGTACCTATGCCATAAGGTAGGTCTGTATATTACATATTTGGTTCTTGCATTCTATAAATAATTAGAATCGACTCTTAAATCATTACAATTGACTAACTATTTCTATTTCATAGAAGCTTCTTGGCGGCCATCTTGGAACATGGCCGCCATGTTGGATTTGTGCGTGGCTCAATGTTGATTCCGAAAAAGTGAACCTTAGGCAATGTACATTCTAATTCGGGTGCTTGTATGACTATTTTAACGATTGTTACACCTATCTGATCTACTATTGGGGATATATTTAATCACAATATATTTCTGGTCAGTTTCTTATTATGTTTGAATTAATTATTACAAAAAGCTGTATCGCTTCGGTGATCCCTGTATAGCTGTATAGCTGTATAGCTGTTTAGCTTCTGGCCATTCATGCAGTGATAATTAAGGGGTTTCAGGGACGAGCACCGTCTATGGTTTTCTTTAGCTCAGTCGGTAGAGCACCGGTCTAGCAATCCGGAGGTCTCGGGTTCGAATCCCGTTGGAATCCCATTTTCTTTGCCTTTTTTTAATCACAATATATTTATGGTCAGTTTCTTTATATGTTTGAATTAATTATTACAAAAAAGCTGTATCGCTTCGGTGATCCATCGCATATATCCCCAAGTTGATTTGTATCCTCCGGGTTTATGTCAGGTTCATAATAGTTTCTGACCATTCAGGCAATGAGAATTAAGGGGTTTCAGGAACGAACACCGTCCATGGTTTTCTATAGCTCAGTCGGAAGAGCACCAGTCTAGCAATGTGGAGGTCTCTGGTTCGAATCCCGTTGGAATCCCATTTTCTTTGCCTTCTTTTAATCACAATATATTTCTGGTCAGTTTCTCTATATGTTTGAATTAGTTATGTCAGACCCTGTAGTTTGGGTAATGTAAGATTAAGTTTACATTTTATGTCTCTATTGTAAGTTTGATAGAGTACACAGTTCCTTGGTACAAAATAATGTCATTGTGCATGTAGACCATACATGGTACTTATTTGGCATTGATAAAAGTTGCTGGTAGCAAGAGAGTGATTTATTTTATTTACACTGTGTTTTAAGATTACTGGAAAACAAAGACCTTGTTGTGCTAAACAGTGACTCATGGATGTTGACTGAAGTACCATCTCACCTCCTCCTAGCTTGGGTTTAACAAGTAGGGGCTGAGAGTGCATATTGGTAGCAATTAGGAGAGAACACGTGTTAATTTCTTCCAGAAGTACATTACAGACGTTTAGAAGTTCTCCTTGCCTTATATTCTTATTTCAGGTTCCCTGCTCCCTCGGTATATCTTCGCTCTCCCCGAGTGGAATTCAAGTCAAACAAGACAACCAAGATAAATTATAGAAGCCCATTTACTTGTATAAGTTAGGAAACCCTTGGTGATATTAGTCAAAGAACTTTAGATTTAAAGTTATATAGTTGATTTTATAAGTCAAGTTGAACAGCATTTGATCTTAAGTCATATAAGTTGATATTTTAAGTTAGGTTGAATTAGAGTTAATTCACTGCTTATAATAGTTGTTTATATATGATTGTTTGATTCATGCTTGATGACCCTTTAATTTTATGATTAAAACGTTTTAGTCTACCTTTAAGGCTAAGCTAATTAATCATATATACTTTTGTCCCTTTTGATTTATTTGAATAAATAATCTCCTGTATAAATATTGAAAACCCGAACTGGGGCCAGGTTCAAGTAAAACCTGTGACATATATTTTACTCATTTAAGTCCGATCCGGTAATCTAATCAAACAGGCTGATATTCAGTGAACCAGTTCAATGAACTTATTCGGTATGGTTCACCAATGGTTGACTGAATATCCGCCTGTTAGATAAGATCAATCAGTGGTGATAACCGCACCATGATATTGACTTTAACATTTCACCTTGCTTTATATGACCCACTAATAATGTTTAAAAACCCGTATCCACCTCCACCTTCCCCTTACAAACACATGCAAGCCCACTACAAAGTGATGTGCCATACAAAACACAATTATTTGACAGTTGTAAGTGCTAACACAAAATACTTCGCACTGCACGTGGGATAAATACTAATCACAATAACCTTACTTAATGGTTTTAATGTTATTAAAATAATACTTTCATGCATAAGTTACTTAGTATTTCAAAAATATAAACAAAGTTAGAATAAATGTCAAGTAACAACGATCTGTAGCTGCTAGACACCTGGCGACATTGTGCCATTTGAGACATTATGCACTTGGCGAAAGGTAAACGACATTATTATGCGTTTACAGTAGTATATTTAAAAAAGGGAGAAAAGCAACAGACATGATTTAAAACACAGCTTCATACATTCCTCCATATTTGTATTACTGACATTCGCCCTGAGTTCAGAAGAACGCACATTTAACATATTATGCAACTCCCAAAATGATAGATAGATAGATAGATAGATATAGATAAATGGTATGTTATTTATTTCATGATTCGCAGTCGCAAACAGAATAGTACATGAATAACAACATTAAAATATATACATTGTAACAAAAATTGTCATGTTATTGCTGCGTAATACCATACATTATATATTAACTTTCAACTAAGTTAATGAACTTTATCTAAATCTGGATAATGTATAAATCAAATTATATTGCAAATAAATGTAAAACTTTAAAATTTACCACATACAAAATGTTTAATAAACTATCGATGAATTAAATAGTGCTAATAAAATACATTTTCAAAAGACAAGTAAAAAAAGAAATAAGAGTTATACAAAGTACTAGGGTATTTCAAGTTCATTCAAACAATCTAAAAATTATATATTTAAACTTTGCTCTACCCCACGCACTTGAATTAGTATAATAAAGAAGCACTCTTTTTTACCAAGGTTGGCAACAATACTGACGTGTATGAATATCATGGGGCAAAGTGTTTTTCTCTCCATGCACGAACCTGTGAAAACTCATCACTCAAAAACAATTCTCGAATAAATGATGAAAAAACAGTTTTGATAGACCATTCCATGCTCCTAAAAGTTCAGGAAAATATATTCCAGAAAATGTGATCATAATTTTGAAAACTCATAATCATACTAAAATTATGTGCACACGGGTCTGTAGAAAAGGAATGCTAAAATACTATCAATATGAACTAGAAACTTTTGTGACAAAACAATTAGTTGGTTCTGCAGATCCATCTCTGTTTTTCGCAATAGTTATGATTATACAATTTGAATAGAACCATGTTGGGGCCACATCATATTTTACAGTTGCAGGTGGAATTGGAGTGCTGGTTCCTTTAACGACAGTATCTTTTGTTAAGTTTTAAAAGCGTTTCCAGGCCGAGCCCATGCAGATGACGATTATGTTTCCGGTCACTACAAATCAATAATAAAGTCACACCATTTCTATTGTCTGACTTGGTGATTTAATTTTTTTTAATTCTCATTAATCTTGTATAAACGTGTCCGTGTACATAATGTAATTAGGGTCAGAAATATACCAATGAAATGGACAGTGCATTGGCAAAGTTAACTAGTAGTTTCTAAATTTCCTTAGCTTATTTGGCGACTTGTATTCGTGGCACCAGGTTGTATGTATTCTTCGAATTCATCAACAAAGCATACTACAGTCAATCATGTCAATATACACAGGTTTGACTGTATATAATCATCAATTGATTTGTTAAAGATTTGAAAAGGATGCATAAAGAGGACATTTCTACGGGGAATAGAATATGAAATTACATAAATAATTGGCTGTAGTTAAAATCTTATTGATTTTTCTGGATTCAGTTTCATTTCACATGCTTTTTAAACATTCTCTGGTGTCTCCTTATAATGAGAAATTGAAACCATGTACAAAATGTCATACATGGGACTATCCTGTGCTAGTTTCTGTAGATATTCTTAATCTCAATCTTTTCCTTATTTAAGATACTAAATTGGATGATTGAATAAATACATCATCTTTTCATGTGAACATTTCAGTTGTTTGAGAGCCCCTAAATCAGTATACTTTTAAATAAAACAAAACCTACGGACAAAATGTAAACGCGAGTTACCGTTATGTGAATTACGTACGGCCGATACTATCGCATATTTCCAAATAATGAGGATTGTATTTTTTATACACATGTCAAATTAGCACATACAATTCATGACCCGGATAACCTTTAAAATGGTGATCAGGACTCAATTTTTGCCATGTTTATTTTCGTTACGCGAGTTACCGAACTATGACTTTTCCCCAAAGGTACCTACATAAAGCTATGTTGTGTTGTCCAGTAAATGCACACCTACCTAGTGCTTGGAGATAAAATCAGCCTACAGTTCCATATAATAATGGTATTACAGTACGATAAAGTACTATAGTCAGCGACAGTGAACATGCCCAAGCCTTGGGCGTCGATCAAGGGGGGTGGGGGGATGGGGGAATATTTGGGGTTCAAACATATCAAATAACATTAACATAAAGGAGCAAAGTGTAGGGGCTCATGCATTTATTTACCTTATATACTTGAAATGGTGCAATATGGTGCACGTCACACAAGCCGCCAGAGCAATGCCAGCCTACACGGGTTAGCTACGTGGCCCGGTAGCGTCTTTTTTTCCGTACCACTAATGCGTCGCAATTCGTGAAAGCGCGCTGGAAAGCCAAGACTAGCTCGCGTGTGTTGATTTACACGCAAGCCTAGCTAATTTCTCAATAAAATTGTGGCTTCACACACCATGATGACTGTGAGTGTGATAGTTATACGCCTAGATGAATGTTCCTAGTCTCATTGTGATGGTCGTAGTCCGCATCGAGATCGGCCACTAATTAATGGTCACCCTTGCCCTTGGACTTGTCTTATCTAGTTCGATGTCGCAGAGCCGCAGATTTTGATGCATAATAGCAGCGGGGGCTAATAGTCTTGGCTTACCAGCGCGCTTTCACGAGTTTTTCACGAAATGCGACGTATCAGTGGTACGGAAAAAAAGACGCGGCCCGGTACAGAAAAAGTACTCACCCAAGACCATTTGCAAGTTACACAACAAACTGAAATACAAACTTTAAATGGATGTATACATTAGTTTTTGAACGTTAGAATCAACAAGTCTTAGCTCATACATTGTATTGGTTAATCTTTCCCACTCTTCCTCTTTTTTGTTTGCCCCCACCCTCCCAATTATTGGATGGGGGGGGGGGGGGGGGGGGAGGCGGCCGCCCCCCCCCCCCCCCCCCCCTGCCACCCACTTCCGGCGCCTATGGCCTCGAGTCTCTGAAGCATTTTGTTATTTCATTCCTACTTATAATGCACAGTGAACCCTTAAAAAAAAAAGATTATGAATAACGGTTTGTATGCCAAGTATACAAAAGCGGCCCCTATAGCAGACCATGAATAGGTTGCGAATATGCCAAGTTATATTCGGTAACTCATTGTACAAAATTATCCATTGGATAATTATAAATCTGACTTCGATCATAAATATCTTAATAATGGATGAACATTTTGGAAAACCGAAAGCTGTTCTATGCTTTTGTTGGCAATATACATATACGAATACAATGCACAATGTACATACTGAGAATCGCTATGGAGTTCCAATTAGCTTTTCAAGACTTTTGCTCGAATAACTATAATATCCTTCCAAGGTGGCCGCCAGTCATGAAAATATAAATAGTTGGTAATTGTTAATGATATTGGAGCTGATTCAGTTGTGTAGTGTGTATGCAGAAACCACACTTGCTTCATCTAAATCTATTGAGTGGGGTATCTATCGGAAAATCTAATACGTGCACTAATTGCTACCTTTCAACTTGCAATTATCTCACTTGTTTAAATCATGCTAGTACTGTTTTGATTATTATAATCATTTGTTTTTTTATATTGTTTTTCTTTTAGTCATATTATGTCTTCTTATAAGTTAATATTTTACCTCAACAATAATTTATTTATCAAGGGTACCAATTATTAGCAGGCAGCTGTAATTTATCAAACTACTTCGTTTTTTTATTCCATCAACATTCCATGGATGAAGCCAAATTTATATTCTTCTTCAGTTTTTACGCATATATGCTGCTCGTTCTCTTATTCACATTTTGATAAAAGTGCATGACCTTCTTTTGAATAGTGAGGCATGAGACAATTAAATCTTCTTTTTTGTGATTGCGTCACACACTACCGTGATGCTTTCATGATTCATATAAGCAGCCTGAATTTTGTTTGAGCCATTCTTGTTAGGATGTGCTAGGCTGATCAACCGATCGGTCAAATGGAATGGAATGGTAACGCGCTTGAATAACACCCCTTTTTAAAGAAACAGCCCCTCTTTTGCAAGCCAAATTTCAAAAGTCGAGAAAGTTCGCTCACGGATTCCACGTAGTGCCACAGCGCTTTGCGTGACCCCTATGTGACCCGCGCTCAAATAACAAAGGGTTAGCTACTTGACCCGCGCACAAATAACAATGGGTTAGCGGTTACTAAACAAAATAACCAAACCTCGCTTAAACTGTCTACATGTAATCATATATTCTTCATTTTTTAGATCTTGTCCCGTGACATGCCTTTACAAATGTCGGCTTCACAATACCTTTACAAGAATAAGTACAATATTGTTGCAATATTTTGCTAAATCAGTTAGACTCCTTTATTGACCGATATATAGTTTGATGGAGGGACGCATTCGTTTTTCGTTCGTAGAATCCAACTTACAGAGCTGTTCGATCTGATTTTTGTTGTGTCTGTTACATTAATCCCCATCCGTCAACTGGAAACTGTTCAGACGTTTTGTTAAAGAAGTCCTGTCCCTGTTAGTAGAGCAGATAAGTGTAATAATCGTTCAAAGTTTGATACAAGCAAGAGACTTGGTATGTAGGCTATCTTAGGAACACTTTTCAGGAAAAAAACACTTAGCCACGCGAAAATCCAAGATGGCGACCATTTTCCAAGATGGCCGCCAAATAGCTAATTTTTGATATAAAAATTTACTCAGTTGGCCAGTTTTGATAATCTTGGTGTTGACTTATATGTTTCTTGATAATTGCTAAAAACGATGGTGATATATACGGACCAATTTGATGGTCAAAATCCAAGATGGCAGCCATATATTCAAGATGGTCGCTAAAAGCTCCTTTTTTATATACAAATTTACTGAGTTGGCTGATTGATATATTTACAAGCGATTATAATACAAACGGACCAATATAAAAGCGAAAATCCAAGACGGCTGCCACTTTCCAAGATGACCGCCAAGGCTAGTTTGTTTGCATAAAAGTTGACTGAGTTTGCCAATTTTTGTTATCTTGATGTCGATTCATATGTGACCTGATATGCTAAGGACGATTATGATACATACAGACATGTATAATGGCAAAAATCCAACATGGCGGCCATTTTTCAAGACGGTTGCCAAAAAGCATTTTTACATTTTTTCAAAAACTTACTGAGTTGGTATAATCTTTGTACTGATTAAAAGGTTTTTTGATGAGCTGAAAAAACTAATTGTTATACTAATGCTATATTATTTTTCGAATGTGACAAGCTTCAATCTGCCAGATTACACCATGAGCATGCCCAACTGTGATACGATTTGTCCTAAATATGACATAGATTTGCATGCATTTGAGCACGACCAAAGAGTTGAATCTCTTTCTCCCCTTCCCCCTCTTTCTCTTCCTCCCCTCCTCTTTCTCTTCTCGTCTCCTCCTCCTCCTCCTCTTCTCCATTTTCCTGTACTTCTTTTCTTCTTCTTCTTCTTCTTCTTCTTCTTCTTCTTCTTCTTCTTCTTCTTCTTCTTCTTCTTCTTCTTCTTCTTCTTCTTCCTTTTCTCTATTTGCTCCCCTCCTTCTCTTCCTCCCCTCCTCCTTCTCTTCTCCTCCTCCTGATCCTCTCCTCCCTTTTCCTTAACCTCTTTCATTATTTCTCCTTCTTCTTCTTCTTCTTCTTCGTCTTCTTCTTCTTTCTTTTTCTTCTTCCTTTTCCTTTTTCCTCCTCCTTCTTCTTTTTCTTTTTTCCTTTTTCTTTTTCCTTCTTCTTCTTCTTCTTCTTTTTTTTCTTTCCTTCTTTTCCTTTTCCCTTTTTCTCCCCCTCCTTATTTTCCTCCCCTCCTCCTTCTCTTCTCTTCTACTCCTCCTAGCTCCTCCTCCTCTCCTCCTTTTTCCTTCTCTTCTTTTCTTCTTCTTTCTTCTTCTTCTTCTTCTTCTTCTTCTTCTTCTTCTTCTTCTTCTTCTTCTTCTTCTTCTTCTTCTTCTTCTTCTTCTTCTTCTTCTTCTTCTTCTTCTTCTTCTTCTTCTTCTTCTTCGTTCTTCTTTCTTTCTTTCTTTTCCTTTTCCCGTTTTTCTCCCCCTCCTTCTCTTCCTCCCCTCCTCCTTCTCTTCTCTTATCCTCCTCCTCCTCTTCTCCTTTTTCCTGTTCTTCTTTTCTTCTTCTTCTTCTTCTTCTTCTTCTTCTTCTTCTTCTTCTTCTTCTTCTTCTTCTTCTTGTTCTTCTTCTTCTTTCTTTTGTTCTTTTACTTTTCTCTTTTTTTCTCCCCTCCTTCTCTTCCTCCCCTCCTCCTTCTCTTCTCCTCCTCCTGGTCATCTCCTCTTTTTTCGTTCACTTCTTTCATTATTTCTTCTTCTTCTTCTTCTTCTTCTTCTTCTTCTTCTTCTTCTTCTTCTTCTTCTTCTTCTTCTTCTTCTTCTTCTTCTTCTTCTTCTTCTTCTTCTTCTTCTTCTTCTTCTTGTTCTTCTTCTTCTTTCTTTTGTTCTTTTACTTTTCTCTTTTTTTCTCCCCTCCTTCTCTTCCTCCCCTCCTCCTTCTCTTCTCCTCCTCCTGGTCATCTCCTCTTTTTTCGTTCACTTCTTTCATTATTTCTTCTTCTTCTTCTTCTTCTTCTTCTTCTTCTTCTTCTTCTTCTTCTTCTTCTTCTTCTTCTTCTTCTTCTTCTTCTTCTTCTTCTTCTTCTTCTTCTTCTTCTTCTTCTTCTTCTCCGTCTTCTTCTTCTTTCTTTTCCTTCTTCCTTTTCCTTTTTCCTCCTCCTTCTTTTTCTTTTTTCTTTTTCTTTTTCCTTTTTTCTTTTTCTTCCTTCTTCCTCGTCTTCTTCTTCTTCTTCTTCTTTTTCTTTCTTTATTTTCCTTTTCCCTTTTTTCTCCCCTTCCTTCTATTCCTCCCCTCTTCCTTCACTTCTCTTCTCCTCCTCCTAGCTCCTCCTCCTCTCCTCCTTTTTCCTTCTCTTCTTTTTTCCTTCCTCCTCTCTGCTCCTCATTCTCCTTCTCCTTCTCCAGAAGAACACGATTGTTCTTGGAAACAAATGCCCCTCCCCACCCCCATCCCCCCCCCCCCCCCCGCTTACACAATTCAACCAGCAGTCTCGATCGGTCTTGGCCACATATGGACCAGTCTCAATAGATCCTGATTTTGACTATCCACCCCCGCCCCCCCCCCCCCCCCCCCCCCCTCCCTCCCTGAAAAATCCTTGCTACACAGACCTTTGGGCAGACACAAAGTATTAGGGGCAGACTCTATGATTTTATTTATTATGTATATTTTTCCGGATCTTATTGTCTAGTTATTGGGAGTCATATGACTCGATCAGGTCTTTAGACTTTTAATTTATTCAGAATTTAGAAAATCCTACATGAATTACTCTAGATTTTATGCTATTCCATTTAACAAATTTTTCATATATTTCTAATACTTACATTTATTTCATTATCTTTCGGATGCCTTTTTAAAATGATATTTACCTTGACTATAAGAGGTTAGTCTCACGACCTGTCAGAGAAAGGGTCTTTTAAAAGAACACATAACGATCATTACGCTTTATACTAGTTTTATATATAGCAGAACCACAACATTCAGCATTGTGTGGACGATTTTACTACGAGGTGATCATGTATGCCTATAATAATTGGCTTTATTATAGCTAGATGCTCATTTGTATATAATTAACCCGAGTTATTTTGTAACCTGTAAGCAAAGAATAAGACTAGACAGGATACAAGATTTATACAACAGCAAAAACAACAACAACATTTATACTGCTACGATAGTCGATGGCACAGCGACTAGTCTATATCTAGGCTTTACATATATTTTACAAAATATTCGAAATTTAATCATCACCATGACACCATGACAAAATGATAATAATGATATTATTAATTCTCTTGTTTTGCCCTGTTCAGCACTCTCGAATATGGCTTTAGTCTTAAGCCATAATGTATAGGCTGGAAATAGACTAATGGGTACAAAAAATGGCGGTTTCGTCGAACTAATGCACTGAGTTCTAATGCCATTGACAAAACAAAATGCTTGTGACATGACGTGAGCTGACACTGGCCTCACGAATTGTTTGACACACAGCTATCTGCAAGTACGCGGTAAGTTGATTTTGCTTTCTAAATTCTACTGATAAATGAATGAATCGGGTCACGGTCACGGTCGATCTGTCTGTAAGTGTAAGATAGACGGTGGTAACGTACCCTAACCTGGCGCACGGCGCGGCGCCGCTCGGCGTTGAATACAGTCCTACCGTACGTACTCATTACGTCGCCACCCTACGACCTTCAAAGTGATTTTTGACACAAAGTAATGATTTTGTAATAAAGATCTTTGTAAATACGCTAAATATGATTATTTTCCTTCTTAAATCCGCTTTACAGGGAGAGGATTCATTATAAATTCGTGAGAATTGACGTCAACAACTACGCATGTAACGACCGGCGACGAAACACAGTACCTCCGTTTTGTCACCAGTATGCCTAAACTAGTGTTGTGATATTAGTACAACACCGGCCTCTACAGTACAGTGCCTACGTATAGTTTAGCAATGATGCGCCGTGTGATGGGTCTTACGTTACGATGCCACCCCCTTTATTTCTAAGGGTTCTAATTTTCCTGGTATAAAAATGGTACGAACTTGAACTTAAATTTATATATTTGATCTTCTTTTGTATCCTACATCTACACTACTCTACACTACG
The DNA here is from genome assembly GCA_037951105.1 of Echinarachnius parma. NCBI lineage: Eukaryota > Metazoa > Echinodermata > Echinoidea > Clypeasteroida > Echinarachniidae > Echinarachnius > Echinarachnius parma. Next base: position 60,872 of record JBAMJV010001976.1, on the reverse strand, counting down.
CTACACTACTAGTCTAGAATATTAAATATTTGGCCATGACTTTGCACATCGCAGGGCTGTCTCATTCGCAACCACCAGATCTTCTTGACTACACTGTTCCTCAAGGTTAGGACACTGAATGAGGTGTTGCATGGTTTGTGATGTGCCACAGTCGCAGTTAATGTTGTCATCATCTGTGTATCCCCACTTTTTCATGTTGACTTTGCATCGACCCATCCCTGTGCGAAGTCGGTTGAGGGACTTCCATGTCTTCCAGTCTTGCTTGTGTCCTGGGGGTAACTGCTCCTTAGTAGGGAGAGGTAGCTTGTCATGGTGGCGGTTACTGCTGCGCCTCTCCTCCCAAAGCCTACGTCTGGCCACCTGTGGGGATTCGGTCAGCGGTTGGACAGAGTGTAGGAAGCTTTTCCTCGATTTGAGCCGTTTTGGGGATGGTTGGATGTCATAACATGGATGGCGGCTATCCTGACTTTGTCTTAGACCATCCACGCTACTGGCTACTGACCGGCGTATATCGGGTGGAGCAATGCCGGACAGGACATATAGGCTGCTTACATTTGTCGGCTTTAGACAACCAGAGATTGCTCTGTAGCTATCGTTGAGAATTGGGTCAAGTTTCTTCGAGTGCGAGGATCTTTCCCAGACTGGGCACGCATACTCCGCAGCAGAATAACAAAGTGCAAGAGCTGTAGATGCACTGGCACCCCAAGAAGAGCTGTAGATGCACTGTAGATTCACTGGCACCCCAAGAAGAGTTTGTCAGTTTCCGGAGGAGGTTGTTCCTGGTCCTCACTTTCCCCCTCACCTTTCCGATATGCTGCTTGAATGAAAGTGTTCGATCCAGGGTAACGCCAAGGTACACTGGATGATCGCATTGGTCGAAGAGGGTACCATTCCATGTGAGTGATAGTTTCTTCCCAGCCTCGCGGTTGCGTAGATGGAATAAGCAGACCTGGGTCTTGGTAGGGTTTGCTTTCAGCTGGTTGTCTCTGTAGTATACTGTCAGGTTGTCTAGGGCTGATGTTAGGGTGCTCTCTATCTCATTGGTATCGCTGTTCTGTGTGGCAATGCCGAGATCGTCAGCATAGATGAAGCTCCTTGTGCCTGGAGAGACAGGTTGGTCATTCGTGTAGATGTTGAACAGGACTGGAGCGAGAACACTGCCCTGTGGGAGTCCATTCTTCTGTATCCTCCACCTGCTGCGCTTTCCGTTCAGCTCCAAAAAGAAACGTCTGTTTCCTAGTAGCAGTTGGATGAGTTTGGTCAGATGGATGTCACTTCTCATCATGTACAGCTTATTGAGGAGTAATCGATGGTTCACTGTGTCATAGGCAGCCGTAAGGTCTACAAACACTACGCCGGTAGGTTGATTCCTCTCAAAGCCATCTTCAATGAACTGAGTCAAGTTGAGGACCTGACTTGTGCATGACCTCCCAGGACGGAAGCCGGCCTGCTCAGGGATTAGATGCTGTTCCGTAATAGGGCCAAGTCTGTTCAAGATGAGGCGCTCAAAAAGCTTGTAGAGATGGCATAGTAGGGAGATTGGTCTGTAGCTTTTGGTCGCTTGTGGATCTTTGCCTGGTTTGAGGATAGCGATTACTCGAGCTTTCCTCCAGATCTTTGGTAGTTGGGACTTGAGTACATAATTGTCATACAGGGTAAGAGGGTAAGAAGCCATAGTAGAGCAACCTGTCCGAAATGCTTAATCTGCTCAGTCCGGATGTCATCAAGACCAGCTGCCTTACCGTTCCTAAGGCTGTTGATTGCTGTCTGGAGTTCTTTCAGGGTAAATGTCCAGTTGGATTCTTCATCGGACTGGTTCCATGGAAGATGTTCTTTTTGCTGGAGTTTATGTTGCGTTTTGCCATTCAACAGAAGCTGGTGAGCAACCTGGTTAGCAGTGACGTTGGAGTGCACTTTTGCTTGTTTGGGGTCGTTGTTGATCTTTTTGATAGTTGACCAAGCTTTCTTGCTATTGTGTGTCATATCTACATCTTCGATGGGTTCTTGCCAGGATTTCCTTCGCTCTTCGGCAATGGCTGCCGTCAGCATCTCTCCTGCATTCATGGTGTCATCTGAGAAGAGATCCTCCTCATAAAGCTTCAAGTACTCATCATAGAGGGCTTCGCTATCTGCAGAGATTCCAGGGACGTAATATTCCCTGCATCCTCGGGGGATGTGCTTCTTGGATATGTCCTGTGTCAGTTTGATAAATTTCTCGTAGTTGGCTGGGGTAGGGTCAAGATCAGCCAAGGCTTCATCGAGGTCATTGGTGAAATCCTTCCAATTGGCTTTGCGAAAGTTAAAGCGTCGTCTAAGGGGAACTTTCTGGGGCACAACAGCAGCAGAGATATCGATGACGATTGGCCTATGTTGTGAATGGGGTATAGGATCTAGCACATTCTTCTTGCTGAGGGCAGATATGCGCTCACTGGTGAAGGCCAGGTCTGGATTGTATCCCCTTCTCCAGCGGCCGCAGTTGAAGGAAGGAGGGAGTTTTGCATCGTGGATTAGGTTGAGTTGGTGTGCTTCAGCACACTCCTCTACCGGAGTACCATCATCATTTGTTTCACTGTAACCCCAACTGGTGCTATGGCTGTTGAAGTCTCCAATAACAACATTGATCTGCTGGTAGTTGAAGGTCTCAGGTTCTCTGAATGAGAAACTTGTGCCAGGCGGCTTGTATATAGATGTCACAGACAATTTCCCCAGGCTGACTGACAGGATCTCTACGTTGTCACTCTCAGTTAGTGATGTCTGGTCGATGATTGTGTCATGTTTGGTGAAAATCGCACTACCATATCTCTCATGAGGCCTTTCCACAGCATGCTTCATTCCGGGAATTATGGGCCTGAACTGTTGCTGGCCTCTGTGCGTCTCCTGTAGACACAGGATATCACAGTCATTATCGTGGCAGAGTTTTCCAATCAGCTGTCCTTTCGCTGAAGAAAACCCTTCGGCATTGATGGACATCACTGTCATCGTCCGTCCTGAAAAGGGCGCATGCTTCCGGCGATGATTAGTGGAAGCCATTTTATTCTCGTAGTCGTAGGAACAAAGCAATACAGATAAACTTTATTGCTAAATGGTGTAGATGAAGGTGGTGATATAATTAGTTCAGCATAAACCTTATCCAGCCCTGCGAACGTGGACGCTTCTATCATGGGGCCATATATTTGATATGTGAATATAAAAATATATAATTACGGCATCCGCGTTGGCATCAACAACATATGAATACTGCCATCATATTTTGTCGCCCGAACTAGCAGACCTACTTCACGATCACGGTGAATGATATTAGCCGATGTCGTCCGTAATTCCTTTATATTATTTTTGAGATATCGACTTCGAACGCGAGCGTTGTTTTTTGGCTTCATGAGTTCGAAGTGTTTTTAATACCGGCACCAGGCTCAACTCTCATTGACCACGCACGTAACTCAAAATGTCTTGTGCGATGTTGGCATTATTTCACAAATTTAACAAAAATATTTGTAGCGGACAATAAACGCATTATTTCTCCTCGAAATTTCGACCAGTGCAGTAATGTTTCTAAGGGTAGCGCGCATAATCACATGCGCGATTTTTCACAAAACGCGCAAATACAAATATTACGCGGGGTGCCGATAATAAAAACAGTGCCGATGTGTAGTACACCTACCATACTTCTAATCGTGGTTTAGACTAACTTAAGTTAAGGTCCCTGGGCCTGGCCTGGGACACCCTAGGACCAATCCCATATATACCCAACGTTGTTTAAACGTGTGGGACTGGGGATTAATAAAAAATTGCCACTCTCTGGCATGTTTAATTTTGTATCAATCACAGTAATATAAGTTGTACACTTACCGAATTTCAGTTCTATGCAAAGAAGTTATGGCAAATTTTCCTGAGAAAATCGGCTTTTCCGTCGTTACTCCATTGAAATGCACTGATGAAGAAAAAAAATACAGCCCGCACCGACAATCTCAGGGACATCGCGATTATTGTTTATTTACGATTACGATAAACAGAACAACAACAAAAATGTCCGATCGTGCTTTTAGCAAAGTTGCAGCCGTTTCTATACATACGGGCTGTCATGATATACGGCCGTTATAGGAGTAGCGTGGGCATGTGGTGATGAAACATCTGGGGTGTAATAAACACGATTATGCGATACACATCTTTGCGATATCAATAAGTTCATATCGATAATTGTCGGAGACTTGCCGAGAGAATATCACCAACAGTAGAGGGTGTAAAGTGACAACAAATGTGAGTTTTTTTTCCTTTTAGGTAAATTTTTACCGTTTCTGGAGAAGGAATTAGTTCAATTTCGTAACTATGATAGTTTATATACAAGGGTTACATAGATATTAAAATGGGGTAGAATAATACACCCGTTGAAGTACAAATTTACATTATTTGCCCACTGCCTTCATTTCATGTTGGAAATGACTACAACGGAGCAAGGGGCTCACGCAGCAGCGTGAGCCTCTTGACTTGCAGGGGTGGGCCTGGGCTGGGTTTTAGCCTTGTTCATACAAAATTGTTTAATGTTTGTTAAAATAAGGATTCAATAGAAATACCATCAACTAGTGCTGTAACTGAGCTGGATGATCGGATCGGTTGATCGGATCAGCAAAATCCGATCAATGATCGAAATCGGATCGGAAATCGGTAAACAAATCGGCAAAAAAAAATTACTCGCGGCGATTCTGAAAGGTTACGCCAAATTAATCACATGGGACTGAGCTTAGTAACCTTTCAGAATCGCCGCGAGTAATTTTGTAAAAGGAGAGGTAATCAGTTTGAAATGAAAGCATACCCATACAAGATTACCTTGGGCTTATTCATATGGATATGTTGCTTTGGTATTCATTTATTTTCCCAAAATATGTTTTTTGGGATCATTTTTCAAATAAATTATTATTATTATTTTTTTTTTGGTGCCGATCTTTCGATTTTTCTGCATGATCAGATATCGGCAGAAACGATCCCGATCAGGCATAATCGGATCGGGATCGTATGCCGATCCGATGATCGGTTACAGCACTATCATCAACGACTTTTTAAAAACCTATTCTTATTATTTTGTTTCAAACTTCGAGTTCGAGCATTTTTTGAAATTTGTCTAAAAAGTCTAAATATCGCCCAGTGATTGCCAGTGAAAGACATTTTGAATACAAATATATTTATGGATATTTCAGCCATTATTTTCTGAACCAATTTTGATCAAATAAAGTTTATTCTGTCATTTAAATTGTATGTTCTTTCGAATTTGACAGTCAGTTTTTCATTTTCTCGCAAGAAAATATCGGGGGGCACTTAAACACCAATATTGAACACGACCTTTAAACTCAACTAAATTAGTTTTGTATTACTCATTGCACTTTTTCCTTATCCCTCGATGGTCTATTATGATATTTTGGTCATTTAACCCCTTTTTGCGACAATTTAATTGATGGTTTTGAAAGCGTCGCGGCACAAAAATCACAAAAATCAAATGCGGGACTTCACGAGCAGCTGTGCCGTTAGCTACCGGTGACTTGCCGTACATATATGTGCGCGCGCGCGCCGTACAGGTTACATCCATAGCTGATGCGATACCGTAAAACTTCGCCTATAGGCGCTACTATCTCACAGTAGTAGTAGGGGTACATTTAAACACTGATCACCCCATCCTTGACCAAGTGGTTCTTCTGAACACGATCTGTTACGAGTCAACTGATGCTTTCAGATCAGGTTATGTATAGTGTGTACCTCTGCCGCACTGCTCAAGTGTGCTTTGGGGATACAGGGGTTGGCAGCTCTTGTATCCCGTCATTCTATTGCTAAAAACACAACAAATAAGCCTCGAACGGACGGACCTAAACGGAATCGACCCAAGACCGCCCAACGACTACGAGACAGAAATCTACAAATACTAGAGGTTAATATTCGCGGCCTTAGATCCAATATTGGAGAACTAGCCAACTTGTGCAAGGAGAGAGCTCCAACTATTGTCATCGCAGTGGAAACTTTCCTTGACTCCAGCGTTCATGACGGTGCTGACTGCATAGCAATACCAGGTTATACCACGTGCTGTCGCAGAGACAGACCTGTAACAACAGGAGGCGGTATTGCGGTGTACTGCCTAGAAGGAATAGCGGTCCACCATGACTCAACTCGTGATCCCGAAAATCTTGAACTCATGTGGCTCTCTGTTACCCTGAAATCCCAGAAGCTACTGATAGGGGCCGCATACAGGCCACCAAGCGCCAATAATGATCTCATCGACTACCTTGACACCTACACCATTTCAAAGATGGAAGAATTCAGGGCTAACTCTGTGATGTTTGTGGGCGACTTCAACGTTCACCATGAAGAATGGTTGGGCAGCCACAATACAGACTCTGCAGGACGCCGAATGCTGCAACTTGCTAACTCTCTCGGACTAGATCAGATTGTCAGTGAACCAACCAGAGGTGATCAAATACTGGATCTCGTCCTGACTGATTTACCTGCCTCTACCTCCACTCTAGCCAACGTCGGTACCTCTGATCACAATCCAGTTATAGTCAAGCTTGATGTCCCTATATTTAGAGACAAGCCATATAAAAGGAAAATATGGCAATATGACAAAGCCAACTATTGGGATATGAGAGGCTACATCTCATCTACAGACTGGTCTTCAATATTCCAGGAAAACGACCCAGAGAAAGCATGTACAAGGATAACACAAATTATTAGTGATGCCATGGACTTATACATCCCTAGCAAAACAGTCACAAAAAAGTCCGGAGACAAGGCTTGGTTTAATGACAAATGCAGAAGGGCAGCAAAGAAGAAACGTAGAATTTTCCGAAGGCTCAAGAAGAACAACACTGCTTCACAGAAGGACATATTCTCCGAAGCTAGGAAATCCTACAACAAGGAAGAGAAAGAAGCAAAAAGAGACTACGACACAAAACTGAAAGAAGATCTCGCTGACAAAAATCTAAGCAGTAAGAAGTGGTGGAAAGTTGTCAACACACTATCTGGCAAAGGGGCTCATTGCGATATTCCCGTCATTGTTCATGATGACGTTGCCCATATCACAGCAGGAGAAAAGGCCACAACATTCTGCAAGATATTTGCAGAGAAATGTCACCTACCTGATGCAAATGACTCCGCTCCACACCTCGAGGAATGTACTGCAACTTCCATTCACAACATCATCTTCAAACCCAAGATTATCAACAGACTACTGAAGCAACTCTCTCCAGACAAAGCAACAGGCCCAGACCTGCAAGAGTACTAAAAGCATGCAGTGCAGAGCTTGCAAGTCCCCTGAGTCGCCTATTCCATCTGTGCTTCTCACATGGTGTATTCCCAAGTCAATGGAAAATTGCCAAAGTAACTCCTATTCACAAGAGGGACTCCAAAGCTGATCCGTCAAAGTACCGACCCATCTCGCTACTCAGCATCATGAGCAAAGTTATGGAAGCAGCAGTCAACATGCAGCTACAAAGCTACATGCTCCAGAACCACCTGATCTCAAGCAGACAGTTTGGATTCAGACCAGGCCACAGCACTGCAGACCTTCTCACCATTCTTTCACAAAGTTGGAATAACATCCTAGACAAAGGAGGGGAGGTGTGTGTCGTAGCTTTGGACATCAAGGGAGCGTTCGACAAGGTGTGGCACAATGGTCTCCTAGCCAAACTTAGGTCCAAGGGTGTCCACGGTAAGCTGCTGACATGGCTACAAAGCTACGTGACGGAAAGAACAATCAGAGTCGTCCTATCAGGCCAGACTTCAGATGCCTCACTCATCAACGCTTCTGTTCCCCAGGGATCAATACTTGGGCCTTTGCTTTTCTCAATCTACATCAACGATCTTGTAGACAGTTGTGAAAACGATCTCTACCTGTATGCAGACGACTCTACGCTATATGCTCCCATACACTCACCAAGAGACACGGATGAAGTAGCTGCCAGCCTCAACAGGGATCTTGCTAGAATTAGATCATGGGCTGACAAATGGAAAGTTACGTTTGAGCCAAGTAAATGCAAGTCAATGACATTATCAAGGAAGCGAATTCCGTCAAAACCAAACATCTACTTTGGAGAATGTCTACTTGCCACCAGGGATGAGCTTGAAATCCTGGGCGTCACCTTTGATAGTAAGCTGACATGGTCAAAACATATTACAGTTGTTGCCTCCAGAGCTGGTCAAAAACTAGGTGCTCTGAGGAGAGTCGCCAGGAAGCTGGACTACAAAGGCAGATCCACTGTTTACAAAGCACAAGTCCGCAGCATCATGGAGTACGCTTGTTTGTGCTGGATTAACGCATCTCCAACCACTCTCAGACAATTAGACAATATCCAGAAGAAGGCCCTAAAAATCATAGGTGTTGATGAGACTACTGCCCGTACTCAATTGTCCATTCCCAATCTGTCACACAGAAGAAACATAGCAGCAGTATCAGCATTTTACAAAATGCACACCACAACCTGCCCTCAAGATATGGCCAACTTGCTCCCCCCTCCGTTGGAAAGACGGCGCGTGACTCGGTTAAGTTCATCCATGCCCGACCACGCAGTCACTACCCCTGAAGCTAGGACATACTCCTTGGACAGAAGCTTTATCCACTGTGCTGTCCGAATATGGAATTCTCTCCCTGACCATGTTGTTGGCAATATTACGGATGTGGGTCTCCAATCCTTCAAAGGCCGTGCACATGAATACCTCTTGTCTAACTAGATTATATTTGTTATTCTATTTTAATTATTCTTTATAATTCTTTATTAAATATTCATTTCGTTTGAGCTGCTGTGAACCTATTGATTGGCCCTTAAGAGCTCTTAAGATGCTCCTGAGGGCTATTGTTCACTTATGCACTATATATAAAAAAATAAATAAAAAAAACCCAGTATTAGCAGATATTATCATGTAAAGTTGAGAAAAGGTAAACGTTACTTAGGGTTAAAAACCCACCAAGCAAGCAGAAGTAGCTCTTGGGTCGGTGGTTGGTGCAAATCATTCTATATAGGCATGGCGGTATGTAAAGCCGTAGGTTCAAGTCGCATTGGATAAATTAATGTTTTATTCTTCAATTTCATAGGAAATTGTTTTAACAAATTATGCCACCGTTTTGTAAATAGGAATAGGAAGGAAAATCATTAACTTTTTGTCAGATACACAATTATGACATGTAGATGAAGTCATGGCATTCCCTGCCCACACACACACGCGCGCACACACCCACACACACACACACACACACACACACACACACACACACACACGCACACACACACACACACACACACACACACACACAAACTAGTCGTGTACGCGGGATGGGGGGGGGGGGGACGGGCGTCGATCTGTCATTGATACCCATTCATCAGGGGGGATGATCTATTCGTCCATCCTCCCCTGATGAATGGGTATTACGTAAGTATCGAGGCCCATGTGTGTGTGTGGGGGGGGGGGGGGCGGGGTGCACGGACACATGGACACGGCTTTTAATATTGCATAGTGCCTTTTGAAATCAGGTAATGCGGAGAGTACAATGAGGATAACGAATGAGTGGACAGAATAGTTCAAACAGAACAGTTCGAACAATAAAGTTCCACCTAGGCACTCAAATAATGAAATAAATTGGACACCTGTTGTCTGAACAGTCTGACATAATCATGAATGCAACATGTCCAAGATGTTTGAAAGGGCTGGAAGAACATATTCTTCCGTATGCTACCAATAAAATGAACGTGGTTCATCGGTATGCGAGCTGTCTTTGAATTTCAAGGTACGCAGTTCAAATCCACATAAGATATTCCCGGGTTTTTCTTTATCTATTAATGGATGGTCCTATTTTTTTCACTGTTACAGTAAAAATTCATAATGAAGCAACAATAGCTTGATCATGAATTGTGTAACGTATTTACATGTCTTTCTTTCATTTAATTTGTTTCTTCTTTTTTTCTTTCATATTCCTTTATTTCTTGTGTTTTAAATGTTTGAATTCATCTTTTTTGTAACTTGCATTTCTGCAATGTTTTCATGATTGTTTTGCTTTTCATTCATTTCAAACACGGTGCAACATCATCACAATCAAATCATGTAACAGTGTAATTGGGGATTCCATGAATGTTAATAAGGTGATCCTCTGAGCCATCGTGGGCGACTGTCATGCCGCACTTGTCCCAGGACTTCATTTGATCCGCGTACTTTGAGATCTAAAAACAGACCAATACAATCTACCGTTGAACCACCTTCATTATTGTTGGGGATGAAACGGAATTTAAAGCATAATATTCTTTCAGCCCTTTCACACATCTTGGACATGTTTCATTCATGATTATGTATAATCATTCAGAACAGGTGTACGGGAGGTGTACACTAACCCTAACACTAACCCTAACCCTAACCCTAGATTTCATTATTTGAGGTGCTAGGAGGAACATTATTGTTCGAACTTTATTATTCTGTCCAGTCAATCGTTATCCTCATTGTGCTCTAGGCATTATATGTTCTGAAAAGGAATTCATGATACCCCACCAACAAGACGATTCACACTATTTCAAATGAATAGCTACAACATGATATATTTGCAGGGGCCCGATTACGGACCAGCGACATTTACCATTGTATTTAGCATCATTGGCTCGAACTCATCGATGTCAATATGCTAGAATTACATTCAAATCAGCAGAACGTAGCAGAGCACACATCCGCCCTTACTCATTCACACCCCGCTTAGGCACTATTCTAGAGATCAGTTCGAACTAGGGCTGGTCCTGGGTCATGATCGGCCACATGTTCCAAGTTACAGCGTGCAATAAAATCAAAGAATGCATGACACGACATCGCAAGTTCGAATCTGACATGTATAATGAACATAATCGTAGTCATAGCGTGCGTGTGCTGTATGCATACTAATAGGTGTGTGTGCTGGGGGTGGGGCGGGCCGGGGCTAAGTTATTAATAAGTTGTTATTAATTCTTGGACGGAACAGAGTAAATATAGTGTGTGCTTGATGAAGAGTTGGCGGGAACAATGTGATGAATCAATTTTAAAATTCCCCTACCCCCTCCCCCTTCATGCATCCACTAATATATCAAGCTAAATACTAGCAGGATGTCAGGACCTCACCTGAATGTAATAATATTGTGTATTTAACCCAAAAATGATAATTTTAATTCCCATTCCTATGCACAAAATGCTGGCATCTGTTAAAACATAATTTCCTATGAAAAAAAAAAAAAAAAAAAATCACTTATCCAGTGCGTCTTGAACCTACGGCTCTAAACACCGTGATGCAATTTTACCTTAAACTGATGTGCACCAACCACCGACCCAAGAGCTACTTCTGCTTGCTTGATTGGATTTCAACCCTTAGTAACGTTCATCTTTTCTAACTTTACGTGATAATGCTATCATGAATATTCATTTAGACCGGCTCGAAGATCGTTGACATTATACTGGATCATTTTGGATGTTTGATGGCGCTATTGAACCAGTAGCGCCTATAGGCGAAGTTTTACGGTATATGGTGGCTATAACTGGAACTAAACAAATACGGTGATACGGCCACCCGCTTGATCAATTGATTACTTTTCAGATTTATAGTCAACATGGGCAGGTGCAAGCTAATGTCCCCCTTGATGGTGAAAATTCATCTTCATTTTAGTCAAATTTGGTATCATTTAAAAGCTAAAAGTCTGAAGTTCAGATTTTTAGTATAGAAATTTGCATAGTCTGCATATTTAATGAGTAGGGGACATCTAATTTGCATATATTTCAAATATTAGCGTGACGTATGGGACATTACATTTTTATTTCTATTATTTATTTAATCAATCAAACATTAATTTCATATAATATGGAGACTAGTATAACTGATTACTAGCAATAGTTGACCACATTTTCAAGTTTCAAAATTAATTAATTATGCTTATTAGGGCGTGTCCAAAATGCTATGTCCCGTATGTCACGAAAATGAGCACATTTATTAATATTTCAGTATGAAATAGTTTATTTTTTTCTTTCATATTCTGTGAAGTTCTAATTTATCATACTCCTGACTGCCTGACCTGCTAGCTAAATTTTATGAAGAAAAACAAATTTTATTTTAATTTGATTAGATAATTAACAAATGCTGGTGACGTACGGGACATTTTCAGTGTTAAAGCAATGGCAAATCAGGTAAAATCATTTATAAAAATACTTGCTTAGATACTCTCCAGAAGCTCAGAATAGATAGGGGCCAAAGCCAAAAGTAGTCAACCCAAGGGTAAACATTTCAAATTGAAAAAATCATTTTCTTTCATGTATGATAGGAAAGGTGAGTATCTGCAGTTTCCGGAACTGAGTTCGGCTAAGCATACCGTACGTTTTGAGTTCGATGACATTGGTTAGATACATTTGGTATATTGTCCAATGGTTCCATGACATATGCTCCGCCGACATATGCTCCGCCGACATTTGCTCCGAAAAATGCGACAAATGCTCCGCGACAAATGCTCCACGATATTTGCTCCGCCGACAAATGCTCCGCCAACAATTGCTCCGCCGACAAATGCTCCGCCGACATTTGCTCCGCCGACAAATGCTCCGCCGACATTTGCTCCACGATATTTGCTCCGCCGACAAATGCTCCACGACAATTGCTCCGCCGACATTTGCTATTTGCTCCGCCGCCAAATGCTCCGCAGACAAATGCCCAAATAATTAGATGATTTTTTTTTTCAAAAAAATATTTGTAAAGAGGAAGTTTAGTTTTGGTATAGAGGGCGCTGTACATCACAATTTTGTTTGAGGTAATGAAAAACTGAGTGTCGAATTTGAGAGAGCATATAATTTTAATGGCAGAATAAACTTTATTTGGTCGAAATCGGCCCAGAAACGGCTGAAATATCAATAATTATTACCATTTCAGACATCTGAGCATATTCCCCTCGTTTCAAGTGCCAGCAGATGAAATAGGGGAATATTTCCCATATTCCCCTCTTTCACAAAAGCCTATGGGATTTACGTGTTAAAAAAGAGGGGAATATGACATCCGGGCACTTCATGATTCGTAGTCAAAATTTTACAAAGTGAACTGGCCTGCGGGAAACATCTCGCGATAGTGATTTGCCATTGGTGTGTACACGAAACAAGCCGCAGCCGTACTTGTGACATTTTATCAAGCAGAGACTTGGTTTTGGTATGTTTAAATACAAAGTATAATACAAAGTTTACAATTTACTAATTTCCGTTACTGCTCAAGATGTCTGATATGGGTAACAATAATGATATTGACTGGCTCTTTCGGGGGATACGACATATATTGCCTTCACTAGGATCCATATTGCCCTCGTCTTCGACTCGGGCAATATGAATCTAGTTCAGGCAATATTATGTCGTATCCCCCTCAAGGCCAGTCAATATTATATAAATATGTCCGATCTTATAATTATTTGGGGGCCCAAATTTGTTCAAAAAATTAAAAAACGCTTACACTTGTTTCAAAAATGTTCAAAAAGCGTTTTTTTAAATAGTTGTTGATGGTCTCTCTATTTAATCATTATTTAACAAGACATCCCATGCATAAATTTGTATGAAAAATGGTTAAAAACTTGAAACCAATGCCTTATTTGAGAGCGCCCTCTTGGTGTTTTTAATGGCGCTTTTTGAATGATAACAGGCTTTCTACTTAGTCGTTTGTATTTGTGTATAACCTTTCGAGCATGGTGGACTTATAACCATAAGTTTATCAAGTAACTGTCCAGGGTTGGTTACTAAAGTTCAGCCCTTACCAAAACTGTACTACCCCTTTAAATAAATATCACATCGTCTAGTAGACAATCTATTGTTCACATATTAACAATAAAATTGATCACATATTGCTTTTTATGGAATATGACGTCATAGTCACTAAAGGGGTGAAGTGTCCATCTTACCTCACTGTGGAGGGTAAGAGGACCCCTCAATTCCTTAGATTATTGAATTTCAATTTTATGCTACTTCTTGCCAATCCTTCCGTTTATAAGAATGCAAAATGCATTGGAAGTTTGTGCTTTTCTGTTGGACAATAAGGCAGCCTTAATCGTTTACGGGGTGGGGGGGGGGGGGGGGGGCGTTTAGAAGTGTCACAAATTGGGCCCTCGTTCCAAAATTGGAACTCCGAAAATTTAACAGTGGTGAAAATAACGTTCTTTGAATTTTGATAAAACGTGGATACATTTTGAACTCATGCGGAACAATTTCTTGATTCATAAAGAGTAATACAAATGCAGTGATTATAAAGACTTTTCTTTTTTCTATTCATGATCGATCTTAACACCAGTATCATGCCCTTCGCTTGATGATGGCTTGGAACAGTATACTATTCATCACAGCATTTTCGGATACTATGAGGGTAGGGTCCATGGTTTCGACTCTGGCCAGTCGAACCCCAATGTAACATCAAAAAACTAAAGCCAGTGTTGTGTGTTATTGCGCCTCCCCTTCTGCTACTAGATGCAGGATGCAGGGTCACGCATCCTTACAACACTGGGCTTGACTGCCCCCCCCCCCCCCCCCCCCTCCCCACCCCTGTATAAAGAAACGTGAAACAAACAAACCAGCCAATAAAATATTTGAATGAATCGATGGTTACTGAATCGATTGTACTCATAAAATATAAAAGCGCACTTCATACCAACGGTACTTGAGAATTCATTCAAGAGTTTGATCTTCAGCGGAGTAAATGTCGGTGGAACAATTATGGTTGAGGAACATATTATGTTGTTTTTGGACCATTTGAAGTACTGTCATCTTCAGAGCATATATTTCTGCGGAGCAATTGTCACCGGAGCAAATGTCGTATCTCCGGAGCATATTTCGGCGGAACAATTGTCGGCTAAGCAATTGTCGCATATTCGAAGCATTTTCGGCGGAGCAATTGTCGTCGGAGCAAATGTCGGCGGAGCAAATATCGCGGAGCATTTGTCGCGGAGCATTTGTCGCATTTTTTGGAGCAATTGTCGGCGGAGCATATGTCGGCGGAGCATATGTCGTGTCACCTGTCCAATAATCAAAATGCAGTCAAACCTGTCTATAGCAACTGCTCAAGGGACTGGCGAAAAGTGGACGCTTAAGACCTGTGTGTGGTCTCTCGCATATTGTGGCTACATGACACTAATTCGAGAAATTCGTTGTGCTTGTTTTGTAGTCTGTTTGTTGTGTCTTCCTGGGTCTCGAGTCGTTTTTCAAGATCAAGTGTGTGTTTAGTTTTACTTTCTGTCTCAATTTGAAGGGAGACAAATTTTGCCTCGTTCGAGTCAACTTGATTCGAGAGTTTTGCGAATTCTTGTTTGAGTTCTTGTAGTTCCTCTCTTATTGTTTTCTTGATCGTTTTTTTTTGATAATGTCTAGGAAGTCTTTGTTGTTGAGGAGTTCAGGAATTGGGATTTGCGTGTTTTCGTTCGATTGCGAATTTCGCGTCGTCCTCCCTGCCCCAACTCGGGCCGCTTTCTTTTCACTAGTTGCACTGTTCGGACCCTCCATTCAGTAGAGGGTACGGTGATGAAAGGAGGGGGGTAGACGGTATTGTTTTCTAACAATGAGTTCGAAAGCTTTCATGGTATAGTGACCACGCGAGGGGTGGATACTATAATATAGTCACTGAGATACATTTTGGGCCAACTCTGCCCCGGTGGTGTGTAGTACGATGCCGTATAATGTTTATATATTCATATATGAAAACTGACTCAACACTTTAACTCATAGTTTGGTCTTCAAAATGTCATATATCTCACTTCAAGGTCCTGGGAGGTCCTCATGGCAGCTTGTTAATAATATGAAGAAATCACATATTTGCAGCTAGTCGAAATGTCCAAATAACCGGATTTTTTCTGCACAGGTTTACGCGTACGTGTTCGTGTTGGTATATCGTTATTTTGGGTTGTGGGGGAACGACTCCCTCGAACATCACCCCCCCAATTTTCTTATTTTATTTAAAATGGAATCTCAAATCCCATCGCTAATATGGGGGGGGGGGGGGGGAGGGAGCAACTCCCTTGAACATCCTCTCCTCTTTTTGTTGTTGTAAAAATGGAGCCTCGATTCCACGGGTCTACTGGGGGTGGGGTATGGAGGGCGATCCCCTTTAATACCCCCTTTTAAAAATAAATGGAACCTCAAATCCCCTTGGCTATGTGGGGGGAAGGGGGGGGGGGGGGAGGGAGCTACTCCCTTGAACATCCCCCCAAATTTTATTTTTTAATTAGAACAAATGGAACCTCAAATCCCCTCGACTACTGAGTGGAGTGGGGAGGTAAGGGGAGGGGGGGGGGGGGGGGGGGGGTAGTGACCCCCTTGGACACCCATTCTTTTTTATTATTTAAAATCTTACATCAAATCCCCTCGAGTACTAGGGGGGGGGGGGGGTATGGGGGCGACCCCCCTGAACATCCCCCCCCCCCCCATTTTTCTTATTTTATTTAAAATGGAACCTCAAATCCCCTCGTCCTCTCAACTACTGGGGGGGGGGGGGTATGGGGGCGACCCGCTTGAACATCCCCCCCCCCCCCCATTTTTTGTATTATTTAAAATGGGGGGGGGGGGGGGGGCGACCCTCCTGACCACGCCCCTCCCTCCAATTTTGATTTTGTATTATTTTTTATTTTTTTAATAGTAAAAAGGGAACCTCAAATCCCCTCTACTACTGGGGGGGGGGGGGGGGGGGGGGGTATGCGGGGCCGACCCCCTTGAACACCCCCATTTTTGTTTTGTTTTTTTTAAATGGAACCTCAGATACCCAAGGGTATTTTTTTTTTGGGGGGGGAGGAGGTGGGGGACGGGGGGAGCTACTCCCTTGAACACCCCCCAATTTTGTTGGTTTTTTTAATTAGTAAAAATGGAACCTCAAATCCCCTCGACTACTGGAGGGGGGAGGTATGGGGGGGGGGGTAACTCCATTGAACCCCCCCCCCCCCCCCCCCATTTAGTTATTATATAAAATAGGGGGGGCGACCCTCGTGACCACCCCCCTTTTTATAGTAAAAATGCAACCTTAAATCCCCTCTGCTACTGGGGGGGGGGGGGGGGGCGGGTATGGGGGGAGCTACTCCCTTGAACATCCCCCCAATTATTTGTAATTAGTAAAAATGGAACCTCAAATCCCCTCAACTACTGGTAGGGGTATGGGGGTGGGGACCCCCTTGAACACCCCCCATGTTTTTTTTATTATTTAAAATGGAACCTCAACTCCCCTTGCCTACGGGTAGGGGAGGTTTGTGGGCAACCCTCCTGACAACCCCCCCTCCACAATTTTTTTTTTATCATACAAATTCGAACCTCAAATTCCCTTGTCTACGGGGGGTCCCCACACATGTGTGCATGTGGGCTGCCCATCCCGAAATTATTTTGTTACAAAATTTAAGATGAATAACACAATCTTTTGAACGTTCATCGCATATTCTTGGTGTTTTCCTGGACTTCTCCAAGGCCTTCGATACCATAAATCATGATATTCTTTTATATAAAATTCAACATTACGGTATCAGAGGTAAGGTCTTGGAGTGGCTCAGGAACTACCTTACCGGCAGAAGTCAATTTGTTTTTGTAATGGTGGTAAGTCATCCTTAAAGCCCGTTGTCTGTGGAGTCCCACAAGGCAGTCAACTTGGGCCTCTATTGTTTGTGATATATATTAATGATTTTTATACTTTATACATCTAAAGAATTATCATTTATATTATTTGCAGACAATTCAAATTAATTTTTTCTCATTCGGACCCGCTTACACTATTGTCTATTGTAAATAATGAATTTAAAAATGTTCATGATTGGATTAGAGCGAATAAATTGTCCTTGAATATAGAAAAAACTAATTATATGTTATTTAGTAAAACATTAATAGACTTACATGGGGATCTTATATTCAATGGCAATGTTCTAAAAAGGGTTTCTTCAGTAAAATTTCTCGGTCTTTTTATTGATGATAAGTTAACTTGGAAAGCCCATATAGATTATATAAGAAAATTGATTTCACGTAATGTTGGTGTATTAAATAAACTTAGATACTCTTTTCCCCCATCAATTCTGCAATTATTATATTCTACACTAATTTTACCCCACTTAAATTATGGTATTCTTGCTTGGGGAATGCTGCTGCATGTCATCTTGAAAAGGTTTTGTTGTTACAAAAGAAGGCAGTAAGAATAATAGATAATGTAGTTTTCATTACTCATACCAATGTGATTTTCATGGAAAATGTATATTAAAGATATCTGACTTATATACCTATAATCTTTGTCAGTTTATGTACAGTGTTAATAATGGTGAAGCTCCTACTATTTTTGAAAATATGTTTAATAGAAATAATAGTTATCACAGCCACTCTACAAGAAAATCATTACTATTTCATTTACCATTGTTTAGATCTCTATTTGCACAAAGAACGTTTTTGTTTACTGGCCCCAAAAGTTGGAATTCACTGGAAAAAATCCTTGAGGGAAAGTTCCAACTTTGAGTGCATTTAAAGCTAAGTTAAAGAAATATTTGATAAATCAGTACAAATAAAAATTAATACGCTATCATGTTTTTGCTTTATTGTATGTTGTTGTTTGTGTTGATTAAGCGACACTGATATTTATACTTATAGACGTATACACTTTATGTACCATTGGATATATTTGTACATATTTGTTCATACTTGAAATGGTTCTAATGATCATGATAATGACATACATGTATTAAGTATTCCCTAAAATGACATTGTTCTTCTGACTTGCCTTCTTCAATTCCTCTCTTCTATCCCTTTTCCTATTCTCGCACATTATGTTTCTATATAATGTGTTTTTTCTGTTGTTTGTTGTTGTTTTATATAGATTTTCATCGTTGACTGATATTGCTTGTTCATGCGAAAGTACGACATGCTACAAATATGCAGTATATTCAGTTTATAATTATACGTAATTAAAAAGCATGTCATATTTCATTATAGATTTGTTATATTTTTAAATCGTAGTATTGCTTAACCATTTCAGGGGCCTTTCAAATCACAAGCCTTGCTTCCAAGATTGGCTCCTCCACATTTTCGTCGAAATTTATTTCATAATCTGTGTGCATTTATATGTTATTAATTACTACATTGATCAGCATAATATGTATTCATTTGTGTATCCTATGTTAAACAACCATTTTGTTACATATATCGTTTGAAATATTGATCCCATTATGTTGTTTACTGTTTGTTTTGAAAATGTGGAAATAAAATACGAATAACAAAAAGAAAAGAAAAAAAAGAAAATTGCCTAAAGAATAGAAGGGATAGTAGTGAGCCATAAGAGGATCCCTCAAGAACGAGATGGACTTTTTTGTGCGTCCTATGTGACCTTGCACGGTAATAAAACAATGACATGTGAATGGAATACGAGCGTATGCGGAAGACTGACCAAGAATTACAAAAAATAGTATGAAATCTTCTTCTTTTTTTTAGATAACTTAATAAATCCTAGATCAAAATGATTTAGGTAACGTAGGGATTGTTTAGACATTATAGGTGAATGAAAAATACCCATAATGGGTGATTGATACATGAACCCTTTATTTTGCATACAGATCAACATGACTAAGAATTATACAAATTTGTATTAATTGTTTGCCTATTTTGCACGGCCCCTGGCATACTCGCGTTCAAAATTCAGAGTGTCACTGATTATTCTGATACAAAATCCCCAAAAATGAAAAAAAAAATCATAATCGATATGAGTTTGCACCACCAGCCGTCAGGCTTATAACGTTTGTGTATACCGTCCAGAATCGCATTGCCGTAGTGCGTTATTTTTTTGCTCGGCGCGGCATTGATTGTGCGAGGGGTGTTGGCGAATTCACTTTGACCCAGTTGACAATGAGTTGTGGTAATAGTAATAGAACAATAGTACCACGTAGACAGTGTGTCGAGTCATGAGTTACATACTATTTTACACATGACAGAACAGGTATGGTTTGCACTTACCTAATTTCGAATTCTTATACTTTGAGTACTATTCCACCTCCAAATTACATGATTCGATAGATAGCTCAGGACGAAATTTCAGTTGAAATTCTAATTGGTACCAATTGAAACTGAATTCAATGGGTACCCACTGGCATTGGTTTCAATTGGTACCCATTGAATTAATTATTGGTACCCATTGAAATTCTAATTGGTACCAATTGAAACTGAATTAAATTGGTACCCATTGGCATTGGTTTCAATGGGTATTTGTTTCATTTTCCATATAGTCTTGATTACCAATTGATTTCAATTGGTACCAATTAATTTCAATTGGTAATATAGTCAATGGGAATTTCACCATGGGAGGTACCCAAATTTCGCAAAATATAAATAAGAATTTGTATGGAAAGACGATCACAGGGATCCACGACCCAGACACTATAGCAGGACGATTTATCGCTAAAAAAAAAAAGCGAAATTTTGCAGAGAAATACACAGATTACAGGCGATGCCGGCGTTGATTACAGTTAATTGATCGTGTACCGTGTAGGCCTAGGCCTACGCAACTCAAAATTGGAATCATTTCACAAATTTACTCATACTTTTAGCAGACATTCTACGCATTATTTCTCCTCGAAATATCAACCAGTTCAGTTTCTAACTAATAAGGCCTGGGTAGCGCGCATCATCACATGCGCGATTTTTCACATCACGCGCAAAAACAAATATTAGGCGGGTTGGCGGGTTTCCATGAAAAAACAGTGGCAATGACAATGTGTAGTACACATAGACATGCGTTGATTACATTTAATTGATCGTGTACCGTGTAGGCCTAGGCCTACGCAGCTCAAAATTGGCATCATTTCACAAATGTACTCATACTTTTAGCAGACATTCTACGCATTATTTCTCCTCGAAATATCAACCAGTTCAGTTTCTAACTAATAAGGCCTGGGTAGCGCGCATCATCGTATGCGCGATTTTTCACATCACGCGCAAAAACAATATTAGGCGGGTTGGCGGGTTTCCATGAAAAAACAGTGGCAATGACAATGTGTAGTACACATAGACATGCGTTGATTACAGTTAATTGATCGTGTACCGTGTAGGCCTAGGCCAACGCAACTCAAAATTGGCATCATTTCACAAATTTACTCATACTTTTAGCAGACATTCTACGCATTATTTCTCCTCGAAATATCAACCAGTTCAGTTTCTAACTAATAAGGCCTGGGTAGCGCGCATCATCACATGCGCGATTTTTCACATCACGCGCAAAAACAAATATTAGGCGGGTTGGCGGGTTTCCATGAAAAAACAGTGGCAATGACAATGTGTAGTACACATGCACTACACCATCCACTTGTAATCTGTATGTAGTAGTACCCACATGAAATGGGGCCCTGCTCACCATTGACCGCTCAGTCCAGACTAGGCTGTAGGCCGATAGAATAGGCAGGGAAAGTGGGAACATCCGCTTATTACAATGAAAGCAACAGAAATCTATTGACCGGTGTGGTGCGAAATCCGTAGCCTGCGAAATCCGTACCCAGTAGCAAATGCGCATGCGCTTAGACATTTGGAGGTGTGTCTTGCGAAAATCGTGACCATTATTACGCCGCAATTTCATGTTAATAACAAATTGACACATGTTTTATCAAATTTTTAAAAGGCGTGAATGGATTTTTCGTAACCCACCGTCGGGTTTTGACAACACTTTTGTGCTGCAAGGAGCCTCAAGGAGTCATTTTGCATGCTTTATTACAAATGGCATGAATGGGAACAAATTTCGCAGACAATTTTCCCACAGGTGTGCATGCGCAATTGCGACTGCGTACGGATTTCGCAGTGCGTACGGATTTAGCATGACACCGGACAAAATATGGCAATGCAAATCCCAGGGCCAAGGCAATAAATACAAATAAATATGGCAAACACTGAAACAGTTCTAGTAAATTACATTTCCCCACCGTTTTGTGATTACAAATAAAAGGCAGGACAATCATAATTAGATTAGGTAGCGTTGTTTTGAACACAAATTCAATACAAAATCAAGGTATACATACCCTCATTCAGGCTGAAAATTCACCCGAGTTATCCTCTTTTCCGTACCCTGATGATATGATGTCCTGTCAATTCAATTCAATACAATTCCAGGGGAATTGTCGTCTTTATTTCCACAATTCATAAAAAGTCACTACATATGTAAAGATGTACAAGAACAAAAACAGCAATATACACGGAGACTACAGAACATACAGAAAAATATAAAACAGGTATAAGAACAACGATGATTACAATATGAATGTGGAGGGATCAAAAGAAGTTTTATACAAACTTATGGGTATGATCCCTAGGATATATAATAATAAAGATCAAAGTCAAATAAATCAATTTCGGTAAGTTTTACTTTATGCAGTTGTCATGTTTCAAATCAAACATTGAAAAGTCATACACAATTCAAACAAAAATAGTATATAAATTGTTTTTCTTTTTTTAAATGTCAGGAGTTATACATTTTATAATAAAAGACGTTTTAATTTAATCTTAAAGGAATTCAGTGATACACTATCTTTCAATTCTTGTGGTAAATTATTCCATAAATGGGACCTTTATATGTTATTATTGTATGCGAAAAATGAGTCCGTCCATAAGTAACACGAAGGTGGGATTTGGATCTGGTGTCATAATTATGCACATCGCTATTCTGAATAAATAATGAGTCGAATAAATTTGGTAACAGTTGTTTATGAAATGAATACATAAAAATGCCAAGATTATATTCATACAATTGATATATAGGTAAAACCTTCAATTTAATAAAGAGGGGTTTAGAATGAGATAAATAGGAAGAGTTTGTAATTGTTCTTACAGCTCTTTTTTGTAGTTTATGCAAGCGATCCAAGAGGTAATTATTGCAACATCCCCAAAGTATAATACAGTAATTTAAATGTGGTAATATTAAAGCATTATATAATAACAATAAAATATGTTCAGGGAGATACTCTCGCAGCTTATTTAAGACTCCAACATTTCTTGAAATTTTACTTATAACATTATTAACGTGGCTTTTCCATTTAATTTCCTCATCCAAACAAACTCCTAAAAACTTCACAGTGTTCACCTTTTCAATTTTATCACGATCAATAAATAATTCTATATCCATCACATTGGAATTATTCCCAAAGAGCATACAATGTGTTTTTAAGGCATTCAAAACCAGTTTGTTTGCTAAAAACCATGTATGAACTTTCACTAGTTCAACATTCATTATTTCATTTAATTGATTAATACCCCTATGTTTTAAAAGTATGCTTGTATCATCTGCAAACATCAAAAATTGTAAAGTGGGTGAGGAGAGTGGCAAATCATTAATGTATATTAAAAATAAAATGGGTCCTAAAATGGAACCTTGTGGGACTCCGCAAGTAATTGGTTGCATGTCTGAGTCAATAAAATTGTAATTAACAAATTGCTGTCTATTACTTAAATAACTTTTAAAAAACTGGAGAGGAATACCCCTAATACCATAAAAATGCAATTTCTAAAATTAAATGTTATGATTAATACTGTCGAAAGCTTTCCTAACGTTAGGTCTAAAAATAATCCTAAAAGCGTTCCCCTTTGTTCAAATGCATTATTTACATTCAATACAAAATCACAAAGAGCTAATAAAGTGGAATGCTTCTCTCTAAAACCAAATTGCCGAGCATACAGAATATAATTTTTATCTAAAAATTGTAATAATCGTACATTTATACATTTCTCAAATATTTTTGAGAAACATGTTAATAATGAGATAGGGCAATAATTGGAGAATACATATTTTGGGCCACTTTTATGAATCGGAATTACTTTAGAAATCTTGCAGCGGATAGGAACAACACCTCTTTGTAAGCATAGATTAACAATATTACACAATGGTTTACATACAATATGAATTGATTTCTTTATTACTTGAGGATCAATACAATCATATCCTGGTGATTTACCATTTTTAAAAGATAAAAAAACATCAATAATTTCCTTTTGAGTGATAGGTTTAAAGAAGAAAGAATCAAGATAGGAACCTGGAAGATATGAAGAAAATAAGACATCAGTATCGTCAATATTCAAAGAGATGTCCTTACCTATGTT
Organism: Echinarachnius parma; assembly: GCA_037951105.1. Taxonomy (NCBI): domain Eukaryota; kingdom Metazoa; phylum Echinodermata; class Echinoidea; order Clypeasteroida; family Echinarachniidae; genus Echinarachnius; species Echinarachnius parma. The sequence continues at coordinate 36,815 of JBAMJV010001976.1, read as the reverse complement.
CACAAAATATTCATTGAATTTACAAGCAACATCTTCTTTATCATATATAATACCATTCTCATCCTTAAATTCAATATCATCCTTCACATTCGAATTCCTCTTTTTAATCAAATTATTTATTACTTTCCAAGTTCCATTACTATTTCCTTTAACGTCTAAAAACTTTTGTGAATAAAATTGTTTCTTGGCTGAGCGTACAGCATTAGTAAACTTATTTTTAAATATTTTGTATACATTTGTTCTATATTCAGTTGGGTTCTTCAAATAGTTTTGATACAATTTATTTTTCTTTTTATGCATTTTTAAAAATTTAACATCAAACCATCCATTTGTATTTTCTTTTATACGGACCCTTTTAATTGGAAAGCATAATTTATATATATCTAATACAATATCAATAAAGCCATTGTATAATGCATCAGGGTCAAGAGGAGATATTGCATTTTCCCGGAACATATATTCGAAATCAACTTCAGCTAATTTAGACAAAAATAAGATAGTATTTCTTTCATTAATCATACGTTTGTATACATACTTAGACTTGTTGCTATTATAGAAAGGATAATTTAACAAAGAGAATACTGGCAAATGATCGGATATGTCTGAAATAATTGTACCTGAGGCAATACAACTAGAACTATTTACACAAATATTATCAATCAGACTACTGGATGTTTGGGTGATTCTAGTTGGGTTACTTATGAGAGGCTCAAAAGAAAAAAATACAAAGGTTTCTAAAAACTCACTTGCTGAATGACATACATTAATCTTTTTCAAGTCAATATTAAAATCTCCAAGCAAAACACAATCTTTACGTTCCTTATTAATTATTAATATTATTAATATATTTAAAGATCTCCTTAATTTTTCATTGAATTCATGTACAGGTAAATTGGGTGGTCTATAACAAACTCCTACAAGTACATTTTTACCGGGCTTACTTATTTCAATAAATACAGTTTCACAAGTACCATCAAAATGATCTAAATCAGGTCTTGGCTTGAATTTTAATTGATTATGAATACAAAATCTGACCCCGCTTCCTCTTTTGTTTTTACGTTCTAATCCAAAATAAACATATTCATTAAACATATTAGGAGGAAGGGAACTGCTATTTAACCATGTTTCAGTAAGTGCCAACACTTTGAATGGACATTTAATTTGATTTAATAACATTTCTATTTAACAATAGTTCCTATTCAAGCTCCTACAATTTATGTGCAATAAGGAGAATGCATTTAAGTGAGAGAGAAATACATTATTCAATTCACTTAAAGAAAACACTGTATCGTTACTGGAATTCATATGATAATGTTGATTCAAAATATACTAGAACTAACTGGCAATTAAATTTGATATGTCCATTATATAGCTGAAAAGCTGTCATTTCGGCCATCTGAATACCTCAGCATGATATGCCCGGCCACGGCCACGGCGCCAGCCGCGTGCCCGCGTGGACTGCCCAGGCCCGGGCCCAGAGCTAGAGCCGACGGCTCTTCTCTAGCTCTGGGCCTGCCGGCCGCGGCCGGGGCCGCGCCGCGGATGTCTCAAGGCTAGGGTGTGGCGCCGCGGGTGCTTGTTTTACATCCAGGTTCTCGTGCCGCTAATGCTGTACGCGCGCGTACACGTGTACGTACCGACGGTACGGACGCGCGCTCGTTGGCTCGGCCAGCGCGCGCCAGGTGCGTATACTATACGTGACAAGTTCATATGTCTATGTAATGTCTCTATAATCTTATTTCGTACGTGCGTTCAAATTATATTAGGTACGTTAAGGAAACGAACGAATTTCATAACTCAAGTTAACAAGTTATAACTCGGCACGCCAACAAATGCGTCCTGGTCTAGCACTTGCTACGTATAATTTATACGTGCCTGGTACGATAAACAGATGTCACACGCCATGCAACTAGTTTAGTACACATACAAACAAGTTTTGAATACATAATATTTGTTTAATCTTACCTTGATATCTATTTTCTTTCCCGTTCTTGTAATGTGTATGAAATTTGATTCAATTTGAGCACGATCAAAGAGTTGAATCTCTTCTGTAAACAGTGTGGGTGCGAGCATCCACAACGCCGCACTTCAATAACCGACAAACAACATAAGCCAGTCAAGTGTATAATCTTGTTATCCTTTTTTTTCGTTCCACTGAATACGCCAGTTACCCCTACTTTGACAAATGGGTCAAAATTTGAAAGTGCACTTTTCGACCCAAACAGGTTAAAATTAAATTTTTAATTTAAAGGACATATATCTAATGTGAAAGCATGCAATCCTAGCTTTCAGGCGTACCCCATTATACTGGGAAACTCAAGGTGGTTCCGTTTTTATTCACTGTTGAAGTAACCCATCTCTAAAAGGCGAACGTCCATGAGGGATATATGTAGATATAGATTTAGTACCCATATATCTAATTTATTTTCTGTCATATACAGCTTATATTTGGACAATTTACTTCTAAGACTTGCTTCTCTCTGAATGCCAAACGTGGATTGTGTTTTATTTGCCAAATAGAAAATACAAACGTCCAAACTTTTACTGAATTGTTATATTAAAAAAAAAAAAAAAGTGTTATTCGGAACCTTTGCTTTACTTTAGCCGCATTTTTTTAGGAACGCACCTATATACGATCGTATTCCCGTATCACACACTTTAATGTGCATGTTAATAGGATAAATTGCTGTCTAGATCATATATTGCATAATTACATGACCAAAGAGAGTATAGTTTTCATCACGGACGTTCCCATATCGCTCACGGACGTTTGCTAGAAACAAGAATGTTGGCAGAATGATCTGATCTCATCAAAAAGAGTTTCTATTCTTCGTAAATGGCTTTAAAACAGGGTCATTATACAAACAAACTTGAAAATTGCAATAAATCTTTTAAAATGGTTTGCTTTTAAATGGACCTGGTCGTTATAATGAGTGCTATTATTGGTTGAAAATGACTTAATGCTTATAGAACAATATGATGATAATACTTTATCTATTCCTACTATATTTAAGCCAGAGACCATGTCACATATAAAAGTAGCATTTCCAAGTCGTCTGGTCCCTCTTTCTTACTATATTGTTTGTAATTGCAATTTCACGGACGTTCGCATACATTTCACGGACGTTCTCTGCCTGAACAGTCTTACAGAAACTGATGAAACATTTATTTGAATCTCCTCCAGACCAATATAAAACATATAGATTTATCAGTTGATATGATTTTAGCTATCTGAATTAATTATAATGACATGTCTGCTACTTAACTATCACTCTTAGTGGACCTGTGGAAATCGTAACCCCTAATTTTACACCGGCTTTCCCCGGTTGGGCACTCTAGAAATGCCACTATTCTTCTGTAAATAAATGATTTTACAACATTTCTGCAATCATAAATAACATGTATAATCAAAATAAAGGCCATTTCCCTGTCACCAGAATACGGTTTCTCACATGAGTCTTAATGTCACGGACGTTTGTATTAATTTCACGGACGTTCTCGAATTGCCTATACGGTGGTACCCAAGTGTCCCATCTCGAGTCAATTAATTCCAGAAATAAATGTAAGTGCCAACATAATATGTTAATATATGCCTATCACACGTGTTTATATGTGCAAAACTTTGCCATATATATTTGAGATGTATTTTGACTTTGGGAGACCCATATATAAACTGTTATTTTGGATTGTGTATACTAAAAAAACATATACATGTATCGTAATTTATGTTGTATTTCGATTCAATTCGTATATGGTTTATTAATTGAAAATACATATATTTATCTATTCCAGTCATTTGGCTGAATTGCTTATATGTATTTTCACAAAACATACTGAGGGTAACAAAATCCATGAGCAAAGTAAATAATATACACGTATAACTTATTTCTTAAATGAATACATATAGAATGCATTTTAGATCATACATGTATATGTTTTGTATAAAGAAATATTAGACATAGATACCATTACGGTAAATATATACGCTAAACATATTATACGTGTTTGTTATTGCATTGTATTATTATATTTAGAAAGAATATTTTAATAAAATGTTTATAACAATCCCATATATAGTAAATACAATCATTTGAAGGGCTAACTAAACTAACTAAACGTGTTTAAATCTAATTTGCAGAGATTATACATTGTTTTATAACATTAATATTTTAAACTTCAATCTTGCAAATAATCATGTTGATAGTTTCCTGACCCACATCTCGTTCCCTAATTGTTCACCTCCAACCGGTTTCAATGTTTCAATTATAATTAAGAACAAGGCTGACCTTGAATGGTTTATTATAAATATTGCCTGAGCTGAAATTTAGTTGTACAATATTATAATGATCCTAGCAAAAATAATATTGTTGATATATCAAGAAAGAACAAAACAGCCATTATTATAAGTATTATTACGATGAAGTCATCAAAATGATGCATAAATCTTACTATCTATATTAAATGGAAGAAGTCCAACAAATCTAATCCCTTGCTAGATATTACCATTTTCAAACGATACCCCATAATTTGACACTATTAACAGATTGAAGCAGATATGCTTTGAAAACCTATTCATACGTCATCATAATAATACATGCGTACGTCTCTAGATCTGCATACTTACGGACTGGATATTGCGCCTTTGCACATCAGGCATGAATTATAATATAATCATGTATTTGTATTGTATTATCATTATTATATATATATTTTTTTTTTTGGGGGGGGGGGAAGAGGGGTATGCATGTATTCGTATTTTTCCGTAATAAAGTCAATATTGTAAAGCAACTCGCTATCCTCTCGCAAGTAGCTGAGGACATTTGTGATGTACCTCTTCTTTTCAACAACTGGCGCCATACAGCCATTTAGTTGGACTTAATCCGACAGGCAGATGAGAAAACAGTCTCAAAGCCTGCAGCAGAGGAGGGTGAGCCGACAGTCTCAAGTTTTGCAGAGGGTGGGGCAACAGTTTCCACTCAGACCTTCGGTTGCAATGTTGTTATTGCGCCATATACCCCCTTTTTACCATTATGTTTTGAACAGCTTTCTTTCGCTTGTAGGCCTGCGACTGTGTATAATCATAATCTTGGGGTTTACCTTCGTATAGTACAATGTCCAAGCTGCACGGGTGGAAGTAAATATCTAGGGGTATTACAAAACAGCTACGCAAAGTGATCAAATGTCAAACGAACCTCCGTGATGGTGACTAAAAATCAACATATTCATGTGTGGTTGGCAGTGACCTGGGTCGAAAGGCACACACAAGGGGCACCTGCTGTCACAAAATTGTGCCAGTACTTGAACTTTTACTAAGATTTTTTGGGCCATACATGACGAACGAACGTCTCTTTGTTAAAGATGACTTGCAGGAAATAAATCTATCTTGGATATGAGATACATAACAATGTACTAACAACATCAAATGGTATCAACTTGCTGTGAGCGTTTAACATGGTAACATTATTAGAACAATGTTCATGATCGAACGTCCGTGAGCGAACGTCCGAGCGAACGTCCGTATCATCAATAGTTGTCAAAAGGCTTCGAAAATGCCTGATATAGCTTCTTGGTTAGCTGCTTGCCAAAGAAAATTGCTGTATCGGTGTCTACGTGCAGATAAGCAGCCTCAGATTCGTAATTGGGTCTACTCATACCGGACGTTCGTTTTCATCACGGACGTTCACGAAGATCAGTTGTCGGCCCAAACCAAACATTGCATTTGATAGATAGTTTTCAAATAGGCAAAATACTGTGGCCCTACTGTGAGTCCATCAGATTGACCCAGCAATTGATGACTAGGATGCACTTCGCTGAGCAGTGATGATAAAAGAGGACAGAACGTCCGTGACGAAATCCAGTATAATTTCATACAAAAAAATGTCACTCCGCAAGCAGGAGTAGTTAGCCAACAATTTGTGTAAAATGTGTTCAGTGGGTTCAACCCTTAGTTTTGGCAATAGTTTTTGGTTTGACAACTAAGTAGAATTTTTGTTGTATGGGTTTTAATGTATGTTCACGGACGTTCATTAGTATGACCTTTCCTATTGAAATGTACCCTGAGATCATATCCATGCCGCCCTACCGCCAATTCTTATATGATACATGCTCAAGACATGTAAGATAGAAAATATAGACATTAATGCCTTAAAAGTTGATTAATATTTTTTTAAATCAAGTTAAACAATTCATAATTTGGTGGAAAATGACAATTTATGCTATTTGTTCACCTTTGAGGTCCAAGACCTGTGGCATGAAACCAAATGTTTGAAATGATATAAAACTATACATTTTCTGAAAGCCTTAATAATACTCTTTATTATGAGACAAAAAACAGGTATATCAGAGTTAATGGCGAGACACAGCAAATGATAGAAGCGCTCAAGGTCGGGAAATTGCCAAAAAAACAACTAGGTTAGTACGCATACAAACAAGTTTTGAATAAATAATATTTGTTTAATCTTACCTTGATATCCATTTTCTTTCCCGTTCTTGTAATGTGTATGAAATTTGATTATTTCAATTCTGCTGCATGATATTTCAATTTGAATGCATTTGAGCACGATAAAAGAGTTGAATCTCTTCTGTAAACAGCGTGGGTGCGAGCAGCCACAACGCCGCACTTCAATAACCGGAGATTATATGGTATATTATTTGAAACCCTTTGTATTTGTTTGACAAAATTGTTTGGCCGATCGGTTGATCAGCCTAGCACATCCTAACAAGAATGGCTCAAACAAAAATAAGGCTGCTTATATGAAGTATGAAAGCATCACGGTAGTGTGTGACGCAATCATTCCGCCAGCGGCAAGCAAATCAATAAAATGGGGGAATAACAAATAATATTTAATTGTATCATGCCTCACTATTCATAAGAAGGTCATGCACTTTTATCAAAATGTGAATAAGAGAACGAGCAGCATATATGCGTAAAAACTGAAGAAGAATATAAATTTGGCTTCATCCAAGGAATGTTGATGGAATAAAAAAAAACGAAGTAGTTTGATAAATTACAGCTGCCTGCTAACAATTGGTACCCTTGATAACTAAATTATTGTTGAAGTTAAATATTAAATTATAAGATGACATAATATTACTAAAAGAAATGCAATATCAAATAACAAATGATTGTAATAATAAAAATAGTAACATATTAAGATCAAACGAATTAGTCGTATAATCAAAGGGTTTAAAGTTAAAGGGATAGTTGAGTTCTAGTAAAGAGAGTACAGTTTTTGTCAAACTGAATTTTAGTATGCAAAACCTGCACCATTACATTACAAACTAATAGTTATAACTCCACAATGCTCAAAAGAAATAAAACAAATTACAAATAACCTAGTAAAAGGGCTGTTATCATTAAAAAAAGATCCGTTAAAACTCAAGAGGGCGCTCTCTTAACACACATCGGTTTCAACCATTTTAAAATATTGTGAATGTGATGTTATGTTGAAATAGTTATTAGATAGAGAGATTATCAACAACTATTTAAAAACCACTTTTGTACATTTTTAAAAAGAGGAATCATTAACAAAACATTTTAACGGCTGTTTTAAAGTTGTCTAATAATTGTGGGGCCCCACATTTATTACGAATGGTTATGTTTATGGATATTTCAGCCATTTCTGAACAGATTTTGATCAAATAAAGTTCATTCTGTCATTAAAATTGTATGCTCTTTCGAATTTGACACTCAGTTTTGCATTATTTTACGAACAAATTATTTTGAGCAGCGCCCTCTATACCAAAACTCAACTATCCCTTTAAAGCAAGATTTAAAGTTAGTGTTGGGTATTGGTATTTCCTGAAGTGCCCCCGAAATTTTTTGTCGAAAGAACATACAATTTTAATGAAGGATAAACTTTATTTGATCAAAATCGGTTCAGAAACGACTGAAATATCCCTATATATATTTACTCGAAATGTTTTTTCACCGGCAATCACCGGGCGATATTTAGACTTTTTAGAAAACAAAACAAAAATGCTCGAAGACTACTTTGAAAAAAATCTGAATAGGTTTAAAAAGTCGTTTGTAATTGTGTATACTTTTCGAGCATGGTGAAATTATAACTATTATTTTGTACCGTAATGGTGCAGGTTTTGGTAACTAAAGTTAAGTGTGACCAATACTCAACTAGTAAGATAATTGCAAATTGAAAGGCAGCAATTAGTGCACATATTAGATTTTCCGATAGATACCCCACTCAATAGATCTAAATGAAGCAAGTGTGGGTTCTGCATACACACTACACATCTGAATCAGCTCCAATATCATTGAAAATTACCAACTACTTATATTTTCATGACAAAAAGGATCTCTTTTTTTTGCGGCCACCTTGGAAGGAATATATAGTTATTCGAGTTATGATTGCTTTGTTATTATTAAAATATGTGACCGCCCACCGTCAAACCCACAAAAAGTTGACAAGAATGAGTTAATACCTTTTTTACATAGCTTGGAATAGTAGACTATAAGCTTTAATATGATGCATAATTCATTAAATTTGGACCAGTATAACATAATTGTAATGAAGTGTTGTGAAAGAATAATTTGCTTATAAGAGGCCCAACTCCACATAAGTGGCGGGAGTCCCTATGTGAGAGGTGGGCTCTGGAATAAGGATAATGCTTATATTTGTGTATCAAAAAGCAATAGTTATGTTGTTGGAGAAAACAAAATATCGCGATACTTAGAGGTGCCATAACAAAGTTTGGTTGATGATTTATAAAATGTTATTATATTCTAACATATACAGTGTAACCAATAATTATTTGGATACCTTGACAAATTCACTTAAATTTAAATGGTGCTAAAACAAATTTTGAAGAAAATGTTTGGTAAAAGGCTGCCAAAAATTCATTATATGTGTTTATTAGATGCTGCTTTGTTGAAATCAAGATAAAATATAAGACCATTTTTGAAAAATTATCAGAATAGTTAGTTTCCTATTTTTCAGGGTGTCCAAATAATTGTTGGTTACAATGTATGAATAAGAATAGAAACGTACGTGGCAACAATAGTCACATTTGACTGATTGCCACCAAACAACAACAACAACAAACCCCATCCCCCTGAAAATGTGTCCGTATGCCCATGAGAGAAATCATGATAGAATCTGAGCAAAACGGTTAAAGAGATCTTATTTATTTATTTATTTTTATTTTCATTTTATTTCACCAGGGAACCGTACTCAGCCAAAGACTGTTTTTTAGACGGTCCCTGAAATAAAAACAATATCAACATAACATAACATATTAAATACAATATTTACATATTACAAATATAAGAAAACAACATATTTTACACAATTTAACAAACAACAAACACACTAATAACAAAAAAAGAAAGAAGAAAGAAGGAAAAATATACAAATTATTCTACTGTTTTAAGAAAAATTGTAAAGGCATTTACATTTAAGGATTTCGTCTGATCTGAAAGACCATTCCACTGTTTTGCCCCCCTATAAATCATACTTCTAACCAGACCAGTAACTTAGACAAAATTCTCAAAAGCTAATTGGAACTCCATAGCGGTTCTCATTATGTAATAGTATACCTTGAGCATTGTATTCGTATATTAAGCATAGAACAGTTTTCGGTTTTCCGAATTTTTCATCCATTATTAAGATATTTATGATCGAAGTGTCAGATTTATAATTATGCAATGGATAATTGTGTACAATGAGTTACCGAATATAACTTGGCATATTCGCACCCTATTCATGGTCTGCTCGCCTTGCGTGCCATAGGGGCCGCTTTTGTATAAGGGTCAACTTGGAATACAAACCGCTATTCATAATTTTTTGATAAGGGTGTATTGTGCATTATTCAGACAAAAGTAGGAACGAAATAACAAAATGCTTCAGAGAGTTCGAAGCCGAATAAAAGATAAAGGATAAACCAAACTTATTTTGTACAAAGTACTGGTCAGGCCAAAATGGGTAACGCCTTGGGCATGTCCACATTTTTGTGCAAGGAGACACCCGATAATTAAAAACAAATCATGTGAAATGAAACTGAAGATATCCAGAAGACAAACACGATTTGAACTAGAGCCAATTATTTATGTAGGTTCATGTCCAATTCCCCGTGGAAATGTCCTCTTTGTGCATTCATTTCAAATTGTTAAAAAATGCATTGATAATTACAGTCAAACCTGTGTATAGTGACCACCGAAGGGAAGTAAGAAAAGTGGCAACTGTAGACCTCTATAGTTACCTCTATAGTGGCCACTATAGGCAGATTGGCTGTCACTAAGACATATTTGGGTATTCTCTGTTGATGTATTCGACATGATGCCACGAATTTAAGTCGCCAAATAAGCTTGAGAAATTTAGAAAATACTAGTTAACTTTGGTAGATTTCTGACCGTACTTATGTACACTGATACGTATATACAAGATTGAGGAGAATTTAGAAATTAAATCACCAAGCCAGACAATTTAAATGGTGTGACTTTAGTATTGATTTGTAGTGACCGGAAATATAATCGTCATAATTATGGCATGGGCTCGGTTTGGAAACGCTTTTAAAACTTGACAAAAGACAAAGGTAACTAGCACTCCAAAATAGTTATTTGATATTAAAGGTGAATTCCACTCAAAAACCCTTTTTCCATTGCTAAAAAATATCAATTAACACTGTCCACGGTCATCCTCATTATCATTTCTCACAAGATCCAGAAGATTGCAAGACAAACCTCCTCCTCAATCCAGCAAAAACCGCTACTGTGCGTTTCGCAAAATTCGAACGGGATCGCCAGATTGGTGACGTACCATGCGACAGGGGTGTCGATCCGTTTTTGAGATGGGGGGGGCGAAATTTGAAAAATTTTCCAGAGTGACCACTAAGAGAGCTAAAAGCCCCACATTGGCATGCCCGGAAGTTTTATTATGCGCTCATTGAAAGTGTATTGATGGCTCGAAGACCTGACTTTGGGGGGCACCCACATTTGGGGACAATAATGGGGGTCCAGAGGGCGGAGCCCCCGGAAGCTTTTAGATTTCAGACATTTGCTCCTTCCATTGGTGTTAAAATTGTATAAAATAGTGAACCTACTCATAACGTATTTTTAAAGGGCATAGCGAGGAAAAGACTGAGCCTTGCATGAGATGGATCCACGTAATCATGTATACTATAGAGCCATCGATATAGTCTAGGGCATTGGGCTCCCATGAATCTAAGCAAGGGCGTCAACAATTTCTCAAAAGTGTAGGGGAGACATTGCGAGGAAGCGAAGCGACCGAGCGGGGGAGGGTGTGGGAGGGGGTGTCCCCCTCCCACAGTAGGGAGCTTTTGTATTTTTGGGCGTGAAATTGTGCGATTTGGTGCACACCTGAGACAGAAATTTCACGTAATATGAAGTATATAGGTATGGAACCAAACATACATAATGACAAAGGGAGGGGGACAATCTGCTCATTTTTCAAATGTGGGGGGACATGATATTCCAATTTGATTTGCGTTCAGCGCATACGTACCGAGATTATTTTATTTTCTGTGACGGTGTGCTATCTATAGATGAGGGTTTAATAAACTTCGTTTGAGGTGTGCGTTTGAGAAATTACGCTGCCCAACACATTTCAAAAGGTGAGTTCCCGCAACCCAAATGAAACTTGCAATATGAGAAACTGTATGCGCGCGAAGCGCGCGGCAAAAAAGAGATTTACAGTCCTTTTCAAACTAAAAAACGGCTATTTTGAAGATTAATTATTGATAAATGTGTCTTTCCCCTCTTTGGCATTATATCACTCGATTTTTTTCTTCCTCATTTTCGGAATTATTGGGGGGGCGAAATGATATGTTCGCCCCCCCCCCCCAATATTTTCATTGGGGGGGGGGGGGGGGCGACCGGTGCAATCTGAGTGGTTCCAAATGTAAGATTGACATAAATATCCACATTGGCAATTTTACAATCAGCTGTGAGCATATTGATTACGCCTTTGATCGACCGCGTGTTAATGTGTTAATGATTATAAATTTCTCACATCTGTGGACTTCGACATGATGAAGGGTCCTCCCAATTTCTCTTGCTACCACTGGTCATGCTTATTTCCCAAGTTGTATTGCTGGAATTAATAAAGACTTTCAATAAGATTTAGCTAGATTTTGTTTTACAATCAGATTGCATGCATGGCATGGTCTACTACTCAATTGATTATAATGCATATGTACAGTATGGTGCCTGTGTGTGTGTGTGTGTGTGTGTGTGTGTGTGTGTGTGTATGTGTGTGTTTTTGTGTGTGTGTGTGTGTATGCTTATATTGTATTTGGGTATTACCATGTGGTGCATGGCCAGTACACCCTATGACAAGGCACTCCCCCTTAAACAAAATTACAAAATTAAGTAAGCCCACCTCTTCCACTGAACCGTGTGCAGGAGTTATTATCAAGTATTTGGTTGGTTGACTAGTAGGCTGTTTGACCAATGGGATGCAAGTATGTGATAGACTACTCCCCCTAAAAATAAAAAATAAAATATATATGAAATCAGGTAATATTTTCTGAAGTACAATGTCAAACATCATATATTTGGTTGTTTGAGTGGTGGAAGGTTCATTCGGTGAGAAGGCATCCATAGGGTCCAAGCATCCAGTAGGAACCTCCTCCAACCGACATTAACACGTTGCATACCAGAAAAGATATAACCACTTATAATATCAAGCCTAATTCGGTGCAGATTTGCAGGCTTGCGGCTCTGTCCGAGTACAATTTTGTTGATGTCCGCCATGAATCCAAAATGGTTTGTTTTCTGGAGTCTGGTGGTCCTGTTGGCAGAATTACTCAACACGGCGAACAGTGCAGGTACAAATTAAATGTAATATGTGTACTGCTCACAATTTTAGTTTTGTTCCATTGGCATTATTTTGTAATATATTATTCATCAACAATTCTATAGCTCAGTCGGTAAGAGCACCGGTCCAGCAATACGGATGTCTCGGATTCGAATCCCATTGGAATCGCGTTTTATTTGCTAATTTTTAAACATAATTATTATATATTTCGGTTCAGTTTCTTTTAAATTGAATCAGTTTTCAAAAAAGCTGCATCACTTCGGTGATCCCGCGCATATAATATCCCAAGTTGAATTCTATCCTTCGGGTTTATGTCAGGTTTAAAATAGCTTCTGACCTTACGAGCAATACAATTAAGGGGCTTCTGGGGCGAATGCCGTCATATGGTTTTCTATAGCTCAGTCGGTCAGAGCACCGGTCTAGCAATCTGGAGGTCTTGGTTTCTAATCCTTTTGGAATCCCATTTTCTTTCTCATTTTAATCTCATAATTGTAAGGCATTACTTTTGTTATTATTCATGAATATCATCATGAGTATGATTTATGAGTATGATTATTGTTATTATACTCAGTAACAGTAGAAGTAGTAGTATATGTTGTCATGGTTAACGATGGCAGATGTCCAGTGACTCAGACTGGGTAGGGGACGATCGAGGCAGACTCTATGTACATGTTTAGAGAACAGTTCGTATCCTTAATGTTGAGTCAAATTATATTGGCGGCCGCATGCATGGGATCATGCTACCTTACTGATAATATGATATTGTATTGTTGCTTGACTACAGGTTATCCGTGTCGACTTACTCTACGTCCACCACTCAACTCTACTAACTGCGATCCCCAGGGTCGCGTTGACGGTGGAGCGACATGTGAGTTCTACTGCCACGCCGATTGGGGAGAGCGTTCATGGATGTTGGTAGGGTTCGAACAGCTTACATGTGCTGAAGGCGCTACTAGCGCTAGTACCGCTGTGTGGTCTGATCCGATGCCAGTGTGTAAAGGTACGTTTGTTTTATCATAATATATAATCACATCTTAACATCATATGAACTAAAAATTATATAACTCAGTGAGAAATCTAGTAATACACATCTGTCGATAAATTAGGCAAACGAGTAAAACAATGTAAGTGTTCCTTAATGTCTATGCTGCCGCTGCCTTTAGAACCCTCTATTTAATTAAATAATTAAAAATAATTCTTGTCCAGAAGGTGCGGAAGACTCCCTATTGTCCGCACATCTGCAGAGAACTTGGGGATGAAGAGTTAACTGTACAGCTGTAGCTAGAGAACCCCACAACCCTTAGAATAGTGATCTTTCCTAGCTAACACAAAACATTATACATGTATAAATGTTGTAAACCTGTTTTGATTACGTCCTCATAATGTTCCAGAACATTTTATATACATGTTAAAACATGTGGTATCATAACAAAGCTCACGATGGCTTAATGACATTGTTTGCAAAATGTTCCATTAATGTGGATACATTCTTTATACGATTTTCAAAAAGATTCAAAACAACATTTTTTATAAAAAATGATAGAAAAATATGATAATGTTGTTAATGCTTAATTGTTTTTTTAAATGTTAACACGTGTGGTCTCATAAAAAGCTCATAATGTCTTAATGACATTTTCTGCAAAATGTTTCATTAATGCAGATAAGACGTTAATGTGATTTTCCAAAAAATTGACAAAAAACATTTCTAAAACATGATTAAAAAATATGAAAATGTTGTTGATGCTAAATTGTTTTTGAAATGTTAAAACGTGTGGTCTCAAAAAAGCTCACGATGGCTTCGTGACATGTTCTGCAAAATGATTCATTAATTTAAATAAAACGTTATTTTGACTTTCAAAAAAGTACAACAAAAATATTCATTAAGCACAATAGTATACAACTAACGAATGGGCTTCTTGTGATAGTCAAATCTATTACCGAGGTGGGCTCAAAATGATTATTACCCGAAGCGTAGCTGAGGGTAATAGTCATTTTGAGCCCACCGAGGTAATAGATTGCCTATCACAATCAAGCACATTCGTTAGTTGTTTTATATCACTCATCAATATCAGTGATTGTGTTCAGCTTATAGCAAAATAAGTGATAATCTCTGAATATTTCATAAAATCGCTTGTAAATTTTGATATAAAAATCAATCGACATTAATGAAGCCAGTATGAGCCTCCAGAACCACGGCGCATCTAATACGCTTAAAGTCATTGTTATTTTGCGCACACAATCACAAAGACGCAAAACTGAGTGCGCACAAACGCGCTGGCAGTTGCGCACATACGCGATGAATGCGTGCTAGCGCTCCCACGGATGTGCTTATTGGCTGTCTTGGCGTTCTTCTTCCCAGGGTGTTAGTTTTTACCAGTAATGTCAATCACGTGACTAGAACGTGTGCGCCATAGAGTACTGCACAAATTTGATCGCGTGTGCATTTTGCTTAAACACATGATCTATGGGACGAACGCGTAACGAACTTTTAGTGTTAATTTTTTGCTAACAGCCCGGTCACATGATTGCGCGGGGATTGCGCGTGTTGTCCAAAACTATCATTTGTCAAATACAATGGTAAAACGATCTTATGAGGGATATAATAGAATATAATAATGATGTTAATGCTGAATTGTTTTCTAAATGTTAAAACGTGTGGTCTCAAAAAAAGCTCACGATGGCTAAATGACATTTTTTGGCGAAATGTTGCATTAACCCGTTTCTTCCTGGAACCGAGTTAATACGGGCCCCGTGCCACATACTCACACCCGGGACCCGACTATATTCGGTTCCGAGAATACCACACTCATTACACTATTTAATCGTCTAACAAGTTATATTATGAATGCAGACATACCGAATGTGTTATATCACCTGAAAGCTGATAAAATAAGCTATCGAAATATCTAAAACATGTGACGTATCATAAATTCTTCAGCACTTGGTAACTGTACAAAGTATGTAATGTTACTTACAAATTTGACATAATTTCGTACATAAGTGAATGTACGATGTACTAGCCAAAATTTAGAGAAATTGCGTTTCGCAGTGACAGCCAGTATTCCCATTACATGTACCTACGTAATACAATAATAGGGGCAGCAAAATCTTCCGTGTGTGCGTGCCTTCCATGCCAACAGAGATTGTATCACTGACCTCTACTAATGGACGGGTGGTCATGGCTCAGTAATTGAGGCCGCGGGCTGCGGGCGCGCGCCATGTTGGGACCATCAACCCGTAACAGCGGATAATGCACTAACGTGGTAGTGCATTATACTTGCTACGGAGTTGTTGCTCACCATGGCATTTTAATATCCCTTTATCCCCCCAGGAATGAAATATGATCATATATGTGAAGTACATAGTCTTAGTGATTGAATACTATAGCATGATTAATTAAAATTATCCAGCGTATTGAATCACAGCTCAAGCAATGATAATTCGCCATTTGTTATGATGCTTACACGGTAACGTAAGGTACATGCGCGCCGGCGTTGCCCGGAGAGATTCCCTCGGATTCCTGCTATTGACCCGATCTTATAAAGTTCTCGCCCCTAGTTTATCTCTTACTTTCCCCTTGTTTTTAACAAGATTTTGTTCCCCATGTCAAGAAATAACTTTTCTGCTGTTTTCATTAATTTATTTAATTGTACCATGCGTTCATGCATTACTTTACTATACCATATGGCACGCCATCCTCGTATATCAAAATATCATAAAAAGAAAGCCAATCTTTGTTTGCTTTCCTTTTCAATTTATTTGGTAACATGTTTTCCGCGTTCTTCCTGAGATTACTATTTCAAAGGGCATGCTTTGTGAGTTTTGGTTCATAATGTTACCTTATAAATGGTTTGATTTAAATCATTATGATCATCGATCAGGGATCGATCATGGAGGTTATAAAACACTTCTAAAGAAATTCGAAGTTCGACCATATGCAACCTCTATTTATTAGAATTAGATGTTATAAAACAGTCAATACTTTACATTAATTCGAGAGACATGTTGTCGTTGGTGTTGTTGCTGTTGTTTTGTGTTTATTGCCGTTCTTCATTCATTTTGAGCCAATCTGTTTTTGTTTTCTTCCTTCTTTTCTCTTTTTTGTTTCAACTCAAATTAATTGCTCCTCAAGTTAAAAAAATACATTATGTATCTTTCTATAAATTATGCCCATGATATACACATACCAATATTTCCCATCCGTAAACGATGCAATATAGATTACAATTTTAATATTATTCAAATTACAATGGTAGGCCTATATTATACGACTGAATTACATTATTTTGAATATGTTCCAAGGAAGATTCAAAGTCCTCCCATCTTTGCTGCCATTTAACATAATACTTTTGTTTAATCCTACTATTCATTTCACTTGATTACAAATCTCCTTTTTTTCCCCAAGCCATGTTTTGCTTCTCTATCAACCATTTCATTGCATTAATTCCACAATGACTCGGTATCCCCTCAAAATTCACCATGATTCCTTGTAAATTCAAATGAGTGCATAATACCAATATTTCATATACAAATGTATCTTCTTTCATTATTTCACTAGTTTTATGGGCTGTAATTAACTTAATGAGTCACTGTCTCGACAGAAAACCCTAGCCTTAGTATAGGCTTTATGAATTCAAACATACATTTTCAAACCCCAATCACTTATTCAATTATATCAAAAATACACTTTAAAGTTTACAATCACATTTTTGTCATCTATTTGCCTGCCCGTATCTAAATCTCTTATCGATTTCACTTGTGTTATTTAAATATTTAAACAAATCTATCAGTACAGTACACTATTTATATTAAATGTAGCAACCTAATATATATATGTGAATATAAGAGGTAAACTATAATCTGTTCTGACACAAAACATAACACATGGGACTGTAGGCGGCCCAATGACTGAAAACAACTCGCCTATGAAACGTGATTTCAGCCTTTTTTATGTCATTATCATTTCGATTTGTACAGCCAAATGCCATGTAATGTGCCTTCCCTAATCAGAATACAATCAATACTTCTTTTTATCTAACGAGAACAATTGGTAAAATTAATCTGAAAAATGTTTACAAATGTTACACACTATCAACAGCGGGTTATCGACGGTCCATTATGATGGTGCCAATATGGCCGCCGTGCGCGCGCGGCGGCCTCATTTTTGAATGGCCAATCAACGTACTGCCGACCGTCCATTAGTAGAGGTCAGTGGATTGTATGTGTTTCGGTATTGCTAACCCTAACCAGTAAGAGAGCAACTTGCGTGGGGCAGCTTCCTGGTACTCATTAGATATTCATGAACACCGCACGGTGCGCACATTTTGCATATTAATGAGCTCACTTCTGACGCTGATATCGTGCCTTCTCCTTAATCAATATTAGAGGTTGGGGTCTTATTTGGTTGTGGATGTGGTTGTGGCAAGATTGGTAGAGCGATCATGAGATCCCGAGTTCGAACCCTGCCCACTGCCTTTGTCCTTCAGCAAGACAATTTATCCACATTTGCTGCTCTCTACCCAGGTGTATAAATGGGGACCCGGTAGGAGGTGAAAGCCTATATGTGAAGGATCTTCTCAATGCCCATGAGCCGCTTGGAAGGAATGCTCCCCAGGGAGTGGAGATGGTGCGCACAATGTGTGCTGGTTTGCATTGTATCCTATGACCGGGGGTAATATTATCATTGTAAAGCGCTTAGAGATGATTATCAATCATATTAGGAGCTATATAAATCGAGTATATTATTATTATTTATTATTTTAAAGAATGTACTTCACATTTTTATGTTCTTGCAATGTCATACATGTAAGTACATGTATATGTACATGAACAAATTAGCAAAATAATCGATTCAAAATTATCCAGAATTTGTTTATTATACTTGTTTTAAAATGCTCGCAAAAGCGATCTAAATCCAATTGCCTCCTTGACATTTTTATATCACTATAAAGAGTATCATATGTTATTCCGTTTTCGGGCACTTCCAGATAATGTTTAATTTTAATCGAGTCAAGTTCCACAATTAAAACCATCAAGTACACTTACGAGTTTGTCAAAAATGGAAATACCATGATTTCTTCGAAAATCGCGTTACCTGATTGGTTGGTTACAGAATCATGAAAGGTTACGCAAACTTTCGATCGAGCGATCATCGAAGAAGCCGGTTACGTAGTCATGAAATTGTGCCTGACCTATCATGATTCCATAACCAACCACTCAGAATTTTCGGAGATTTTCGGAGAATGTTGGTCACTTTCGTCTTAAATCGAAATTTATCTCATTTTACGGTCCTTCAAAAACCATCTGAAAATGTGTGCCTCGAATCGATTTTGATATCATGTTGACGCTCATTGTTGGAACTTCATAACCATTCGAGAGAAAATTAGATTTGATGTTTAATCGGGTCAAGTTCCAAGAAGGAACAACAGCTTTCAAAAAGGCTGCAAAAAGACGATCTAAATTAAGGTACAATGCAACGAACATTCATAAGCCCGTAAAATGTCTAAATTCCACCCAACAAATGCAAGTAATATGTCAAAATAAAGAGCGAAAATTGTACTTCAAATTACCTCACCATTCTGCCATATTCACTACCGTAGTTACCAACAATTCCACTTCAAAGAAGGGCTTATCAAAGTCACGTGAAAGCTCGCAATTTGCGAGATTATCACGTAAGCTACAGAACCAGCAATGCGCATGCGCGCAGCCTGACCCAATTCTTAAGCCCGGTGCCTATCTGGCGATCTGGGCCTAGCGATCTAGAGCGATCTTGCCCGAATAGGAGCGATCCCCTGAGATCTGTGGTTAAGTCGCCAAGTGGGCACCAATGGCCGCACCTGATCGCTGTAACTCGCGTCCGCAAGGGTGGTGTCGGTTGCGGTCGCCGGGGTTTTGACATGTTCAAAAATCTGGCGACCAGGTCGGTCTCGATTGTATTCGCGACGATCTGGTGCGATCTGGTGCGGCCATTGGTGCCCACTTTGCGACTTAACACAGATCTCAGGGGATCGCTCCTATTCGGACAAGATCGCATAGGGCTAGCGACCTTGGAATCATCAGTTCGCAGTGAGTCAGCCTAATTCCATTGTGTACGCGATCTTTTCAATTTGGCCTCCTTGGGGTCATAGCTTGGCCCCTATTTCCACCCATTGTCAAGGAATACAATCAGTGGCGTAGCGTGGTCGGAGTGATTGGGGGGGGTGGGGGGGGGCACGCAAAATTATTGGGGGGCACACCTTATGTATTTCTTTGTTTTTTTTCAAAAAATGGCCCCTTAGGTTTTCTATTGTTTTTTCAAAATTATTGGGGGGGGGGGGGGGGCACAGGCCCCCCGTGCCCCCCCCCCCCCCCCCCCCGTGCCCCCGTAGCTACGCCACTGACTACAGACACTACATTGGCTACCAATTGATCAACGCATTACATTAAAGGGGAAGTTTCCCCAAGTACTAATGTGGATTGAATGAAAGGAGAACAATTTAAGAAGCCCAATAGTTAAAGTTGGAGCAAATTTGGATTTTCAATTCAAAAGTTATGATTCCGGTAAGTTTTGTTTGCCGCCCCCTCTAGATGGCAATTTGCCAAGGTCTGTGATGCCATAGTAGAACAACCTTCCACTTTTTTTTTTTTTTTCAAAAAATGGACCCTTAGGTTTTCTATTGTACACATATTTTTATATGTTTATATTTTTCTTGGATTTCACTGGACCAGTTGAGGAAGTTTTACCTTAAAGTTAAATGCATGCCCATTTACCTCTTCTCTAACATATCTTAGAATGAGAGTAGATGGACGATGCTTGTTCATGAAAAGTGACATTTTGTGAAGTTTTGTTGTACAGTTCCAATGGGAGTTGTTCATCTCTGGGACATCACAGATTTGGCAACGAGCCGACTGAGAGGGCAGCAAACAATATTTTGATCAAAACTTTGAAAAATCATAATTCTTGATTGGATTATCAAAATCTGTTCAAAACATTCGCTAAAAGGTATCTAAAATTGTTCCCTTATCACCCAACCTGCTTAAAAGCTTGTAGACACTTCCCCTTTAAATATCTTGCTATTAACGTGTAACTGTATACATGGTTCTGCCCCTAGCTACATTGCTTCTTCGATAAAACAATACAAACCTACACGACCCCTCCGATCTCAGTCTGGCTTACTTTCTATCCCACCAAGCAAAAATCATGGGGGGACAGGGCTTTCGCACATGCGGGTCCTTCACTCTGGAATGAGCTCCCCCAACACATTAGAAACATTACATCCTCAGAATCTTTTAAGGTTAGTCTGAAAACTTAACTTTTCCAAGTTGCATTTCAGTAATTTCCAGTATTTTCATTTTCTGTTTTGATATATATGTTTATGTATCAAAGTTGTTCATACTTATGTTTCTAATGTTCATGTTTTTTGTTTCCCTTCTCTTTTTGTAAAGATGAGTTAAATGCGCCCTTAGCACCTTGAAAAAGGTGGAATTGGCGCATTAGAAGACTTCTTTATTATTATCATTATGATGTGGTGCGACAAATGTATAATATAATGTATTATATATAATACCACGGAGAATCAAACCTTTTTCTGATATTAGTATTTCAATAATAATCAAGTTATAAAATGAAATGAACTTTATTTGCAAAACAGATATCAGTTACAAAGATAACATAAATCACAGTATAATCACAATTGCCAGACGTTGGAGTGGGTAAAAAGGAACCAGCGATAGCGAAGACTGCTAATAGAGGCAAGTCCTTTCACAATTTTCAATAAAGATGTCAACATTTTGTATAATTCTATGTGCAACGTATTTACAATATGTAAAGGGATCTACTAACTTCGTTGACATATTTTGTGCAAAAAGTGATGAGTGATTGATACAATGTATATTGTTGTTATCTGATATGTCCACTGGGTGTTGTGTGAACATTTCAAGTTAATTGGATGATATATGGCTGAGTAGTGAGCAAAAATGCAAAGTGATATGCAATAACTCATAGCAGTCACTTTGTACATGGTTTTCGCGGTCCAGTGGATAATTTAACATCTAAACACTTCAATCGTAAATATCTTTTTAACGAAAGGGAAATTTGAAAAACCGAAACATGTCCATGCTTTTATTGTTAATACGAATACAACAATGTATGAGCATGGGTAGTAGGGTACATGGTATGAGGGAACCGCTAAAATTCCAATTGGATAAAGAGGATTTGGACAATATTACTATAAGTCCACTTAAAGAGGAAATATGTTTAAAATACATTTACAGGGTTGTATGCCGAATCATTCAACATACTTCTCATCAGATATATTTTGAATAATGGAAACTATTACGATGGTTTAGATCATCGGGAATTCCTCTCTGAATGTTGCTACCTGCATATTATATGAAATGAATTGTTTACCAACTTAGGTTTTTATTTTTGTTGGCTTATAATGTATGCTTATTTTAAAGGGGTTGTTCAGTTTTTGTATAGAAAGACTGACTGTAAAATTTGAAAGAGCATACAATTTTAATGGCAGAATAAACTTTATTTGATCAAAGTCGGTTCAGAAACGGCTAAAATATCAATAAATATATCTGATCGTAATAAATCTGAGGCCCAGATATATTCGATGATTTAAAAAAAAAAAAAAAAAGCTTACACTCTTTCAAAAATTGTCAAAAGAGGTTTAAAAATAGTTGTTGATGATCTCTCTATTTAATCATTAATTCAACAAAACATCACATGCATAATTTTGTATGAAAAATGGTTGAAACCAATTTTTTTTAGAGAGCGCCCTCTTGTGTTGTAATGGCTCTTTATGAATGATAACAGGCTTTTTACTTAGTCGTTTGTAATTTTCTATACCTTTCGAGCATGGTGGAGTTATAACTATTAGTTTGTAGTGTTATTGTGCAGGTTTTGGTTACTAAAGTAAGCCTTACCAAAACTGTACTACCCCTTTAAATCTGGCATCGTGACATTTTAAAAACAATGATCAGAACAATCATGAAGTAAATGATGATATACCCCCGGGGGGGGGGGGGGGGGGGGGGGGACTCGAATTATTTTTTGACGGGGGTGTGCCTCGCGGAACTCTGAAATGGGGGTCTTAAGAGCTGACTACATGCAAGCACAAAATATAGGGTCTTTGGAGCTACAAAAACCCTGAAACGGGAGTTAAGGGGTCTAAGGAGCAGACTAAAACTACAAAATACGGGCAAAATACATGAACTTGGAGCTACCAAAGACCTACGGAAACCTTCAAATGGTGGTCAAGGAGCTGACTAGAAGAAGAATAATGGACTTGGCGCTACTGAACTACCTAGCCAAGTCATTCCGGGGGTCTATGGAGCGCAATTTTTGAAAATCGGGTATCTTGAGGCGTCAATCGGGTGTGAAAACGGGGGTCTTGTAAGCGGCACATACCCGTCTTACATTATACATGAGTGCCCCCCCCCCCCCCCCCCCACGGGGATATACCAAGTCATACATTACAGACCCAATAGCAAATTTGTACAACATATCTAGACATTGTAAATTACAAAATGAAGCGTTAGTATGTTACATAGACCCTATAAAACAAATTGCACGTACTACTTCTTTTGCAACATCAACAAAAACATTTATATATGAAGGACATGTACTTTGGTTTTGTGGTGTTAATTGTTATTTTAGTAACATACCACCATTTTGAAACATCTATTGAATTGTTTTTAATCTCCTTTAAGTTAAAAACAATGAGTTCCAGATGGGAAGGCATGAAACAGACTCGAATCTTGTCCGAATAACAAATTGAAATAATCTGTAGATTGTGGCAAACCGTTAATATATATTAAAAACAGAAAAACAGAAAATCCACGGGGAAGATTTTGCGTTTATATACTTAAAATGGTGCAATCTGGTGCATACCTATATAGGAAATTCGGAGATTTGATCGACCAGGGATTTTGAATATATTTTTACGAAGAAAACATATACTTAGTAATTGACACACTAATAAATATGCCACATTATGTATGATCCAATAATATAGCCTACAGCCAAGAATGAGCCCCGAAGGAGCGAAGCGACCGAGGGCTGGGGCAGAGCCAGAGGGTGAGGGTTGGGAGGGGGTGTCCCCCTCCCACGGGGAAGATTTTGCATTTATATACTTGAAACGGTGCAATCTGGTGCATACCTAGATAGGAAATTTGGGCTTAAGATTAACTGTAGATCTGGGGATCGAAGCGTGTTATGATTTGATCGACCAGAAATTGTAAATATATTTTTCACGAAGAAAACAAATAATGAACACACTAATAAATATGGCACAAAATGTATAATCCAATAACATAGCATACAGCCAAGAATGAGCCCCGAAGAAGCGAAGCGACTGAGGGCTGGGGAAGAGCCAGAGGGGGAGGGTTTGGGAGGGGGTATTCCCTCCCACGGGGACAATTTTGCATTTATATACTTGAAATAGTGCAATTTGGTGCACGTCACACAAGCAGCAAGAGCAAAGCCAGCTTAGATATCATGTATATACGGGACTTATGTGGCCCGGTACAGAAAAATGTATTCACCCCAGACCATAGTTACGCAAGTTACACAATAAACTGGGATAATCTGTTTGCGCGCGAAGCGCGCAGCGAAAACTTAAAATGGATGTATTAATTAGTTTTTCAACGTTAGAATTAACAAGTCTTAGCTTATACATTTTTTTAAATATTTTGTTGGGGGGGGGGGGGCTTTTTTTTGGGGAAAAAAACGCGTTTTGCCCCCCACTTTTGGGATTGGGGGGCGGTCGCCCCCCCCCCCCAAAAAAAAAAATCCCCTGCCCCCTCCTCCCCCCCACTTCCGGCGCCTATGCTGGCGTATGTCTACTGGTGGGGGGGGGGGGGGGGGGGCTCTTGCCCCCCGAAAATAACATTTCAATCATGGCTTATATCTAATTCGATACTAGTGATTGAAAAGGGGGTATTTAATTACACAAGATAACTCAGATTTTACTTCATGTCAAGTAAAATTGTCAAGTGTCAAATGTCAAGTATGCACCAGATTGCATAATTTTCAAGTAAAAACGGACACCCACCTACAATCATATCCTCCCATCACCCTTCCCCCTTCCGATCGCTTCGCTCCCTCGGGATTCGGTCTTGTCTATGTCAGGAATACTTCGTTCATGTTGTTGTATCATAGATAATGAGGCTTTTGATGCACTATTTGAACTGTATATGTCACTTTGCGAATATTATTTTTGGGGTTGCATATTTGTTTCTCTGCATGAAACAAAATATAACCTCTTTTTCCGGTCGGTAGAATCATGACGCACTTACCCACATATCATAGTACTTGTCGTGAAGTCAGAATTTTCTTCCTAAGAGAGAATGGGCATACATGTAGTTGCTCGATTCTATGACGGGCAGAAAGTGCGATTTATCAGCATTGACTTGGTAAAAATGGCAAAAATTGTGAACCTGACATGGTCCTCACTTTTAGACGTCCTACAACAAAAACTACTCGTCCAAAATGGAACTGTTCTTGGTATCGTTTTTCATTGGAAAGGACACTCTATCTGATGGACACAAACGAATAATGTTAAAATTATTGTTATTGCTTAAGTACTCGAAATAATTACTGTTTAGTTAAGTTTCATTAATTTAATATAACCTTATTGTTCTTTCATAAGTAAGTTTCTATTTTTGTATTCTTATTCGGTTGGATCGATTGTAATACCCTTGTAATATTTCTTTTTAAAGTGGTATAAAACAAAAAACAAAACAAAAAACAAAATTGTTGTTTGGCATGGCACCTTGTCGTCTTTTTTCTTTCTTTTATTCTTTTTTTGTCTTTCTTTGTTCGTTTTCTTTCATTACATTTCGTTTGATTACATATAAATCGCTCAATTTCGTGATGTGTGTACACAAACAACTGGCCAATATAAGTTTTCGTTTCAAAATAGATACATCGTTGGTTTTGGTCTGGTTTACATTTGAAGTGTTTGTTTTGGTGTTCAAAAGTTAAATTATAGTTAGAAATGAAACAAACAACACAAAAAATACAAATGCAGAAGTATAAAAACAAAGAAATAATTATGTACATAAAATAATTCATTATAAAAACAATAAAACACATGAGGAAGAAACTGGCTATTCCAATTTGTTTTGATGAATTATTATTCTATTCCAAAATAATGGTGTAAATAATTTATGTAGTGAAAAATTTGAATATCAGATTTATGGGTAAAAAATATGAATTGTATGACCTTATTTGCGTAAATTACTGTAGATATTCAAATTAATACATAAAAAAAAAAAAAAGATTTTCATTGCGTTTCATAAACTTCACTTAAGTAAAATTTCACAAATTATCTAGGTTGATACCCTTTTTACATGCTTAGACAAACGACAAACACTAACACCAGGTTTAAACACCATACTTGAAATCACCCATTGTAGACTAATATACAATAAAATATTACCTAATCAACAATTTGTTTGTAATTAACATAACGTGAAATATGGGGGAACCAAAAAGAAGCAATGCTTGTAAAAACATTTGGTTCCCAGGGGTAATTGTGTCTAATCAATATGTAATCAAACGAAATGTAATGAAAGAAAACGAACAAAGAAAGACAAAAAAAGAATAAAAGAAAGAAAAAAGACGACAAGGTGCCATGCCAAACAACAATTTTGTTTTTGTTTTTGTTTTTTGTTTTATACCACTTTAAAAAGAAATATTACAAGGGTATTACAATCGATCCAACCAGAATACAACAATAGAAACTTACTTATGAAAGAACAATAAGGTTATATAAATGAATGAAACTTAACTAAACAGTAATTATTTCGAGTACTTAAGCAATAACAATAATTTTAACATTATTCGTTCGTGGGCTCGTGGCAAATGAAAGGAACCACTCTGCCGAGTGGGGTAAGTATGAAAATAATTATTCTTTTTACATATTATCATAAAACTTTCAGGAAGTTCATTATTAGACAATTTATACATAAATATCCCAATATTATACAAATATAAGTCAGTTAGTTTTAATACTCTATGTAAGGGAACGTGCAATGCTTTTAAACACACAGTTCACAAGACAAAATAAGGGTAACACAGCTTTAGTTGGGTTTATAGCCGAAGTTTGTTTTATTCACATTTACGCATAACAAAAGAGGACAGAAGATCAACACCTGTTAAAAGTAAAAGATAAAGAGAATAGTACATTGTTATAATAGTTCAGAATTAACTGATTACACTAATACAACTATTACATTGTCTACATTAAGACTTTTTCTCTTAACTAATACATACAACACAGAATAATATACATGCCATGTATATGACCACTGTTTCACAAGGTACAATCTATATACCCGGAAACAGACTCCTTAATTACAGTAATATATCGTCCTAAAATAATGTCTTACATAATCATGCTTCCCAATATGCATTTTAAGTCATATAGGATACAAAATCTTATTGAATGACGATTACAAATAATTAAGACCAAAATAACCTTTTAACCAATAACATGAACACTCAAAGCAAATAAACCCAATAATACCAAGATCTAAAACATTGAACTAAACACTAATTTAATTACACACAAATCCCAAAAGAATTAACCATCACCAATATCCTAACTAATATGAACTATGTAAACTATACAAAACTCGCAAACCTTATGAAACTAAGAGAAGAAATATAAATATCTTTTTCAGGTATTAAGTGTTTTTATATGAGAAAGCCATGTATGATAGCCCACTACACTACATAGTACGGTGATCACAACTTGACCATGAGTGGACACAAAAGAATGGCTTGGGCCTAGGTACGCATTGCCCGGCTATAACAAAAGACTTGGCTTTTAATAGCTCTGCACAAATTGGGATGCACATGTTAACTTGCATCCAACATATACAACTATGGTTTAAGGCGGGGAATATATATACTACATATAGCCAGACTAACTATAAAGCTTTCTAATAAACTGATTAATTATATTAACCAATCCTTCAATTACTGAGTTCTCTATGTATATATATATATATATATATGACTCGTATCAATAATCACATCACACAGGTTCTACATTCCTAAACTTCAATCTTTACATTATGAATATACCCCACAATGATATAGATCATAATTACACAGCAAACATGTATTAAGGAAAATATAAACTATTTAAATAAAGAAATTATATATGATTCCAACACATATATCTTATTATTTTCCTTGGACTAGATGGAGAAATCATATCTAGTCAGAATATTATTACTTTAAATAAAATATAGATTGAATGTCCAGCACAATCCATTGCCTTCTACATTAATATAATGGACATTAATTAAATTAAGCGAGATAACTCACCGATTATTCATCACCTCCAGAATGACAAGTTCTTCCAAATCACAACTATCATGGAACAATCTTCCAACAATCTTCCACAAGTTCAAAACACAAGTTACTTCTACGGTGGCGTAAGAATGAATGAGCTCTCCCACCAAAAAGCTCACTGTCAATGCCAGTGATAGCTTGGGGGAGGGGGAAGCTCTTTTGTTCTCAAGCAACCTGCATCTCCCTAACAACAAAAGGGTGTTGGTCATAAAAAGCTAACTGGGAGATGCATATGTTATAATACATGTATAAAGTATATGGGAAGAACCTATTTTCTGGGCCATATATAACATACAGGGGGCTTAAAGGGGAATATTATATTAAACAATTATATAACAAATATAATTTATATCAACCAAAGTAATCTAAAATGTACCTTGGTAACATCAAGGTTCATTCCCTTACAACTCTCCCCTGCTTTTTGAGTTTGTCCTCAAACGTAACAAAATAATACATGTAAACGAATACAATTGAACCGTTATTCAATATGTGTATGAAATAAGCCAAGACTTTTATGGTCATAGACTCATTTAAAACTTTCCTAATGATACCATTATGATATCATTTAATTAATAACCGGAATTATAGCCTCAATCCCTTTAACCTGTTATTAATTTACCCTAGATTGCCTTATCTAAGGGAATCGTCGAGATTCAACGTATTTATCTAATCGTCATCCCAAAACAAATCGCTGTCAATTCCTCGCTGGAGTCTTTCAACCAAATCCTGGGATTTAGTGTAGGTTTCGGTAGCATCACCGCATATTTGATTTGTTTGGGCAGTGAATATTGATCGAGGTTCGTTGAAGGGATTACTATTCTTGCCCTTCGTTGACCTCGAGCTGCGACGAGGTGCAGTCGGGGGACTGTCATCATCACTCGAATCCATTGCCGGTGACGAGCTACTCTCTTCGGACGACTCCTCATCAGGTGGCCCGCGCACGATCGCCGGTTCTAGTCCTGATGATGAAGAAGAGTCGGCGTCATCTGTGGAAGATTCGGCTGCTCTCTGCTGGGTATCCTCCTGTCTCCTCTTGTGTTTGGCTGGCTTCCTTTCCGGGCTGGTCAGACATTCCCGGATTTCCCGACGATGAACAGTACGTCGATCACCTGCTCCGTCAGCCTTCTCGATGACGTAGACGGCAGCATCTCCTGGGCGGGAAACGACCTTGTACACAGTTGGTTGCCACTTGTCAGCAATTTTATGTCTACCTAGGGGATGGTTTTTCCGGTAGACTCTAGCGCCAATGCCAATTGGTCTTTCTCGGGCAGACTTGTTGAAGTGGGTCGTCCGGTATGTAGTCTCCCGAGCCATTCGCTCCCCTGCTTTCTCAAAAGCCCACTGGAACGCTTCTGTGTGATTGGCGACCCAGCCGTCGACTCCCACATCGTCCCCGTGTGGTGCCTCTCCTAGCAGAAAGTCGACTGGAAGTTTGGGGTCTCTCCCAAACATGAGGTAGAAAGGGGCGAATCCTGTTGATGAGTGTTGTGTAGCATTGTAGGCGTACAGCACCTCCGGCAGGCATTCAGACCAGCGTCGCTTCTTTTCCGAGGGGAGTGTCCTCAGCAGGTCGTGGAGGGTTCTGTTAAAACGCTCTGCCTGGCCATTACCTTCTGGGTGGTAAGGGGTTGTGTGGGACTTCTGGACTCCGTACTGCCTGCAGAGGGACTGGATCAAGGAGGACTCAAAGTTCCGTCCCTGGTCAGAGTGGATTCGCTGCGGTACCCCAAACTTCGTGAACCACTCCTTCACGAGTGTCTTAGCTGTCGTCTCTGCAGTTTGATTTCTGGTAGCTACTGCTAACGAATACTTCGAGAAAACATCCGTCATGACCAAGACGTTTTCTCTGCCGGTCGCATCACGCTCCAGTACCGTGAAATCGATAGCTAGCAACTCATTTGGGCGAGTGGCCACCATTCCCCTGATTGGTTCACGGACTCGAGGTGGATTCTTTGCCTTGGTGCACCGGTCACACTGCTCACACCATTCTGCAATGCGAATTGTCATCCTGGGCCAGTAGCAGCGGCTCCTGATGAGACTAGTTGTCCTCTTCACTGCTTGGTGTCCTGCCTGATCATGGCAAGCTCGAAGGACATCGTCGACGAGGATGCGTGGTAGAAGCAGCTGCCAAAGATTTTCATCTTTACATACCCGATATAGGAGGCCATCTCTTTCTTTTATTTTGTCCATCTGACGAAGTAGAAGGACGACAGTCTCATCTTCTTGGGCCCGCTGCTGTGCATCCGGTCTCTGCTGACTCTCCCAGAAGTGTCTCAGTCGGCTGATGGTCTGGTCCTTCCGTTGGAACTCTTTGAGTTGCTCGTGGGTGTAGTTGGGAAATGGGGTAGGGGTACTGGTTGGCCTGTCATCTGGGTCTCCATGGGTCTCAACACCTTGCTTAATGTTGTTGACTTCCACAAGTGTCTGGTGGATTTCCCTTGGAATGTTAGTGACGCCCACGGTCTGGCAGCAGGCATCCGATGTCGAGTGCTGTGTGTGTGGGCGGCGCGACAACCCATCAGCTGCCCTGTTTGCTGTTCCTGGCTTGTATTTAACTTCGAAGTCAAATACAGACAGGGCGCCTACCCATCGCTGTTCCGTGGCTCCCAATTTGGCATTGTCTAGGTGAGCAAGTGGATTATTGTCCGTAAAGACAACAAACTTGCTTCCGATGAGGTAATCTCGGAATTTGTCGGTGATTGCCCATTTCATGCCAAGCAGTTCCAACTTCATGCTTGAATACTTCTCCATATTCTTCTCCGCTCCGCGGAGTGTTCTGCTGGCATAGGCAATCACACGACGCTTTCCCTCTCGTCTCTGGTAAAGCACTGCACCCAGACCATGAAGACTTGCATCCACTTCCATCTCGAAAGGTTGCATGAAGTCAGCATAGCCGAGGACTGGTGGTTCACACAATGCCTGTTGTAGCTGATTGAATGCTGCTTGATGCGTAGAATCCCACTGGAACGCAGTTGCTTTCTTTGCCTTCATTTTGTCGCAGAGGGAAGCGACCAGATTATGCAGAGGACCAGCAATTTGTGAAAATCCTTTCACAAATCGCCGGTAGAAGGAACAAAATCCAAGAAATGATCGAAGTTCCTTCACGCTGGTCGGTGTAGGCCAATTCCTTACAGCCTCTACTTTCTCCGGATCCGTCTGCACACCCTCTCTGGAAACCTTGTGGCCTAAGTATTTCACCTCCGGGCGAAATAGCTCACACTTTGACGGTTTTACTTTCAGACCATGCTGGCGTAACCTGGCAAAGACTCGATCCAATCTTTCCAGTTGATCTTCAAATGTGTTTGAGTACACCAGGACATCATCCAGGTAGCAGAGAACAGATGAGAAGAACTGATCTCCCAGACAAGCTTGCATCAACCGTTGGAATGTACCCGGAGCATTACATAGACCGAACGGCATTCTGACATACTCGTACAGTCCAAACGGGGTGGTGAAGCTGGTCTTCTGACGATCATTCTCATCCATTTCCACTTGATGATATCCCGATAGAAGATCCAGTGTGGAGAACCACTGCGCTCCGTTAAGGGAATCCATGGACTCGTCGATTCTGGGTATTGGGTACGCGTCCTTTCTTGTCTTCTGGTTAAGTTTGCGATAGTCCACGCACAGGCGAAGGGAACCATCACCTTTCCTTACCAGGACAATAGGGGAGGCGTACGGACTGGTGCTTGGCCTGATGACATCCTTCTCCAGCAACTGTCTGATGTGTTCTTTTACTTCTTCCAGTTGAGTAGGAGGGATCCGCCGGTATGGAAGCCTCACCGGTTCATCATCAACTGTCCGGATTTTGTGGGTGACTGTCGTGGTACGGCCCAGGTCAGCATCAGAACAGGCAAAAACGTCTGCGTTTTTCGTCAGGAGCGCCTCTGCTTGCTGTCTCTGGTGGGGACTCAACCCTTCCCATAGTAGGCCAGTGGTATTCATCAGGTTCTGTGCATCCGCGGGCTGACTTTCATTGTCACTAACCTGGACCCTCTCGCATGTGACACTGCAGTCATCTATACAGGAGACCTCTTGCATAGAACCAATGGGGGTCCGGGCTTTCAGGAAGATGTCTTCTGAAGTGGTGTTAACTAGCTGCAGAGACATCCGTCCTTTAGGGGAATAGGTCACGGTAGGGTTAAGGGCGATACCTTTTGGAGTTTGAACAATGGAGTCGACAACTACTGCTTTCTTAGAGGAGCATGTAGGGCCAGTCACCTCGATGATTTGTGTAGACTGGGCCGGGATTACGATCTTGCCTTTCCCCGCGATGCGGACAAGACCGATGATTGTTCTGGTTGTGGAGTTTATTCCTGGGACGTCGGACACCTTGGAACCTATTAAGTTTGCCAATATGTCATTGGGTAAATCCCGGAGAACGTTCATCCCAAGCAGTACTGGATGAGATGAGCTGCTTCCAGAGCTGGTGACAAGAATTCCTCTTCCCGGTATATTCTTACCAGCTACCTCCACATTACACTCAAAATACCCAGTGTATGGAATGTTCGTCCCGTTCGCAGCACTCAGCTTCAACCAGTTGATCTCCATCAGGGATGATTGCGGGAACAATTTATGGAAACACGAGGAGGTAATAGTGGTCACTTGAGATCCAGAATCTATTACAGCACCAAGTTCTACCCTACCAAGTTTTACCTTTGTAGTGGGGCAATTTCCAACAATTTGTTCCGTTACCTTGTATCCTGAGCCATACGTCATCTTTCCTGACGAGGCACCCAGCGCTCGGCTCTCAGCCCTGGGTTGAACTAGTTTTCCGACGGCTGCTTGCCACCTGGTGCTGGTTGACGGTTTCCCCTAAACCTTGGGGGAGTAGGACATTCTTTGGCGTAGTGCCCTCGAACACCACACCGATAACACTCCACAGTCCTTTTGTCCACAGTTGGCCGTCGCCCTGAGGACCCATCGCTCCGCTCCTCCAGGCGTTGCAGTCTGGCGTTGAACTCCTCCTGTTTGTCTTGCATCCGTTGTAAGACATCCGTCTGGCTACGAATGGCAACAGTAAGTCCCTCCATCACACTGCCAAATTCCACTGATGCCTCTGTCTGCCGCACTGTTCCTTTTCTATGGTGGACGGGCGTGTCTCTCTCTCCTTCTTCCATTTCAATAGCCCAGTTTCTGATGTCAAGGAAAGGGAGTCGGGGCTGCTCCTTCACTAGTCGTTTGACCTCTCTCCGTAATACAGGATCGTTCAGACCATCTTGAAACTGTTCTTTGATGGCCTTTTCCGCGTCCGGAGTGCCAGATTTCGCTTCCATCCTGGACCGCAAAGGACAGGAGGGCATAAGCAAACTCTGACACAGACTCTCCATCCCGCTGTGTCCTGTTGTACACCTTCCGCATCAGCTGCCCTAGAGTCAGACGCTCTCCAAAGGTGTCTAAGAGGATCTGGAGAATAGAATCTGCATCGCATTTCTCTTTAGCTGGTCGATGCTTTATCTCCTGGCGTGCAGCTCCTTCAAGATGGGCGATGACGTAGTCCACTGCACGCTCGCCCTTTAGACGTCTCAGGTTGAGGCCTGCCGCACATCCTCGACGAACTCCTCCACAGATGCCCCATCCATCCCGCTGAACGGCTTGATTTTCTTCTCCTTCGGCGAGAAGTATACGTCCCTACTCTGGAGCTCCGCCGTCAGCTTATCCAGCCTCTCCTGCAGCTCCTCCACCGTTGTCATCTTCCTGTCCTCTTGTTTTACTATGTTAATTGCGCAATTCAAATCTTCAGCCAGCCAACTAGGTATCTTCGTCCACGAAGATTAGCTGTACCCCATCCGTACTACCAATTTGTAAGGGAACGTGCAATGCTTTTAAACACACAGTTCACAAGACAAAATAAGGGTAACACAGCTTTAGTTGGGTTTATAGCCGAAGTTTGTTTTATTCACATTTACGCATAACAAAAGAGGACAGAAGATCAACACCTGTTAAAAGTAAAAGATAAAGAGAATAGTACATTGTTATAATAGTTCAGAATTAACTGATTACACTAATACAACTATTACATTGTCTACATTAAGACTTTTTCTCTTAACTAATACATACAACACAGAATAATATACATGCCATGTATATGACCACTGTTTCACAAGGTACAATCTATATACCCGGAAACAGACTCCTTAATTACAGTAATATATCGTCCTAAAATAATGTCTTACATAATCATGCTTCCCAATATGCATTTTAAGTCATATAGGATACAAAATCTTATTGAATGACGATTACAAATAATTAAGACCAAAATAACCTTTTAACCAATAACATGAACACTCAAAGCAAATAAACCCAATAATACCAAGATCTAAAACATTGAACTAAACACTAATTTAATTACACACAAATCCCAAAAGAATTAACCATCACCAATATCCTAACTAATATGAACTATGTAAACTATACAAAACTCGCAAACCTTATGAAACTAAGAGAAGAAATATAAATATCTTTTTCAGGTATTAAGTGTTTTTATATGAGAAAGCCATGTATGATAGCCCACTACACTACATAGTACGGTGATCACAACTTGACCATGAGTGGACACAAAAGAATGGCTTGGGCCTAGGTACGCATTGCCCGGCTATAACAAAAGACTTGGCTTTTAATAGCTCTGCACAAATTGGGATGCACATGTTAACTTGCATCCAACATATACAACTATGGTTTAAGGCGGGGAATATATATACTACATATAGCCAGACTAACTATAAAGCTTTCTAATAAACTGATTAATTATATTAACCAATCCTCAATTACTGAGTTCTCTATGTATATATATATATATATATATGACTCGTATCAATAATCACATCACACAGGTTCTACATTCCTAAACTTCAATCTTTACATTATGAATATACCCCACAATGATATAGATCATAATTACACAGCAAACATGTATTAAGGAAAATATAAACTATTTAAATAAAGAAATTATATATGATTCCAACACATATATCTTATTATTTTCCTTGGACTAGATGGAGAAATCATATCTAGTCAGAATATTATTACTTTAAATAAAATATAGATTGAATGTCCAGCACAATCCATTGCCTTCTACATTAATATAATGGACATTAATTAAATTAAGCGAGATAACTCACCGATTATTCATCACCTCCAGAATGACAAGTTCTTCCAAATCACAACTATCATGGAACAATCTTCCAACAATCTTCCACAAGTTCAAAACACAAGTTACTTCTACGGTGGCGTAAGAATGAATGAGCTCTCCCACCAAAAAGCTCACTGTCAATGCCAGTGATAGCTTGGGGGAGGGGGAAGCTCTTTTGTTCTCAAGCAACCTGCATCTCCCTAACAACAAAAGGGTGTTGGTCATAAAAAGCTAACTTGGAGATGCATATGTTATAATACATGTATAAAGTATATGGGAAGAACCTATTTTCTGGGCCATATATAACATACAGGGGCTTAAAGGGGAATATTATATTAAACAATTATATAACAAATATAATTTTATATCAACCAAAGTAATCTAAAATGTACTTGGTAACATCAAGGTTCATTCCCTTACATCTATTTGAATAAAATAATTCTGTTGTGTGGGCATAGAAACCTGTTTATTAACAATTCCAATGGCTCGCTTTTGTATTTTACTAGTTTATCAAGTAATAATAATGAACTATTTCCCCATGCTAAAATTCCATAATATATGTATGATAATATCAATGTTCCAAAGAGGGTAAAACAGTAGTAGGAAAAAAACTCCTTAACCTATATAAAATTCCAGTATTTATAGAAATTAATTACTTAAGCGCGCAGCGAAAACTTAAAATGGATGTATTAATTAGTTTTTCAACGTTAGAATTAACAAGTCTTAGCTTATACATTTTTTTAAATTTTTGTTGGGGGGGGGGGGGGGGCTTTTTTGGGGGGAAAAAACGCGTTTTGCCCCCCACTTTTGGGATTGGGGGGCGGTCGCCCCCCCCCCCCCCAAAAAAAAAATCCCCTGCCCCCTCCTCCCCCCCACTTCCGGCGCCTATGCTGGCGTATGTCTACTGGTGGGGGGGGGGGGGGGGCTCTTGCCCCCGAAAATAACATTTCAATCATGGCTTATATCTAATTCGATACTAGTGATTGAAAAGGGGTATTTAATTACACAAGACTAACTCAGATTTTACTTCATGTCAAGTAAAATTGTCAAGTGTCAAATGTCAAGTATGCACCAGATTGCATAATTTTCAAGTAAAACGGACACCCACCTACAATCATATCCTCCCATCACCCTTCCCCTTCGATCGCTTCGCTCCCTCGGGATTCGTCTTGTCTATGTCAGGAATACTTCGTTCATGTTGTTGTATCATAGATTAATGAGGCTTTTGATGCACTATTTGAACTGTATAATGTCACTTTGCGAATATTATTTTTGGGGTTGCATATTTGTTTCTCTGCATGAATCAAATATAACCTCTTTTTCCGGTCGGTAGAATCATGACGCACTTACCCACATTATAGTACTTGTCGTGAAGTCAGAATTTTCTTCCTAGGTATGCTCCAGATTGCACAGTTTTAAGTCCCAAAATGCAAAATCTCCCTACCTTGGGAGGGGGGACACCCCACCCAGGACACCCCTCCCCCTCCCACACCCTCTCCCCGCTCAGTCGCTTTGCTCCCTCGCATAGTTCCACACT
>JBAMJV010001975.1:0-151182 GCA_037951105.1 Echinarachnius parma | reverse complement strand
CATCGACACGTCTTCACATAATTGGATTCCCACTTTTAAAGGTACATGTTACTTGGATCGGTAACTTGTCGGGCGACAAACTACAAAGCTGTTCATTCGGGTGTGAAATATTGGCAGTCGAATGTGTGTGTACGTGTACACATTGTTTATCGCCTGATGATAAACCACTTTTTGTGAACATTTCCAGATACTTCAAGATAATTACTGTATACAAATTACCATGATTATTTTCTCCTCGGAAACGTTTTAATGTGTCGTTCCTCCAAAGCACGTATTCTCTGTATTTTATAATACATCTTTGCCAAAAACGAGGGTGTTAAATTAACACCACTGGTATCTATATTGGTCCACATCAGCCTGGTGTAGACCAATAAAGATACCAGTGGTGTTAAAGGGCATCAAGCGTTGGGATGCTACATAGCGGGTCGCCATTTTGAACTGGGCTAGTTTGCGCGCACCGCGTGACACTGAGCTAACGTGCATTACGCACCGTGCGCAACGCGTATGCAAGATGGCGCCGCGCATCTCATTTGACGAATCTGAACTACCTTAAGTTAACACCCTCGTTTTTGCAGTGATGCATGTCTTAGCCGAAACTGGTCTAATTTTGCAAGAATTATGAACAGATGTCAATGGAATGATGCTCCGAGTGCTTTTAGTTTTGGGTGATAAATTGCTATATAAACATGGACAATTATTGTTATTAGTAACCCTTTTTAAATTGTGTTTCAATATTTTAATGAGTATTATTGAAAAGTCATGTTTAGGGGATTTTGCATTTTTCATGAGGGGGGGCAAGTATATTCCAAAAAAAGGTCTCCACAATTTTGTATCTGCCTGACAGTAATATAAGTTATAATTATTATAAATAACAAATTAGCAGATTTCTTGTGTCAATTTCCTCCAGCGAGCCTGATATTTTGGTGAAGGGGTGCACCTGGGGGCACAAACAGTTTGTTGGGGCACGTGCCCCCCAGGCTCCCCTCCGTGGAGCTACGCCACTGGTTGGCAATGAACATACCTGGAATGTTTTAGTGGGATGCTGTTCCATTTCTCTGCCACATGGTGGCACGTGACCACAATTACTGTCGCCTACCGAAACTACATTGCCTATTATAATAACATTGTATATTGTCTCGTTCCTTCTTTAAGGTCACTGTCTGTAAATCAATTCCATTACGCGTGCACCTTTTCTTAAAATAGTATTTTGCAGAACATTAATGTGAAGCGGGGGCCACCTATTTTTGGTGTGCCCGAACATGCTGAAAGTAGCTGCACCCTGATTGAATAAATACATATTGAAACGACTATACGAGCTATCTTTATCCACCACCAAGATATGTACCAGATTTACTTTATAATACTCTCATGAAGAATAAACATTAATATTATAAAGGAGGTGAATGGATAAATAACTATAAATAACAGTTTCGATTTTTATAGCGCAAACACTACGAATTCTTCATCATTTAGTTATTACTATTATTATACTACATACTAATTCATAACATTATCTATATGATAATAAAACACAAAGGTGTATACTACATAGGCCTATATTCGGTCACTTGATTACCTGGCTGCAATAAACCAGTCAGTAAAAGGATATTATTGTTGTTACTTAATATATACATGTACATCCGATACTTATATATAATATTAATGTTGCAATATGCTCAAACATGAGGATTTAATTCCGTCTAGACCCCTGTCTTAACTAGGTGATTTATGTCCGTGTGGAAGAGAAGGCGCCCGATGAGTATGCCGTTGCATTAACATGATTAAGATGGTTTTCTCGTTCGCCCATGCAGTGCGGGGTCTCTATAATTACGAATAATAATTTTATCTGCCTTCCATTTCCCCTTTTTCCCGCTCTTTTCCCGCCCAGTGGCGTAGCTCAAATTACCACTCGTTGGATACTCTTTCCACTTGTACCCATGAAAGGGGGTGGGGGGTGGGGTGTGAATGATTAGAAAGATATACCTCCATACTTATTTTTGGATCACTCTGCCCCCCCCCCCCCCACCCCCCCCCCCCCCCTCCTCAAATCTTCAGAGTTAACCCTGACCCTGGCTACGCCAAAATATCGGATTCTTTAAATTGTCGCTGTGGTATCCTCCCATTGCCGTAGCTAAGGGAGATGAGGGGAGTGGGAAACATCCCAACTTCATTGAGCCCTTTAGAGGGAAGGGGCACAAGCTGCATACCCCCCCCCCCCCCTACTTTCCCCATTACTATTTGCTCTTTGTTTCCGCCAAGGATGAACAGTAAGTGCATGGTTTCTTGCAATTCTGCTGAATTTGGGAGATCCCCGTTTCACTTATGTTGTTGTTATGCTCATTCGGATTCTTAAACAAACAAAAAAACAAAAAAAAAAACACTAACACGTGTCTGACTATGGTTACGCCACATACTTGTCTTTTTTTTATCATTACACCTTTTTTTCTCCGGTTCCCGTTGCCACTGCTCTATTTGATTTCCCGTCTGCTCATTCGGGCTTATCCATTCATGCTCCTTAGACGACTTCTCTTCCAAGGCACCAACCAAAACATCCGGACAAAACGTCAGGTGAGGAAGAGAAGGCGCTTATTCACTTTTGTACTTTTTAGTTAATCATGTTTAATGTTTGGAAGCCTAATGCAGAACCCAAATTTAGCCTTGTTTTATTTTTATGAATACCCGGTATTCCTAAAACTAGAAATTATTATTTTCTGAACATTTGGCATCACATATAGATAAGGCTCCGACGATCGAGCAGAAACTTTATATTTAGCTGAAAAGTGGCTTCTAACGCGCTTCTTGCTCTCACCCGATGCGGGGAGCACGAGAGAAAGGCAATCGCAATTATATATTTATCAATACGAAACTTAGAAGGAGAAATAATGATCCCACCCCGAGACGTCGGTGCGGATATTACCGCGTATATATATATTATACATTCGTGGGTATATTTACTTGTAGCTGTTTCAGTTATCAATACGAAACGAAAAAAAGAAAATAATGATTCCTCACCGAATCGGTGTGGAGATTAGACCGTGTAGACATTCTTAGATATACAGTATATGTATATTGTATATATCAATACAATACAAAGAAAACAATAATGATTCCTTTGCCGATTCAGTGTGGATATTAATGGTTGTAGACCTTTGCGGGTATATCTACTTTATTTATTTTAGTTATCAATACAAAAGAAAGAAAGAAAATAATGATCCCTTTCCATGTTCAGTGCGGATTTTAGTGCGTGTAGACATTAATTTGTAGTTAATCCATACGAAACAAAGACAAACTAAAATAAATGATCCAACCCCGAGTCGGTGGGGATATTACCGTGGAGACATTCGTGGGTATGTTTAGTGTAGCTGTTTTAGTTATCAATATACAAACAAAGAAAGGAAGTAATGACCCCCTCTCCGAATCGGTGTGGAGATTAGTGTGTGTAGACTTTCGTGGGTATATTTACTTTATATATTTCAGGTATCAGTACGAAACGAAAAAAAGAAAATAATGATCCCTCGCCGAATCGGTGTGGATATTAGTGCGTGTAGACTTTTGTGGGTATACTAAACAAAGAAATACAAAATTAATAACAATCCCTCACCAAGTCGGTTTTTGATATTAGTGCGTGTAGACATTCGTGGGTATATTTACATTATCTATTTCAGTTATCAATACGAAACAAAGAAAGAAAATAATGATCCCTCACCGATTTGGTGCAGATATTAGTGCGTGTAGACATTCGTTGGTATATTAACTTTATCGATTTCAGTTATGAATACTAAACAAAGAAATACAATATTAATAACAATCCATCACCAAGTCGGTTTTGGATATTAGTGCGTGTAGACATTCGTGGGTATATTTACATTATCTATTTCAGTTATCAATACGAAACAAAGAAAGAAATTAATGATCCCTCGCCGATTTGGTGCAGATATTAGTGCGTGTTAGACCTTCGTTGGTATATTTACTTTATCCATTTTAGTTTATGAATACTAAACCAAGAAAAACAATATTAATAACAATCCCTCACCAAGTCGTTGTAGATATAAGTGCGTGTATAGGCATATGGGTATATTTATCTTTATCTATTTTAGTTATGAATACTAAACAAAGAAATCAAATAATAATAATCCCTCACCAAGGTCGGTGTGCATGGATATTAGTGCGTGTATATAGACCTTCCTCATGTTCGTAGACATCATTTACTTCTTGCCTCGCTTACGGCTAGAATACATTATTGGATGAGGAGATGAGGATATGACTTAGCGACCTCAAAAGGTTTGATGCTGCTGTTGCTGCTGCTTGTGGAGAAGGATATGCTAATACATTATGGATAGTGCGACTCGAGCATAATGCAACTACTGATCTTGGGACTTTGCATTTCATAGTAATAATTTCACTATAGATCTCAGAGTTGCTTCCTTTTTTCGGTTAGAAGACAAGATAAGTGTATATGACTGATCCCACGTCATATTCCGGAACTGGGGTGTTTCACAAAGATCCTTAGTTGAACTTTCTAAATTAAACTTAAAAGTATGGTAAGCCATATGTACTCTTGGAATAAACATATTCTAAAGCACAACAAAAATGCAAATACTATGTGAGACTTCCAACGAATAACTTCAAGGCTCATTCATAAAAATATATTACGATTTTACGATATTATGATTTTTATCAAATGTATGCCTTTTAAAAAGAAGTGTTTTAACAATTTTACAAAGAAACTACCGGCTTTCCATAGCTGAATGGTCTAAATTAAAGTTAAGTTCAACTTAAAATCTTTGTGAAACACCCAGGTTTTTCACCACTCTTTTTGGTATGCGTTATTTCATACTTCAAGTGACATGACGTAAATTATCGAGCTATCGTTTCTGTTACTATTATCTGTAACTATTCTATAACAAAGCACTATTTCAGTAAAATGTGATTTTCTTATTTTCATCTTTAAAGGGATCTAATGCATCGATGATCTATTGACATTGTCTGAATCACAAAACGTACTTAGAACTCCTGGGGGGTGTTTCACAAAGATCCTAGTTGATCTTATCACTAAGATGGTCTTACATATATAGAAAGCCATTAGTGTCTTGAAACATTTTTGTAAAAGTTATGTTGAAATGCATAAAATGTTGATTCAAATCATATATATATTCTAATTATCAAAGAAATTTCATGAATTTTATGTGAAGATCATGAATCTCTTTGATATATGATTTGAATCAACATTGTATGCATTTCTTCAACATATAACTTTTACAAAACTGTTTCAAGACACTAGTGGCTTTCCATAATATTTAAGACCATCTTAGTGCTAAGATCAACTTAGGATCTTTGTGAAACACCCCCAGCAGTTCTCACGTACCTCGTTGTAATTGTATTACCAATAGAAGCGGGGAACGGTTTCGGTTTTCCGAACCTCTCTGTCGTTATAAAGATATTTATGATTCGATTTGAAAGTTTCTATCGGCGACTTTAAACTGTTTACAAAGTAAGTGCAATGAGTAGGCAAATACCACCTTTTTATTTTCGCTCATTACTCGGTCATAATGACATTAATTGACTGTGGAATTTCTACACATCACTCAGTGGACATCAAATTTTTAAAAAATGCATACTTGATTAATCCTTCATCAGTTTTTTTTTCACAAGGTCAGGTCAACAACGTTACATGGGAATTTATCATAATACAGAATACAGTGACTAATGTTGGTAAAATATGCGTTGCTGACATTCTATCGTCTGCATGAATAAGTATTTTCATGACAAAATGTTAGTTAATCTATCTCGCTCATGTAATATCTTGTTTTGCATTTATAAAGACGGAATTCATGCGAGGAATGAGCGGCGAATGTATACTCTCACTTAAAATACATCAACATTTAATGAAAAGGATCACATATATAGGCTATACCGTATTTTCTTGTTACTTCTTGTTCGTTGATTAAACTAATGCTCCACGAAATTACGGGGCGGGGGCATCTGTAGTCTAGCTCGGCTTCTCATAATTTACGTCACACGAAACACAAATCAGTGTCTAGAAACGCATTTCAGGCAAATCCTTTCATATGAGAACATACGTTACAACCCAGGCCCGTAGCCGGGGGGGGGGGGGGGGGGGGGGGGGGGGTTGGGTACGCATCCCCCCAAAAAAATTACACCTCCCCCCCCCCCCCCCCCACCCCTCCTCCTTGTATATAGGGCGAGAATATTATTATCATTGACAAAATATGGACGCACGTATAGCATATTAATACATTTTCTTTTGGTCCCGGATTATAACATTAATTATAATGTGAATGAACGGTAATGTTTGCAAGTCGATTCGAGTTTCCCTTATCCCAACTGACCAGATTGTGCTTTACAATTGTTAATGTACGTGGAAAAGAGGGGTTAAATTTACATTTTCTTTTGAAGAAACATCTGGCCTTTTGATCTTAACTGTCATAAAGTAGTAATTATGTAATATGTACGTCTATACCCTAATACAGCTATTACATTTTGAGACGATTTGAGAGGCGTCATTCAAATCCCTGACAGCGCCTTTAAATGTTCTCGTCTTTAAAGTGTCCCGTCATTCGCAAATAACAGCCGATGTGCTTACTGATCAGTGTAAACAATTATATTATACGACTTTAAAATGTCGTCCATAGTACTACAAGAATAGTTCGGCGGAATGGTTTAAATTGAACCCGTATTGATGACGAAAAATAAGTCCATGAGTAAACAGTATGGTTCTTCGCCGTGCGACTTATATGTGAATGAAACACACGCTATAAGTATATATAATTAATAGTCCGTAACTATGAAGCAAACACGCACGAAATGTAAACACCTTATTACATCTAGCTACGTATGTGCGCATGACTCATATCCGACTGTTTTAAGATTTATGAACATTTCAAAAATCCCTCTTTTAATCATTCTCTTTTGTAGAACTTGTATATATCGTGACACGTGGCGCACTCTTGTTGTGTGTGTGTGCTCAAATACTCCTGCACTCGCTTTCAGCTTAATAAAGATATAATTAATCAGCGAAGAAAACGTATTCCCTTGTGTGTTTTAGGTGCCGTTTGGCACAGAAGTCATTATACATTGATATCAATTAATGGGGATTTAATAATCCCTTTACATCTTAAGGGTATAATGCAATACATTGTTGAGTCATCACACTTTCTTAATGAAAGTGTTGATGATTTATGTTCGTTTCAAACAAAAAATCCTTCAAAATCAAATTATGATTCAAAATACTGCTGAAAACTGCCTATATCTACTATAATAATGCCGGGTAAGATTCTGCTAGGATCGAAAATTTTAGGCCCTATATTGACTCTCAAAATCAAATTATGATGGAATAGCTAGGCAATGAACTTAAAATCAATAGTGACAGGAAAGAACATTATTTCATGCTTTTACAACGTATAATTTAAGATAGTGAACGTTTCTTTTATCGTCACTTTGATAGGACGCAAAACACATTATTATATTATACTGATTATTCCCGCAAGCGTTCACGTCGATCTATGATGCATGCGAATGTTTCTATTTATAATAAACGAAGACCAAAATAAAACATTCGTGAGATGATAAAAAAAAAAAAAAAACATCACACGGCCATAAATGACACAGGGGGAGAAGTATAGGACGAAGCAATATGGACAAAGAAATAAATGAAGTCGATTTTGTTTATAAAAGAAGGAACTATTTACCTTCAATGTCAGA
Organism: Echinarachnius parma; assembly: GCA_037951105.1. NCBI lineage: Eukaryota > Metazoa > Echinodermata > Echinoidea > Clypeasteroida > Echinarachniidae > Echinarachnius > Echinarachnius parma. Next base: position 143,460 of record JBAMJV010001975.1, on the reverse strand, counting down.
TGTTCGACATACTTCCTCAAGCGTTCAAATCGACGAGGCGGCGCCTTCTCACAAATTTGTTGATAATGATGACATAACTTGCCATTGAGTGTACGAATGTTGAGAGAAAGAGAGGAAGATGATGAGAACAATCATTAAGGAAAATAAATACAGTACGAGAGTGGTTGATGAGAGAAGAGGAGAAAGAGAGTTTACCTAGTATAACGTCCACTTGGACAGGATGTTGGCGATTTTCATGTTTTTGTATGTAGACTTTCTGCTTCGGTACCCTAACATTGGAATAAATCATCTGAGCGACACAATCTATTTTAAAGGGACCACCAGGCAAAGAACAACACATTATTATTGTTTTTGGTACCGTTTTGTGATATCAAATAGATACCCAACATTTTGCAAAGGGTTTGTGTAATTCATAAACAAAGCAATTCATTTCCACCACTTACGGAACCACTACTATTTCCTGGTTCCATACGGGCCAACCATTTGCGAGTGCGCCAATGCTATTCACGCGTACGTTTGTAGACAATAGATTCCCGGGCGATTCGTTCGCTCTGCACACATTAGTCTTCGCAATTCAGACCGCATGTACGCATGCTTTAGATGGTGATGCGTTTTCCAATTATATATTTTTTTTCTGGAAACATATTTTTATGAACTTGTTGATGGAATGGAATACTAAAGGTGTTACCTTTCTTTAATAAGAATATTATTTTGGGGTGGCGGTACCCTTTATTGAGGAAGAACGGATCAGCTTTTCTATCAATTTGTGCCTTATATACCTTCTTATTGTACCATATTTGGTTAGTGTTTTATATTTGTATCAGTGTTAACAGCGTGAAGATTGTTTGCGTCAAAACAAGAAGAAGAAGGGGGAAAGGGATAAATATTGATGCAAACAAATATATGTAGTGATAATATTCCTAGATGAAATGAGAGGGGGGAATGTGTTAACCTTTAAAATCACTTTATCAGGGTGTTCGACACCATTTCCTGAAGCGTTCACGTCTGCGATGAGAGCCTGATGCAATGGATGAGACTTCTCACATCCATTTCTCCAACATGGCCATGGAATTAACATAAATGGGTGGTTTAATGACATTTGTTTCTTGTGACAAACGCTCCGGTTCTGTAATTGTTCATAAACCAACAAACCAAAGCCCTAACACTAACACTGTCCCTAATCCTCAACCTACTCCTATCCCCAACTGTAACTTTTACTAAACATTAGCGTAGCGATAACATTTGGAGCATTTGTCATCGGAGCAATGTTGTGTTACCGAGTGGACGCAGAGAAAGGAATACAAGATGTAGACATTGACACAATGGCAGAGTAATTAAGATTGGATTTACAGGTTAACGTGACTTCACATGTATACCAAGCCATCCCATCACAATGTTATTTGGACCCATTATTTTGTTTGGAATGTACATCACATAGCGCTCCCTTCATTTAGAAACGGATGATCTGACTTTTACTATACGTACTTACTTCGAAGTACATTGCATGCCATTCAAATAATTACAATGTATTTGGAAACCCAATTCACAGTTATCATTGTATATTAAAGGGATAGTTGAGTTTTGGTAAAGAGAGTACAGTTTTGGTCAAACTGGCTTTTAGTAACCAAAACCTGCACAACTACATTATAAACTAATAGTTATAACTCCACCATGCTCGAAAGGAATGAAACATTACAAATGACTAAGTAAAAAGCCTGTTATCATTCAAAAAGAGCCATTACAATTCAAGAGGGCGCTCTCTAAAAACTCATTGGTTTTAACCATTTAAAATTAAATATTGTGCATGTGATGTTTTGTTGAAATAGTGATTAGATAGAGAGATAATCAACAACAATTTAAAAACCTCTTTTGTAAATTTTTGAAAAGAGGAAGCATTTAAAAAAAATTATTAACGGCTGGTTCAAAATTATCGAATAATTGTGGGGCCCCACATTTATTACAAATGGTTACGTTTATGGATATTTCAGCCATTTCTGAACCGATTTTGATCAAATAAAGTTTATTCTGTAATCAAAATTGTATGCTCTTTCGAATTTGACAAACATGCAGTTTTTCATTATCTCACAAAAAAATTATTTTGTGTAGCGTCCTCTATACCAAAACTCAACTATCCCTTTAACATCTGTGCCAAATGGCTATCAGGGCACACAAGGGGTTAACGTTGCTATATTGACAGGATGTTCGACATCAATCCCTCAAGCGATCAAATTAACGATGCAACTGCTTCAGTATCATAACACTGAATGACACGACCCAAAGTCATTCGTGACAAAACAATTTATTTTATTAATGGATTATTGGCGTACTAGGGAAAATATTTATACACAGGGGTTGTACTGAGGTCGTCTGTACGAATAATGTCCCAGTCAAAATATACCCGAAAAACTTTCCGGTGGAATATGCAATGAAACGAGGCTATTCGGTGGCAATTTCGTGATTAAGCCGTGGCAATGCATGGCGATACGTAACAATACGTGGCAGTACTGTTTTTTTTTTTTGCCACTTACGGGAAAGCAAAGCAACATTTTTCGAAATGTTCAAAATTCTACAACAATATGGCTATTGTTGTCAGCACTGGCTTCCCGCAAGTGGCACGAAAACACAGTTCTGCCACGTAATGTCACGTATTGCCATGGCCATGAAATAGCCACCGAATAACCCGTTTCATTGTATTTCAAAGACAAGTATATACGTGGCTCTTACGGGAAGCCTTGGCGGGTAAGTGTGACTGGGACATACTATCATTCCTGTCTAGAATATCGAACAACAGTGAGACAGTTGATTTTGCCCGAAAATGTATAGAACTGACAGAAGATGTGACGAATATAGGGTTACCTTGCCCGAATAAGAAACATTTGAAACTCTCGGGTGTAGTATGGTAGGGCGGGGGCTGCAGTCCACATGTAGCCCCTCCCCGCTATGTTAAGGGTAGTAGAAATTGAGGAAGGAAGATAACAAAAAAAACAGACTTACGATGAAATAAATAAATAAAGCTGAGGTCAGTGTATTCGAAGAACTTAAGTAACAACATGAAAGGGGTTAAAACCAGCAGAAAGGGAGAAAGTGACTTTACCTGTGCCTTCGACGTCACACTGATCTGACAGGATGTTCGACATAATTCCTTGAAGCGCTCAAGTCTGCAACGAGCATGAGACCCCTGGATGAGACGTCGTCTTCTCAAAATAGTGAATGGCATGGACCAAAACCGGTCGTGACAAAACATGTTCGTGGTACAGGTTAGAGAAGAAGGAGAAGAAGAAGAAGAAGAAGGAGGAGGAACGTCGTCAAAGAGGGAGGGATGGATATATATATAGGGGAGGGTAGAGGGGAAAGGGGTGAGAGGAGAAGGCAGAGAGGGGGAGGGGGATTAAGGACGAGGGGAAGAAGAATACGAAATATCGGTAATGAGACATGGGGGAGAGAGGGGAGGGATAGGGGATGATGGGGGGGGGGGGATCGGGGGACGAGCGGAAGAAGAATACGAACTGTCGGTAAAGAGAAATGGGGGAGAGAGGAAATAGAGGGAGGTTAGGGTTAGGGGAATGGGAAGAATTAAGAAAGGAAAGTCAGTAAAGATGGGGAATGGAAGGAGGGATAGAAGATAGGGAGGAGGAGAGGTTTTAGTTGGAAGGAGGAGAAGAAACATCGGAAAAGAGAGAAGGGGAGATGGAAGAGGGGGGAGGTATAGGGGGAATGGGAAGAAAGAGAAATAAAGTAATGTCAGGCAGAACAATGGGAAGATTGGGAAGGGAATAGGAATAGGGAGAAGAGGGGGGGGGGGGGTTGAAGGAAGACAAGGGATGATGAAGAAAAATGAGGGATTGCGAAAAGACGAAAGCTGGGGACTTAGCCGTTGGCAGAAAGAGAAAAAGAGGGAGGGATAAAATTGTACCAATGAGAGAGAGAGGGGGAGAGTTCGATCATGCACACCCACACTCACGAATACGGTATCCGCCACCGCTAAGCCGTGCAGACATGTACATGGCGTATACGGATTTTGGCGCTATGGCAATACAACTTGGGGTTAGTACCTTTGCTTCCTTCTCTGGTATTTCACGCCGCACTGTCAGCCCATCTCTGGTATTTGGCGGCGTGCTGTCAACGCGACCAGACGTGCGGCCAGTGATAGCTGCTCGGAAATAGCGGTAGATGTGAGGTTTATTACTTCACGGGGAGACAGCCGCGACGTGACCGGTTATTGCTGCCCAGGAATAGTGGGGGAATGACAACGTCTAATCGTCGCACCGCTGTGACCATACCATCAGAGAGAGAGCGACGGAAATCTTGGATTTTGTCTCCTGTTCCTGTTGCTGTAAACTCTTATTTCCGAGCAGAGTAAACACACCGTGTGGTTTATTTCTTCCCACTTCTCACTGGATAGTTTGACTAGACTAACAAATAAGAAAGATAGAAGATGAACGTCCCCTCAGCAATAACTCACCAGTCTTCATTTCGGTGCAATTATCAACCGCAAAGTCTGATTTTATTCACAAGTCGGTTTCGGGTTTCTCGAGTGCTCTTTGGTTCTCATTCAAGACGATGCTGATGCCTCGGTGAGCGGATGAGAAGGAATAAAGGGGAATTAAAACCACGTTCCACTTCGGTCGGATATTGATGCGGTAATACAAGACTCGTCTTTCGTTGAGGATATTGTCACGGACGCTAACATGACTTTAAACAAATATAATATACATTTTCTCTGACCGCTTTTCTATCTGCATTAAAATCTTCGTCCAATCAACCTTTTCTAGAGTAATTTCATCCTAGCCCTACGGACAATACAAATGTCACACTTAATCTGAACCTGAGGAAATGACTTTGACATAAAGTATAAAGTAAAGTTTGATTTTTTTTCTCCGAGTAATTAATATCAAATTACTTCAAATTGGAAATCTTCTAGCGTCGCAAAAAATGTACTCTTTGTGCTTACTCGAGAAGTTTGTTAGTTTGGTCATCATGTTTCCTACCCGGATGAATTAACCTTGATACCCAAATTAAAGCGAAATCTTTCCAAATATCTGCTGATCCAGAGGAAGTCAAATTTATGAAACGTAAATCGTGCAGATCACTTGAACATATTATAACGTGTGATCTAACCAAAACAAAACTTATTGGAAGTTTAAGCGATCCACGTATGGCATAGAAATAAATGACCTATTTTTCTGAGCGATATTTGTATTACAACCTCCTAACGACGACCAAAATGACCGAATGATCTTATCCATATCTCAGGCGACCCATTTCTTGAATTCCATCTCATCATTTAGCGCCCAGAGGACTGGCGGGACTAACATTATTGAAAGGAGATAAAAAAAAAAAAGACCCATGTGTGAAGACGACTCTTCAAGATGAACACCAGCTAATTGGCTTCTCACGTAAGCCAACCAGCCCGGAGCCCGGAGGAGCGTCCCACACGACACGGATAAGTTCATGAAGTAGGAAGAGTTATAGCAAAAGTAGAGGTCGACAGGCCTCTAGCCGAACCGCGGAAGCGACGACGTTTTGTATAACCCCTAGAGTGCGAACCGAACAGTTGAGTTCCTTTGCACCGTGTACCACATGTCATGTTCATGGAGCTACATTATCTGTCACATGTTGAGGATTAAATAATTCCGATCACATTTTCTGTTTAATAACTCATTTGCCAATTTTACGTCGAAGGGACTTGGACGTTTAACGGAAGCTAAAAGTTGTGACTGGATTTGTTTGACGTAAATAGATGCGGATTTGTGTGTATCGCTGTGTCTTCGTCATTTGTGATTTCTGACTGGTTAGCTGGAATGCAATCAATTTTGACAATAAAAATAATGAAAGGGTGGTGATAATCCTTTCTAGTAACGCTGCGATTAAATCGTACCAAGTCGAAGGTTTGTTATTACGTACAATATGAAAACAAAATATCATCGAATATGACACTTAAATATTCATCTGCAGGCGATCACCTTTAACTTGCTAAATCTCCACGAGCTATTTTTGAAGCCAGCATTATAAATGTGAAATGGAAACCACCTTTTAACGTTTGAACGAAATCGGTACGGTGATTGATGGCGTCGCGCCGTGCAGCGGTGTGAGCCTGTCGGGACCCAACACTATTATCGTGTGTGCTCATGTATTAAAGACGAGGAGGATAATATACGTTCTCTTATTTGGAACTCTTGCATGGATGTGGGTAACCTATTACCCCCTTACTGCTTTGTTGTACCAACTTGCACACGTCACGACTTTCTCCGATTCTATATACGCGAATGGTTATACTTTGGGGACCAAGAATTAATTCTACCTAATGTTAATGCATTCCAGACAAGCCGGAGGTACTCCTTACCATGTATAGGGGTACACTCATGCCCCCTCATCTATTTCGTTTTATCTTCTAAACGCCACAACTGTTTCCCCCACTACCACCGATTGTTCTCCCGTCGGGACCTAACGCTCTAATACTGGTGTTCGTGTATTCAAGACAGCAGGATTTGCGTTCTCTTTAGGGGGTAACCACAAACCCCTCTCCTCTAACCCCTGTAGTTACTTGGCGCCACGACATATATACCGCGAATGTTTCTAAGTCTGTTTGTTAACCAAACGCTATTGTTAAACCTGGTGGACTAGGCGATGACTCTGTGGGGATCACAATAGCTAAGAGTGAGCGAGTTAATACCCTTCTTGGCCGTGACATTGAGCGATTGGAATAGGAACTGCGCAGAGTGGTGCACTACATGTCCGAGAAACCTGATCAATCTCCCCCCTTCTCAACTTGCAAGTGGGGTGTAACAAACATTCAATCTCACGTGATAATTTCTGTGTGGGAAAGTTTTTAATGTTAATGGAAATCCCCCTTTTGCGTTTGAAAAAACGATGCATATTAATCGCTGAATACATTTATATAATATTACCTGTTTTTTTTTCGCTTTCGTGTCAGTTTACTTCGCAATAACCATCCTGTGACTACGCTCTGTAAACTCTTATAAACTGTTTATGCATTCTACATGCTGTTGATACTAAGATGTCTATAAGCACATACTTGTTTCATAGTCAAGATTAGCATGTTTCAAGAATCACATCGACATTTTAAATCAGAAAATGACGCACAACTCTGCCTTACAGCGAGAACATAATTATATTTTAGCTCGAATGCTGCGTACCGTGTCCGCCGTGCCGTATGGATTTCACTCCGACGAAGTGCACCTGTTTGGTTGAGTTTGCACACTAGTGTTGATACAATTCCCTTTTGCAAGCTGCATGTTTGATTAATTAAGTCGATTTCAATATAAATAGTTGCAATACTATCTCTTTCAGCATTTGATATTCAGTAATGTGCATGCTTCATCAAATAAAGCGCAATAGACCTAATTACGAATTTGTGGTTAGCAATATTCTACAGTGCACAGTGGCAGCCCTCGTCCAAAGGGAGTGGCATGTGGCATTTGGAGCACACGAACATAACAGTTTTATTATCCTTGTTGAGTTGCGGAGGATCTCGCGATGCCAGCAGACCAAGGATCAGCAATAGCAACGGAAGGCATGGGTCTTTCTCTAGGCCCTACGTCTTGTGACGTCATCGAACAAGAAACCAGCAAACAGAGCGACGTCGCTGAAGTCAAACCCGTCCCAAATAAAGGTCATAGGACCAAGGTTGACGCGTCCCCGAAGCTGCGCGTCCAGTTTAACGTCCCGCCACAAAGCGACGCTCCGGCACCGAAACCATGCAGGAAGTGGAAGCACAAGTTGAAGCAGCAGATCACCGTGGTGGTCAAGGACTTGGAGAAAGTGGTCTCCGAGTTAAGCTCCGTGGTCGTCGAGCTGCGGGGCGTTCTAGTCCAGATAGAGCGTGTGTCGACCGAGCTAGACGCGTCGCTGATCGGCAAACGGACTGTGAAAGTGAACAAGGTACATCATCGCAACCACATGATGACGTCGTGCCTTGCGAGTGACAGCTCGCAGGAGAGACTGGACTCTCCCGAATTACTAAGAATGTCGGCACGAATGCGACGTCGGATCAGCGCGAAGTCGCGACGGTGCTCCGCGCTCGGGTCGAAGCCGAAATCGGAGTCGGAATCGAGTCTTGCCACCGAGTCGAGCCCGAGGAAGGAAATCATCGGTCCTGCCCGCCGCCTGGTAAGAAAAACCCTGAGCGAAGACGGCAGTCACCACGAAACTGGTGGGGAAGAGTCTGACTACGGTACAAAGTCGGACGCGGAATCTTTCAACCATCGCAGCTTCGACATGGGCTCGTGCGCGAGTTCGACCCGCCACACGCCGGCCACCAGCGATGTCGAGGGACTATCCAACGCAGGAAACTTCTCGGACTTTGAGATCGTAGTCAGTCCCGAGCTCGCACTGCGATCGGAGTTCTTGATGAGGTCCCCCGCGATGAGTCGGATGTCGATGACGTCGTGTAGCGATGGCGAATCGTGCGAGTTCCACGCCGACTACAATAGGGATATCAATACGTGGACGACCTACGCGCTGGTCCATGACGCTCCCAGTAACAGTGACACGTGGGATTCAGACAGGGAAGTCTGTGTTTAACGATAGCTATATATATTTCTAGAAATTATATAGTGCCAGTAAGATCGATCTCACTAGTTTGTAAAAATGTTTTAAAACGAATGAGATATTTTTGGTCCAGAAGTAATACGTTCAATTTAATTGTTCTATTGTTCGTGTGGATTATTCTCAATTGATGTGTTTTGGTTAATTAATAGTTACATATCACGACAATCACAAACCTTTCTTCAATCGAAAGGTTAAAGTTGCCATGAAATCGATATTGTTCAGATCATATTAATAAGTAAACGGAAACTAAGACGTCATAAAATAAGTTGATTTAGATGACCTTTATTTGCAAATGTTAGATCATCATACGTTCGCTAGTCCGTCTTTGAAAAAACGGTTACTAGTATTCACTTTCAACGTCGGGTAATAATTATAGGTGGGTTTGCAATAACGTCTTTGAAATTACGGCTATTTATCTCATCTAGTGGATTTCTTTGAACAAGGGGGAAGAACTCCTACTCAGATAACCACCGTTGATAATAAGACACGCTCCAGCTTAACAAACATTGCGCCTTCCATTTAATGTTATCTACTCTTGATGTTGACATAGCGCCCACAAAGCCGTTCTACCCTCTCGAATACGGAATTCATCACGGATATTGCAAAGACTGAAGTTTATTTAAAACATCCAATCTTTCTTTCTTCTTGAGCCATTTTGCGGGAAACGGTATATTCTTCACGAAGATTGCAAACAGTCTGTGAGGTTTTCAATACATGCTTCCAACCGTTGTTGAGGATATAAGAGTTTGCTTAGTTTTTTTTTGCACGGAATACTGAATTTATCACGCATATTTACTGAGTCTGAGATTCTTTCTCGCGTCGTTTTCTGGAAAATGATATTGATTTTCAAAGATCGAATATAGATTGTACTATTTTCTCCTCCCTATAATTAAATAAGCATTTTCTGTAAAAAAAAAATAATTAAATACCGCTTAGGTTTATCCTGTACAGGCTGCAAAAGTTCGCTCTGTATTGTTTTCACAATTATTTAACAAACAAATTTGTGGTATTAACGCAAAACGCAGTAGATTTGCTCTGGTATTATGCATGCTTTCTCATATTTCCGGTTATAATGCAGGAAAAATTAAGTGTATGATATGATTGATATATTGTGTGCATTCAGTCACGTCCTACGCTATTGATATTTAAAAATATTCGCGAATAACACCTATAAACGTTTTAAAAAAACACCTGCAAGCCGTGTGCCAGCGATACACATATCAAATGCAGCAATGATCGATCACAGCTGACCCACAAAGGCCCTTTTGCGAAGGTTTTTCCGATAATTTATGACACAAATCACTAAATCAATAAGGTATGGTGTGACTGATTGGGGAGAGGGAGGGGCATTCTTTGTTTCTCTGATTCGTTTCTTGTTTTCGAATCGCTGCCCTTATGTTTTTATTTATTTTTTGTTCGTAACATTTTTAGTGGGGGCATGCACCTGCCACCTCGTGCCCCCCCCCCCCCCCCTCCTACCCCCGGTAGCTACGCCAATTGTATACAATGTATACGCTATCGTTAGTATTATTGTAAATGGACGTTGAGGAAGTTACTGTTTTTGGTCAAATCATCGGTGGGGCACCTACCCCTTCATGCACCCCCCCCCCCCCCCCTCCCGGAAACAACGCTCATTGTATACATATATACACTATGGGTAATATCAGTCAGATATTATTGTGAATGGATGGATGGCGAGGAAGTCCGACCCAGTGACTTTAATTGATGCAGATTACGGTTGGCAGAATCGCATTCAGGTTTAATTACACGTTTACCATTAGGGAAATTATTCTGTTGGTGACGACTCGGTATATTACGTGCGTAACTTTTACGACCTTTTGTCATCAATCAGATTAAAGATCTCCATGCGTGATTATGCTACCTCCGCGTATCTCCATGTTGAACTAGGCTAGTTTGTGCGCACTGAGCCAGATTGCACATCATCGTGCGCAAGGCGTTCGCAAGATGGCACCGCGCAGCTGATTAACGAATCAGAACCACATCTCCACCTTTAACATACTTTTATAGATGATAAATAAGTCACATACGAATTCATAATGAATCTTTGACATAATATTGATTGGTATGTAGGCATAAGCAAATAATATTACCGTTGGTGAAGGTGATGGGACAAACTATCACTTCCGAGGCAATCTGGATGTAGCTATCTTTCCGAAGCGAAGCTGAGGAAAGATAGCGTATGCATTCAGATCGCCGAGGAAGTGATAGTTTGCCATCGCCTGAAACCAAAAGGTGATTATTTGCTTTATATTCCACATCAATTATTTTGATCACAAACGACCTATAACTAACACAAAGGGCTAAAATGTTTGGAATATTGAGCAATTGATCAAGTCTTTTATTTTATTTTCGTCAATCCTGCAAGATTTATGATTAAAAGTCAAAGACGCTTATACCATTGTCTATTAAGCGTAGCCGCGCGTAAACGTTGCGCACCAGCGCGCTACCTTTCTGCGCACTATCTCGCGCACGCGTACTTGCGCGCAAACAATTGAGATAGTACACAGTGCAACGCACTCTCACCGAAGATAGTAGTGAGTGCAACGCACTTTCACCCAAGATAGTACACAGTGTAACGAACTTTTCTTCTCCCATCAATGATGGGCGAAACTATGTTTCATCACGTGATTACCTTTTGACCAATCGTAGAGCAAGATTCTTAGTATGTGGAATATAATTAGTCATTATGTTTGATCACGATGGGAGATCATTATAATGAATGTGACCTTAAACATAATCAGAATGTATCAACCAAATAACGTGATATATTTCTAACGTCAACATTTTTTTTTTCATTTACCAGAATTATGTTATATAAAAAATGCGAAAACCATTGTGCACACACAACTCGGTGTTTATTATTATTGGTATCAACTAGCGTAAAATGGATAGAACACTGTCATGGACAAAATATCACTAACGTGACTAATAATGTGGCGTTACGTTGAAAGGTTTTCTTGGTTTAAATAACGTTCATATTGGTTATATTCGTTTTTGGTCCGAATACAACTTACCTTGTAGAAAACTTTAGCGATAATGTGAAGTCTGTCCCTCTTTTCTCTCTAAAGACTCTATTTTATTTTGTATCCATTTACATCCATCTTTGTAAATGGTTTGAAAATAATTTTCCTCTAATTCCAGCTCTATTTATCCAACGTAATGGAGCACCAACTGCCATTAACAATTTCTGCTTGTTGACTTGCTTTTCTGTAACCAAGGAAACGGTTTTAATGGTAAAAACCTTTCCCCTTCAGGCGGCCTATATGATGAGGATATATTTGACCTGTTTATATAATTCTAAAGAGCAAATGGGACAGCTCTTCTAGGAAAAAACCGCTTACCAGACTAACTTGTCCATTCGTATTAGGTGACTCTTATTCCATCATTACCTAACCAAACCCGAAAGAAAATGTGAACACACTGTGAGTACTTTGTTAGCATACTGTAATCGCACTGTGATCACACTGAAAGCACACTGTGATCGCACTGTGAGCAAACTGAAAGCACACTGTGAGCAAACTGTGCTGGCACTGTGAGCACACAGATTGCACTGTGAGAGCACACTGCGAACACAATGTGAGCACACTGTGATTGCACTGTGTGCACATGGTGATTGTACTGTGAGCATACTGCGAGCAAACAATGATCACACTGTGAGTACTATGTTAGAATACTGTGATCGCACTGTGAACACACTGTGAGCGCAATGTGAGCACACTCAGCATTCTGTGATCGCATTATGAGCAAACTGTGATCGCACTTTGAGCACACTGTGAGCGCACAGTGATCGCACTGTGAGCACACTGTGAATACACTGAGTGCACTGTGATCGCACTTTGAACACACTGTGAATGCACTGTGATCGCACTGTGAGCAAACTGTGATCACACTATGAGCACACTGTGAGCCCACCGGGAGCACAATGTGGGCACACTGTGATCACAATATGAGCACACTCAGCATCCTGTGATCGCACTATGAGTATGAGCACACTCAGCATCCTGTGATCGCACTATGAGTATGAGCAAATTTTGATCGCACTATGAACAAACTGTGATCGCATTGTGAGCATCCATTGATCGCATTATGAGCACACTGTAATCGCATAATTAAAAAGACTGTGAACACACTGTAAGAAAATGTCCCAATATAACGTGATCTTCACAGTGCGTTAACACCGGTGACACATTGTTTGTTTGTTTTCGGTAGAGTTATCAATATGACTGTATAATATGAAACTCTGCTGGTGATATTTATTATCAGCCAATGAATCATTATTTGAACCATATAATAGCCAGAGCATCTAGATTAATGTTTTAAATGCAAATCCTATTAATATCGTCTAGATTTTAAGTCGCCATTTATATGTATTTGCGATGCGATTATAATAAATAAAAATATTCTGATAAGATAAGGTTTCGATTTTTACGTATATTGATATATTTTTTTGTTTTGGTTTAATCAGTGAGCTGTATTTCATATAAGTTTAGTAGCGACAGTATGCGTCAAGCCTCTAAGGGGTGGTCAGTCTATATATTTCTTTAAAGTTCATATTTGTATTTCTTTTTTTAACAATTACAGTTTATGTAAAATTATTTGGGGTGTACGCATGCCCCCTCCCCACCACCCTCATTGTAGCTACTGTGATACGTAATGTATTAAAGGGGTAGTACAGTTTTGGTAACGCTGAGCTTTAGTAACCAAAACATGCACAATAACATTACAAACTCATAGTTATAACTCCACCATGCTCGAAATGTATAGAAAATTACAAACGACTAAGTAAAAAGCCTGTTATCATTCACAAAGAGCCATTAAAACACAATAGGGCGCTCTCTAAAAAGGCATTGGTTTCAACCATTTTTCATACAAAATTATACATGTGATGTTTTGTTGAAATAATGATTGAAAAGAGAGATCATCGACAACTATTTAAAAACCTCTTTTGAAAATTTTGGAAAAAGTGTAAGCATTTTTTTTTTTTTTTTTTTTAATCATTGAATAAATCTGGGCCCCAGATTTATTACGATTGGATATATTTATTGATATTTCAGCCGTTTCTGAACCGATTTTGATGAAATAAAGTTTATTCTGCCATTAAAATTGTATGCTCTTTCAAATTTTACACTCAGTGTTTCATTATCTCACGAAAAATATTTCGTGCAGCGCCCTCTATACCTAAACTGAACTGCCCCTTTAAGTAATGAAGAGATTCTAACCGAGGCAGAACGCTCAGTGAATGGAACATTAGTTCCGACTGCATTAAAGGGATCTGGTAACATAGTTTTTTGTCAAAAGAACAGTGGACAATTTAGTAAAACAAAATTCTGTGCATGAGAGAGATCTTCTGCAATATGAATAGATTCCTTGCCCATACCCTTTGATCTACGTATATACGAGAGTGCAAGAGTTTTATTAGACAATTAGTACCATAAGACCATTATTTTAAATATTTGGACTGACAATATTTGATTAATTTGTACACGTGTAGAGTGCTGAAATACAAGGCATGAACTGCAGTTTGATAACCCATAGAAGAAAAAACAACGGGTCAGGCGCATTTCTTATTTTTGTTTGTAAAGTATTATAAACACCCTTTTGGCATCTTTGGGGGGTCTCCTGTATTGAAGGTATTGAATTTTTAGTGGTATTATTGTGTGTGTTTTTAATTGTTGTATCATTTGATATGTTCAAGCTTTGAATTTTGCATAATAATGAAAATAACTTTATCAACTTTCGATTACATAAGTATAATATTAGAAAAATTACTATGAGTGATGACACAGAGTGTTAATTATAGAATACATTTGCAGGTTATAAAGTATATTGGTTACGTTGTATATATTCATATTTTATAATTTTTAAAGATCGATGGCCTATAATATAAACCTATATCTCATTGCTCAAAGCAACACTATTAATGATCAATATGTACATTTATGATGTTATGTTATTTGTAAAATTTGATAAAGAGTTTAATAAATCTATTCAATATTTATTATAAAACATATCACGATTTGCTTGCCCCCCTTTATTCGTATGTGTAGCTAGATATTGAATTTTAGAAGTGCGCAACCCAGAGTGGTTGAGCATCGATCAATGCTTGAGATATGAGTAAAATGGTGAAGGCGAAGCTGCAGGCGTACTTCGGTTCGTAAAAAAAAATGATCAATGACTTTTGAAAGGACCGCGAACGGCTTTTGTATATTCATACAAGGAAATGTATAGATCAAGAAACGTGAAAATTGAAAGCGTCTAGGGGTGTGTCACGCAATTAAATCAATATAATGAGGGTAGAGAATGAAATGCAGTAACACTAATGAACCGACCTACAAATTTCACCTTTTTCTCCATTTCTCAAGTTTTTATGTAACACTTTTACAGGAATTATAAATTCTTGCATTTGTAAAAAATGATGCTTGTGAGTGGTAAATTGCACTCTGGTGTTATGTGTATGCGTGTGTGCATATTGCGAGCAACAGTGTATGATAGAAAACATCATTATAATTATGTATATATTTAACATGTGTAAACTATAATATCTCACCAGACAGTATCTGTTGCCAAGTACATCATAAATCATAAATATCGGATATTAAAATTGATGCCAATATCGTGTTAACGTTTACGTGCGCGCACGCACACGCACACACACACATACATACATACATACATACAGAAAGAAAGAAAATCATGGTCATAGGGATGGCGTTATATAAAAACATAGTTATCGATAATAAATGATTATACGCGAATGAATCATATCGGTTCCTTGTTCGTGTATTAAAACTATGTCTTCTTTCATGTTGTGTGAAATATTTTAAAGATTATTAGGCTTTGCTAGCGCATTGCTGTGCGGATTGCATTGGCAATAGTATGATGCAAACACAATACATTATGCTTTTGAAGCCATTTTACAAATGAAAATCTACTTTATACAATATATATATCTGGTATGTCAGCTCCAACAAGTTGAAGGCGCTATAAATCACACGACTATGGTGCATATCCTGAATAGAGTGAGTGAGTGTGTCGTCCCTTTTTTCGCTCTTTCACTTAAAATGTTGTTTCAAGGAGGTTAAGCGATGCACATGAGGCATGGAGGAAGAAAGGTTGGAGGGGGGGGGGGGGTATCATGAGATGAACGGTTTGCTTTAAGATTAAACAAGTTATATATAATTGTTTATTATAATGATGATGATGATGCTGATGATGATGATGATGATGATGATGATGATGATGATGATGATGATGGTGTTGTGATGATGATGATGATGATGATGATGATGATGCTGCTGCTGCTGCTGCTGCTGATGGTGATGGTGATGATGATGATGATGATGATGATGCTTCTGCTTCTGCTGCTGCTGCTGCTGCTGCTGCTGATGATGATGATGATAATGATGATGTTGCTGCTGATGGTGTTGCTAGTGTCAATGATGATGATCATGGTGATGGTGAGAAAAAATAAATGTTGTGTATTGTTTACCTCAAGAATATTTATATCGCTACATTTGACAACCCATACAAAATCCCCTCTTTATGCATTTTCAAACTTAAAGTGGTTAATTGATGATCGGTGTATGAGCTGAAATTTGCTTCAGCCGAAGTAGAATGACAGATTTGTTTAATTATCATTTTGATTACCACAATAAACAGACCGATACATCCAATCAGTCTACGACGGGCATGACGGGAAAAAGGAGTTCGGAGGATGATTATTAATTAATCATAATTTATCACACTATTTTATTATGGCATTACATTTTGTGAATCAAAATTCGCTTAAATAAAGAATAGCTATGTGAATAATCGCGCGAACAAACATATACTCCGGAGCAGCTGTTGGATTCGACATTTCAGCTATGACATCAAATTTTCAGACCGTTTGCGGATTTTCTTCTTAATAATTCACATGTTTATCAAGAGATTTTTCTCACTGGGGATATAAATTTACATATAAGTATACTTGGACAAAATTACCACGAGAATATATGGCCTCGTATTATGGATACATCAACATCAAACTGCATTAATCATATTATGTGATGTTTGACAAAGAACTCAGAAAATGTGCCAGATGTCATCATGGGTAATCAAACAAAATGAACCTCATGCACGCATATGACTTACTTTTAGTTTTTGTAAATGGATACCTTTTTAACACATTTTCCGAGGGTATTAGCTGTATACGGTTTCTGGAACAGGCGTGGCCCCCGGAGGATCACTTGTTCATTATTACTGCACTTTGCTTTTAGGAGTTATGTATGATGTTTGAAAACCGTGTTAAGACTTAAAGTCACTCTGCTTCAGTGGCGTAGCAAGGATTTGTTTTTCCACGAGGGGAGGGGTGGGGGGGGGGGGGGGCATCTATAGGGGGCGTTTCATTTTCGTCAGAGGGCCCGGATTGTCACCTGACAAGCAAAATACAAAATCTTTACTGTCAAATTGCCGAAATTGGAGCACCTTGGGGCAGGCACAGAAAATGTGTGGGATACCCGCCCCCTCTCCTTCCCCCTTTCGTGGCTTCGCTTTGCTTTACTTTCGAGTAAACACAAATTAGTGTTAATGATATTAACCTACATTTAATATTACACTATAGGCCGCAAAATGCAACTTGTCTGGAAATATACCTTTCCATGAGCACGCTTGAAAGAAATTGTATGTTTGGAGATTTATAAATACGTTTTTTATTCTCTTGGTTATACGTGTATCTAATAATGGAGATGCAATTATACTCCAGAATGTTCCTTAGCATGCGCATGACTTAATGAAAGTTTTCATTTTCCTTTTTTTTCATATCCAAATTGTAGTTTGACAAATAAATTACGATGAAGGGTCTCAACAGAAAAGTACATGTACTGTAATAATTAATACAGCCAACTTAATCAAGACAAATGTATCTACATTTATATAACATCATAATTATACAGTATACCGTATGCAAAACAAAACTACATTGCGGATAATTATGGTGAAACTTACAAACGAAGCAGAGCTTGTAATAATGTCTCGTTTAATTGTATTTTTATTCTCTATAATTACGAACAAAATAACACATAATACAGAAATTTATATGAACATACTTTCGTATAATGTTCTGATATTGCATCTTATTTGCAAGTTAATAAACATTATTAAAAGCAATATACGCTTACCGAATTCGACATTATCTTTTATGAAAATCAGGGATTTATATCCACATAATTGTTTTAGTAAAAGTTTGATAGATTTATATGTTTTTGTAAGGGTAATGGTTAGGGTTAGAGTAAGGGTTGAGTTAAAAGGTTTATGATTAGGATTAGGATTGCTGCCTGGGCTTTGTTTAGGTTTAGGGATCCATGTCGGTTTATAAATAATTTATAGCAGAGCAAATGTCACGTAAAGTACACCTTATGTATTTCTTTATTATTTATTTATTTTCTTCAATAATTCCATTATGTTTTTGTTTGTTTTTTTGATCGAATTATTGCCACCCCACCCCCCCCCCCCCCACCCCCCGTAGCTTCACCACATGCAAACTTACTATGTTGATATACGAGGATGTGCTGACCTGTATGACAGTATCCTCGCAGATCACATTCGCAATGGTATTTGCAATCATGTTAGTTTGTATATACCATCACCCTCATCATTGCTATTGCTTATAGTCAATAATGATTTGCTTACTTGCAGTGATGATTATTATGTGAGAGACCAAAACAGTTGTCCCATCTAATGAACGATGACGTCAACATTAAATTGACTCCCCTTGTTTCGCGTTAATTCGATTATGCGGAACAACGCGGAGGACGTTTTCACGTCTCTCAGGCATGATTGCGAATAATTGATTCTTCTAAGTCTGTCGGTATTTAAAGCGATATTTTGATTATTGGGAACTTGTTATTTATTTGAAAGAATGTTTGCGATTGATTGATTTGTTTTTTATATAATTCCGTTTGGCTTTTTAAAATTCATAATGAGATCTATTCGCCTCCAATGTCGCCCTATACATTTCGAATATAGTAATGTCAATTCAAAAGATATAATCTCGATAAAATGTTGTGCAATGAACACAACATCTCTGTTTGCATTGTGGTAACATAGTACTGGTTTATTTATTACATTATACATTTTTGTTTTCAATATTATTCCTATGTTTGCAACGAAGTGGTTTGGGTCATCACTTCATTAGCTAAATTATGCAATGATTGGCAATGACTTATGCGTGCCATGTCATTTCTGCCTGAAATTCAGTTTCAGTTTTGTTTTGTTTTTCCAACGAAATTTCACAGAATGCAACATTATACAAACGTAGTGCAGATTACAAACCGAATAAAAAGAGTTCACTGTGCAAGTTAATTAGCAAATGTCTCGAATAAAAAAAAAAACTGCCTTGATTGGTTCTTGCATATACGTACACTCTTCAATTACCACACTGCAACTTTAAAGTGGAGAAGGTGAAATAGGCATACGTATATATTTATTTCAGGTCTCGCCGCAACTTCGTGCTAACAAGTTCACTAATTGGACCAAAATGAGATTATTGCACAATGATAATTGCGCTCCCCGGAGGTTAGATTTGAATACATATGCATGCTTTGAAGTAATTTGTGAGCGGTATACAACGTTCTATAATTGTTTTCTTTGAGTCTAATAAAGGCGAGATCAAGATCGAAGCATTGTGTCTTGCACGTATAATGTTCTTGCACTATTGTAGACCAAAATTGGCATTCACATCTCACAACACTCTTCACTTCTAACCTTAATTTTGTTTAAAGTTCAAATAATATAAGTGTAAGTGTAAACTATCGCAACGATATATGAGCAAATCATAATGGACAAAGTTAATGAGCAGAGATAGCCCAGGGTCGCCAATTTACTATAAGTTTATTATTCAGAACACAAATATTCGTAAACAAAAACTATGGTCGCGTTTTCTTCTGGGCTGTCGAGTACGCAGCAACTCCGGTTTGTACGGTCAGGTTTTCAGGAATAACCGACTCTTAATGGGGTTTTCCTGTTTGTTTTGTTTAGTTTAGCTCTTATCAGAACTACAAGCTCAAGAAAGAATACCAGCAGTCCTTTCCAGGACTACCAACAGTCCTTTCTAGGACTACCACTGTCCTGTTTAGGACTATCCTAGAAAGAATCCAAACAGTCCTTTTAAGCACTCCAATCCTCCCTTCTAACATGGTGCAGCAACCGCAAACCATCGTATACATTATCACGTCCCCCTTGCGTTTTTGTATTGTTTTTGTCAAATTATTGGGGGCATACCATGTGCCCCCACCCCTCCCCCGCGCCCTGTAACTACCCCACTGTGTATACGAAGATAATGGCATGTAGTAGTCTAATGTAGGCCTAACATGAATTTATGAATACAATTAAATTGTTTACATGTTGTGGTATATATTGTCATTCGTAGATGCTGCTGATTGCGAATGCGCCGAATTCAAGGTCGCACCAACGTTATTTTTTAGTTTTGTGTTGTTATGGAAATAATTAATTTTACATTTATATCACTTTGTTATTCACCAGCTGTTCGGAATCAGCACAATAATTCATTTATCAATTCTGGTTTTACATACATGTATATATATAAATGATAAAAAATACACTTCATCTTCATTCCATACCTTTAGCATGTTTGAACAAAAAAACACTCGCATTAGTTAAAGGGATAGTTGAGTTTTGGTAGAGAGGGCGCTACACAAAATAATTTTTTGTGAGATAATGAAAAACTTAGTGTCGAATTCGAAAGAGCATAACATTTTAATGACAGAATAAACTTTATTTAGTGATCAAAATCGGTTCAGAAATGGCTGAAATATCCATAAACATAACCATTTGTAATAATTGTGGGGCCCCACAATTATTCAATAATTTTCAACCAGCCGTTAAAATTTTGTTTAAATGCTTCCTCTTTTCAAAAATGTACAAAAAAGGTTTTTAAATAGTTGTTGATTATCTCTCTATCTAATCACTATTTAAACAAAACATCACATGCACAATATTTTATTTTAAATGGTTGAAACAGATGAGGGTTTAGAGAGCGCCATCTTGAGTTTTAACGGCTCTTTTTTTTTAATGATAACAGGCTTTTTACTTAGTCATTTGTAATTTTGTATGCATTTCGAGCATGGTGGAGTTATAACTATCAGTTTGTAATGTAATGGTGCAGGTTTTGTCTACTAAAATTCAGTTTGACCAAACTGTACTCTCTTTACCAGAACTCAACTATCCCTTTAATGTAAACCATGCGATATAATCTGTGCAAAACATTCACACGCTATACCGTACGGTAAACCATGAACAAAAAATACCAGAGTTTACAAACAGTACATTAAGGTTGACTATTGTAAGTTCTGTATAAAATCATCATAAGGGTTGTATTGTAATAAACTGTACATCTAATCGTACACCTAATTATTCATGAAATATGAATGAAAGGTGCAAATGGATTGACTAAAAGGAATGATGAATGCAGAATCATGAAAAATGGAGGAACAAATTAGTTCGATAAGGGAACGTACATTTCCTTATCCAACTGAATATCTCAATGTTTGATTTAATTTAAATTAGCTACCAAATACTCAAAGACAGTAATGATAGTGTTCGTCTGTATTCCTATTAAGGCGCGGCACACAATATCTTCACATGTTCTTTTCGACGTCGTTTTGTCTCCACTTTCCCCTCAATTTCAGTCACGTGACCGCCAACCTGTGCCATAAACATTGTGGCAACCTCGATTGCTATGTCTTTCGCGCTAATGCAAACTTGCAATTAAATGATCACCTCCATAAATCCTTGGAATAATCAAAGGTGATCCCTCCTCACCTGTCACCATACTACTTATGGTGATCTATCAAAACTAAGGTCTCTCTGACCGATCTAAAGAGAAGTGGCATAGCCAGAAACAGTGACCTAGCGTGGTCGGACTGATTTATTTTATTTTATTTTTTTTTTTTGGGGGGAGGCACACAAATGATTGGGGGCACACCTTATGTATTTTTTATTTTATTTCCCCCTTATGTTTCTTATTGCTTGTCAAAATTATTGGGGCCACAGCACAGCCGGGGCACGCCAATTGTTAGACAACATTAAAATGTTTTCTTTATTTCTTATTTTCGTTTTAATCCTTATATTTCTATCAGTGTTCATGTCGAATCATTGGTGCTGGGTGGCGTGCTATAGAGGTTAAGGGCTAGGGTCAAGAGGCAAAACATTTCAATAGTTGTGGGTATTGCCCACCCCCCCCCCCCCCCCCCCCTCTCCGCCACCACCACCACCAATCCCTTATCCACGCCATTGTTCATGAGCAGCTGCAGTAAACCTGCATGTGTCCACCCTGGCGGAAGTTGACTTCCTGACACGCATTTACTTCGCGTATTTAAAAAAAATATATTTAGCAATATACAACAACTTTCATCAATTCAATTTTAATTTTTATATTATATTGGGATTTGTCAGTATGACATTCGTTAACAAAGAGATAACTACTCTGCAAGATTATCATCACAATGCTCACGGATTATGACATCAGGAAACGACATTTAAAGTGCAATGACCATTTCGGTATAAAGGTTTTTGACATAATATTGCGATGAGTTTATTAAGGTATAATTATGCATCCGATGAGTTTATTCAGATATAATAATGCATCCGACGAATTAAACATTAGTTAACTTAAAAAATTATACAACTAGTCGCATGGGACATGCGTCATGTCCTTTCACGAAGTTGGTGAATCAGTGCGCTCTAGGACTCCAGTGGAAGTGAAAAAGAGAGGGGGAGGTAGAGGAAAAGGGGGGTGGGTGGGTTAGAGTAAATTAAGGGGAAAGAGGGAGATGGAAATAAGACAGAGATAAAGAGAGAGAAGAGGGTTGAATTGAGAAGGGGGTAGAGACACATTGGCGGGGGTGAGGGAATTTTGGAACAAGAGGGAGAGATAGAAAGATAATTAAAGGCATACTAAACATTTACCATGATGTCATGGATATCTCATAACAACCATCATTATGCCGGTAGGATAGGCTGGACATAGACCGAAAATCAGTCTCTATAGATCCGCTCGACGGTCCGCTGTACGCTTCAATGGGGTAGTCAGATATAAAAACTAAACCCCATGCAGAGTCAGTTATTTCTGACTATAGGCTGGACATGAATGCGTGATGGCGAAATCAGGCCAAATGACACGTGACTTGAATCATGAATTAAGTAATGTAATATCGAATGTGACTTTACCCAGCATGCTTTGCCCGAAGCAAATGATTACGGGCAAAACAAAGAATTTGATAAGCCTGACAACCAAGGAGAAGAAGCAGAAGGATTCTGGATAATGATATCAAATTAAAATATCTAAAATGTTCAAAAGTCCTTCCAGTGGTATTGGGCACGCAAGGCTGTGCCTATCTCCGTAACTGTAAACGTATACATTAATCACACGTGACCCGTTAGGTAACGAGATATTAAAGATTGTCTTGAGTGGGGATATAGAGGGCGGTTCGAACATTCGTAATTACACAAACACTGAGCCAGTGTGTATTTCGCACCGTGTTCCAAGCGTTCGCAAGATGCGTGCAGCATGGCACCACACGTCTGATTTACCATGGAAATGAGGGGTTGGGGGATTTTCACAGAGAGGAAATGACTTATCAGTTTACCGATGAACTGGAAATCCACTGTAACCTGGATTGGGTCGACTATCTTTTTTTATTGGATTCTGGATAGAGTTGATCACGTGACCGACGAAGCCAAGTCAACCCCTCAGTGACGTCAGCGCCCGAGGGGGCACATTGAGGCCCCTGGCATATTTTCGCGCACTACTTCTTACGGTTTTGTTCGATTTTCTCAAAAGTTGGGACTTATTGCAGAATTATGGTCAATATGTAGAGGTTTACAAATGGAATAAATTATACAATGCAGCAATATAGCTACAAAGGCAGATATTAATCCACCTGAACAAGTATTGTAATCAACTCTAAATGAAAATTTACATGCAAAAAATAACATGAAAAATAAGTTGAGGAAAATATGAGATAAGATAAACTGCTCCCTTATTCCATGCACCCTTAAAAGGATCTAGTAACTTTGTCGACAGGTGCACATAGTGATGAATGGTTGTTACCGCTAGAATTCTAATTAAATTGGATTATGAGGATTTTGACAATGTTACTAAATCCCTTTAATAGCTACGCAGTCGCTACGCCGTGAATATGATGAATATTTAGTTGTTCAGATCAGTTTTATTCTTGGCTTTTGCCCGCAGGTATATATTTCGAAAGTACTTCTACCGATGATAGCTTCAAATTGGATTTGAAGTGAGAAGTATTATCCCGAATTTCCGTTTTGCTAATGGTGTGAACAAACAAAACACTTTTAAAACTCTCTTTAAAGTGTATCTATACAGTCGTATCAATGTTACTGAAAATGTAAGTGCGAATAGTCAGTGATAATGTGCACGTATAATCAAAATAAAAGGGTGTAAACCTTCAAATATGGAAAGGATTATACTTAGAACAGTAAAGGAACTAAATAACTGAATGATCATGAAATAAAACCGTTCGAAACTTCGAATATGCAGATAATATTTACGGAGCCAGATCTGATGCCGCTATAAGGATACATACATATACGAACACTTCGTTATTTTTTTTTCTCAAGCGTAGAAGAATCATTGAGTAAGATTTAAAACTTTAATTTTCTGTCAGTATACATTATGCCCCGAGGATATCAGAATGCGAAGAAGATTAGTGAGGTTTTACCTAGATGCGTATAAGATGCTTACCTCTTCTATCGAATTCGATTTGTGAGGTGATTATGTTCTCTTTAATACATTTTAATTATTGTATTGGTCCGTATATTATGACTTTAATTAAATTGCGAATGCACTTTCAGGGGTATCTCTAGATTGTTGTACCAATAAACAGTCGGATGACGATTATTTTGAGGGGAAAAAGTATAATGCCAAAATGTGTTCTTCGAGATGAACAACATTCCATTCTTTTATCTGTAGAAGAACGGACACATAATGATGCAATTCATGAATAAATAGTATAGTTATTTACACATCTTCGATTTGGTTCGAATTCAGTTAATTTATTTTTAGTATATATGTCTAGTTCACGTTTGATGTTATATTATAAATATAGGAGAGATAATGTATTGTATAAAGACGAACAAACATTGCGAATCGTTCCCATGACAACGCTAAAAGCTTGCTGGAGGCCTACCTCTCTATCAGGAGATCAGAAGAGGATGCATCTTTTTGTGCCTTATTCATACATAAACATCCGACGAGGGGGTGGGGGGGGGGGCATATTGGAAACCTTGTCACCCCCTTTCAACCTTTTGATAGTGTATAAGCTGAGCAGCCCGATGCAATACACCCCGCAACCGAGTTAGCACGATGTTATATATTAATCAAAAGACAAGAAATGTCCCAAGGCTCGACAGACTCTTGTTTTAAAAAATAGTTTTAAGAAGATTTTAAAAGAGAGCTGGGCGCAAATATACACAAATGGTATCGCCAATAAATACAAGAAAAGACAACAATAACCTCCCTATCAAAGAATAACAAAAACCAATAAGAACATTTCTATTTTATTATGAATATATACCGACTAATATCGGGCGTTCTTTAAGCCCTTTTCACCGGATAGTTTTACCGGACGCCCGACGGAGAGCCAAATCACAATCCGTTCATATGCGTTTCATGTACATTTCTCGTTCGGCGAGTGCGTTCCATGTCAGTTGATGTACGTTGTTCTATCCGGCGGAATGTTTTGTGCATGAAGCTATGGAGGCGACTTTCACCACCGGATAATTTGATATCGCAAATCTTCATTATCAGTCATCCGTTCACGCTTTCCGGTGATATGTGACAACACAATTTGCCTACCTGGCGAACTGCTTGATGCAAACAGAACGAGGGGAATCGTAGAATCGATATTAGGGTCATATTGTCCGAATTAAAATAATTCGCATCATATGCGTGGTTAAATTGAAAAAAAACCTATAGGTTATTTTACTCATGTCTTTTATTACCACACGGTTCGTAATAACAAACTTTAAAATTTAGTCATAAAATGACGTTACTATGACGCGATTTAACCCAGGGTTGTATTTAACCCATACTGGTCCAGAGAATATATACGGTACTATAGAGTGCGTTGATGATGCTATATGTATATTATAGTTACTCTATTTTTTTTTATTGACACTACCACATCATAGTGACGCAGATATCAACATAGTCAGAAATAACCGACTCTCTATGGGTTTTAAAACAAATATATATATATATATATGACGTAATACTACCTACCCAGTAAAACAACGAGCGGAATATAAAGACTGATTTTTCGGTCTAATATCAACAGAGGTATGACTTACTTTGGCAGTGAACTACTTGAAGCTAACCTAACAGTGAAAGAGACAACATTTGGTATGCCGAATGGACTAGAGATATATCGGTGATTCGGTGGTCTTTGTTATCTAAGGTAGATTCGAACCTGTTTAGTGACGCGTAAGGGATGCTGATATTAAAGTATCTCCTTGCCACATCCCAACTACAATCAAGTTTTTTTACCACACAATGTGCAAAAACATCGAATAAGGAATTATCGGTTGTGCCTTATCACACATAGAAACAGTGGCGTAGCTACAGGGGGGGGGGGGCACATGCCCCCAATAATAAAACGATATTGAAGATTATGTTTTCTTTCGTTAAGTCAAACTTTTGAGCACAAGAGACGTGGCGAAAATCCTCTATAGATAAACTAAATGCCTGCTTAAGCTATACATGAGAACCATGTGTGAAATAAAAATGACAAATGTAACATGTATGAATATACATCAGGATTTTCGCGCCAGAAAAAACCCAAACATATACAATGATGAATGTTGTGTACAGAGTTAGGCACGTAATCGAAAACTGAGTTCAAGTTAAGAAATCGAGTTCGATCGATAAGATCGAAATGAGATATGAGATGTAAGAAAATTACACTTTGTTATGCGGAAGGCATCAGACACTAATGCCGTATTTGAAATGTTGGGGTGGGCAGGGGGTAATTGGACCCATGCACCCATTCCCCCCTTTTTGGAGAAAAATGTTAAAAAGAATTTTGTAAATAACAATAATGAGAAAGTTACCGTATAAACATCTATATTGGCCAAATAAGTATTTTTAAAAGGGCTCGTGTGTTAAAATCCGCACCTTAGTATCGTTAAATGCAGAAATATCAGAGGAAATTCAATACCGGCAGTAAAAGTTGGCTTAGATTCACCGCCCGTTCGCACCTGTCCGCGCCGCTAGCGCTAGACTGGAGATATCGACAAGCCCACATACCGTAAATACGGTGCGCTAGCATAATCTTTTGCACGCAACGTATACGCGGTTCCGCAAGCGGTTAAATTGAACTTTGTCAAAGATCGTTTTATTTCAAACTTTTTAATGCTCAATTAGTCAATTTCAAAGCAGTTTTTGTAAAAAAAATTACATCAACATCCAAGTTATGATATATTCTTTCACGTGGTAGGTGATGAAAGCATATTTTTCATTTTGTGTGTGTGGGGCGTTTCCCAGTAAACTGTTATTTGGCTTTAAATGTAACCAAACTATGACACTCTCCGAAGAATACTACAAATGACTTAACACCCTTCTCTTTCTTCTATTATATTTTTCTATTTGTTTCTAAACCTTGCCTTGGAAAGATGATTTTATTCGCTATAAACTTTTAAAATATGGTCCGTGGAACCGGAACTCAAACTTGTTGACAACACAACCCTCACCATTTCTTTTTTTACAACTTCAGCGGAAGTTAAAAATCTCCTTCCATCCATATGGCAATTGATCTCTATATTAGACAAGGTCCATTAAATCTCAGCTCATGCTAGAGTATGTCACCCCACCCACCCACGCACCCCACTCACCCGCCCAGTAAACACCGCAGAATTACTCCAGCAATGTATACGCTGGGGGGGGGGGGGGGGGCAGACAAGGAGTGACGTTGATGCGTGGGGCGGGGCTCAGGGGCACGCCCCCTAATAATTTGGCCAACAAAAATACAAACATAAGGGGAAAATCCTTTTTTTAAAATACATTACATAGAGTGTGTACCCCAGTAAATCGGCCCCGATCACACTACGCCACTGCTGTGAAAGGGAACAAATTGTTACAGTATTAACAGGACACCGGATATATGCAATATTTATAAAATGGCTGGTTTAAAAGGATCCATAAATTTTGAACAATTTCAACAAAAATCAACTGGAGCTTTCAAAAGCTTAAAGCGTTTATAGACGGTTTCCGACCGTGGTCAAGAGATTCCGAATTCGTTCACTCCATCGTCCACAGCATCCGAATTCGGACACTTCACGCAAACGATCGGGATATACTCGGACATTGATTTTTCTCTGTTTTCACTAGGTAAACTTTATTCTTTATCTATGAAATTCTCACATATCATTCTCAAGAATCTTACAATTAAATTGGTATAAGATTTATGATTCAAACATTACTTTTGG
Source organism: Echinarachnius parma (assembly GCA_037951105.1). Lineage (NCBI taxonomy): Eukaryota > Metazoa > Echinodermata > Echinoidea > Clypeasteroida > Echinarachniidae > Echinarachnius > Echinarachnius parma. The sequence continues at coordinate 115,359 of JBAMJV010001975.1, read as the reverse complement.
GGGGAAATATAAAGTTAATGGATCACTTTAACTACATCGGAAACCATGTGTCTATATCAGTCGCCTTTTCTTTTGACTTTTCTATCTTTATAAATCAAAACAGTTCCGGGCTGACATTTTTTTTCTTCTTTACATTTTCCACATACATGAATGACAGTTAAAATTTTCTGAGCACCGTAGAAACCAAAATTGAGTTCTTATTTGATTACATCTCACAAATTAGAAATAATCATATTCAAACAAATTGGCAAAACATAGACTGAGGAACCCAGCTAGCCACCTGAAGTCGGGCCGATGTCGGAAGTTGGTTGCCGGATGTCGGCATATCGCCGTTGGCTCGAGGTTAAAATGTCCGCCAGCCCAACATCGTCACTACGTCATTTTTGTGATATATTGGCATAACGTCATTTTCCGACAATGGCCCAACATCATGTCATGAGATGATGTTGGGCCATTGTCGGAAATTGACGTTATGCCAATATATCACAAAAATGAGGTAGTGGCGATGTTGGGCTGGCGGACATTTTAACCTCGAGCCAACGGCGATATGCCGACATCCGGCAACCAACTTCCGACATCGGCCCGACTTCAGGTGGCTAGCTGGGAAGCTATCATCTACAAGATAATAAATAATAATATATAGCTTTTATAGAGCGCCATCTATCTAGTTGCCTATTCAGAGGCGCATTATTACCCTTGGTCATCAGGTACAGTTCAAACCCGCACAATTATCTTGTGCACCATCTCAACTCCCAGGGGAGCATACTAGCCCAAGCTGCCCAACGGGCGCTGAAGGCTAATTAACACCCGACCAAGTACCCATTTATACTCCTGGGTAGAGAGCAGCAATGTGGATTAATTGTCTTGCTGAAGGACAAATGGAGTGGGCAGGGTTCGAACTCGGGATCTCGAGATCAGAAAGCGCGCGCTCTACCGATCTTGCCACACCACATCCACAAGATGGTATGCATAACGCAATTTAACAAAACTGACTTGTTCTCACCCTACGAATTCAGAGTTCATATCAATAGCCGTAATAATTCATCGTGCTAATTTCTTGGATTCAGTATAAACTAGGAGAATTTTAAAATGCATACGTCCTCTTGAAATGTAAATAATGTCTTGTATTACGTTCAATATAAAAGTCAAAGAATTTTAGCATGTATATATACGTCCTCTTAAAAACTGATATGAAGTTCTGTTTAAAGTTAATTTTAAAATACAAACGTTCTCTTAAATGTCAATGATGTATCATATGAAGTTTTGTATAAAGTTAAAGAATTTAAAAAAATGCATATATCCTCTTGAAATGTATAATGATGTATCATTAACCTTTTAATCGGACAGATGGGATCTAGCCAGTAACATGACGAGGTAGTTCGCTCCTCAAGGAAGTATATTGATGAGAAAATAATAGGTTCATTCTGAATAATTCAAGGAAGAGGCATCAATACAGACTTCCCTATCTAACTGCTCATCACTCAAACGGATACAGTAGCTGCATAAGTGTGTGTTTTTTTTTTGTTTAGGGGTGGGTGTATGATGGTTGGTTAGAGGAGAACTTTTGAATGATCTTGGTATGTGTTCTATTTTTCTCTCAAAATAATGATTATAACAAAATGTCCTAATGCTCATTCGATCAACAGATTTTTCGGGCATCTGTCAAATTCCATAATCATAGCCCATGCAGGGTCACACTACCCAAATAAAGGCTCTTTTACATGTAGGTATTATTCACATATCCACCTATTACACAGAAGGCACACGGTAAAATACTGAAGGGATGACAAAAAAGTACACGGTAATATATTGTTTAGATGTTGTCACATATCACCTGGGTGACGAGGTACTCGGTAAAGTACCGTCTGAGGGGTTAGGGTTAGGGTTAGGGTTAGGGTTAGGGATATGATCACTGTACAGATTATCCCACCGTGTCCATCAGATTACAGAAGATGTCATCCCTTCAGTATTTTACCGTGTGCCTTTCTGTTTTTTTTACGGTGGCTTACTGTGTGCTTTTTGTGAATCGGGTGACATATCCTTGGTTTGTAGGTTTTGTTATATGTAGCTCTAACTTTAAAAATCAAGATTCGAAGAAAAGAAAAAATTGTATCGAATATTAATGATGATGTACGGTAGCTTCCGCCCTAATACCCTGGCTTCGGGGCGAATGTGTGATGCGAGATGGGGCAATCCTTTCTAGACAAGCTGATGCTAGCTGAAGCTTTGTTTACCGTCCCCAGCAGATCATGTTAAAGGGGACTACCGCACAAAGAACAACACAGGCTTATAATGTTGTGGTATCATTTTTTGATATATTAAACAGATGTCAAACACTTTACAAAGGGTTGTGCGATTCATACACAATGTAATTAATCAACAACACTTACGGAACCAACAGGGCCCTTGGTCCCGTATCCGCCAAACGTCTGCCAGTGCGTCAATTCTATATTACGCGTACGTTTGGAGAAAATAGAACGCGTATATATATACGTCATACGGTCCTAGACTAGTCCTAGACAATAGACTAGTCTTCTTGTGTAGACCCATGAACACATAATTTAGTATGGTGATGAGTTCTCAAAATACAGAATTTGTCTGGAAACCCGTTTTTCTGAACTTGTTGGTGGAATTGACTACTAAAAGTATTATACCTTTCATTTATAAGAATATATACATGTTGGGGTGTTGGTTTCATGTAATACGGTCACTGAAACAAACGATGATAGAGGAAGTCTCATGCCACGGTGGACTGCTTAGCCTTGCCTTAACTTTGTACACGAGGGGGGCGGACCTGCGACCATCACTACTATTACAATGGTTATCAGGTTTTGGGTCGTGGAAGGACATTTTTACGGCGATGTATCAACATCCTTCATGATCACGAATGCATGCATGGTTACTGTCTCCAGCCGACGGATAAATACGGTCACTAAAATATGATATAAGATGCCCCATGTCTCCAAGGCGCGCTTTAAAGCCTTGCCTCAACTTTGTACACGAGGGGAGCCCTGCGACCATCACTACTTTAAAGCCCTCTGCAGACAGAGCCGACTCGACCCGATTCGACTGGTTTTCATTCGGATCGGCTCATTTTTCAGTGCCTCGCGACACGCATTTTGCCAGTCGAGAGACAGTCGGATGCCAGTTGGTGCCGATTCAACACTATGAATCGGATCCGACCGACCGGCCGGGCCCACCTCTATCCTGATTGAAACCAGTCGGATCGGGTCGAGTCGGCTCTGTCTGCAGAGGTCTTTACAATGATTTTCAGGTTTTGGGTCATGAAAGGACATTTTTACGGCGAGGTATCATGATCATGATCATGAATGCATGGTAACTGTCTCAAGCCAACGGATAAATACGGTCACGGTAAGATGCTTCATGTCTCCAGGGCGCGTGTTTAAGCTTTATTAACGAGGGGCGGACCTAGCTACTACATATATCACTACTATTATAATAATTATAAGATTTTGGGACATGAATCTTGTGGAAGGACAGCATCTATGCACGATCATGGTTACGATCTCCAGCAGACAGATAAAGACGGTCACTAAAATATGATATATAGGCGGCATCATGCCACGAGGGCTCATTACAACATTGCCTTAACTTACACTAAAGGGGCGGACCTGCGACTATCACTTACTATAATACTAATGATTAGTTCTTGTTTGGATATACACAGACATGGGCGAGTAATGTTCGTATTAGCAGACTGAATATGATATGGATTGATGAAGAATTACGGAAGGCGGTTAAGTTTGTCAAAGCAGTCACGTAGCTACGGGGGAGGGGGGGGGGGGGGGGGGGGGCTGTGCCAATCCAAGAAAATGAAGAAAAAACAACAAACTTTAAAATAAAACATATGGGGGAATTTAAGAAAAATAAATTAATACACAAGGTAGTGTGCCCCTCAATCGGTACGATCACGCTACGCCACAGACTGTTTATAAGAATGAATGTTTTATGTCTCACGGGCTGGGAGGGGGACGGCCATCCGACCGTTCATGCATTACAATAATTATTAGGTTTTAGGACAAGGGCGAGTATATCATGTAAAGGTACGAGGACATTGTGAGTTGGGTTCATGTGAAAAAGAAGACGGTTAAAATAATGTAATGAGAATTAAGGTTTTATGTCTCGCGGGTTTGGGCATTGTAAGAGAGGATGTCATATGTCTCGAGGGCTTGCTCAACCTTGCCTTGAATTGATACACGATAAAGACCGGACCTGCGAACATCACTATTATTATTATGAAAGCTATCAGGTTTTGGGACATGGATGGACAAGGGCGAGCATATCAAGTCGATATGAGCAAAGTGCGGGTTGGGGTTTATGTGAAAAAGAAGACGGTTAAAATAATTTAATGAGAATGAAGGTTTCATGTCTCCCGGGTTGGGCATTGAGAAGATATCCAATGTCTCTGAGAGGGCTTGCTCAGCCTTGCCTTACCTTTATACACGATACGGAATGGACCCGCAAGCATTACTATATTATTATGAAAACTACCAGGTTTTGGGACTTGGAAGGACGAGGGTGAGTAATATTGGTATTATATTAGCAGAGGATGAGATGGATTGAAGAAGAATTAAGGAAGATGGTTAAGTTTGTCATGAGAACGAAGGCTTCATGTCTCGTGGGCGTACAGCAGGGAAGCTGCGACCATCACTTACACTAATTATTGGGTTTCTGAACATGCCAGGACGAAGGCGAGGATGTTATGTCGATATGAGCACATTGTGAGTTGGGTTCATGTGAAAAGGAAAACGGTATAATTTGGAATGAAAATTGCGGTGTGGGCATTGAGCGGATGTCCCATGTCTCATGGCTTGCTCAACTTTAAACACGGGGGGGGGGGGGGGGGGAGGGGGTGGGCGGACCTGCAATCGTCACTATTATTACGATGATTATCAAGTTTTGGACATGCAAGGACAAGGGCGAGTATATCATGCGTAGGTTGATCACATTGTCAGTTGGGGTTTATGTGAAATAGAAGACGGTAAAATAGTGTAACGAGAATGTTGGTTTCATGTCTCGTGGTTTGGGCATTGTTAGAGAGGATGTACCGTGTATCGAGGGCTTGCTCAACCTTGTCTTGTTACCTTTAAATACGATAAGGAATGGACCCGCGAGCATTACTTCTTCTTCTTCTTCAGCCTACTTCACTCCACTGCAGGAGGAAGGCCTCTTCACCAATTTTCCATTTTTTTCTATCTTGAGCTATTCTCTGCCAAGCAATGCCATTTTGTGCTGTTAAATCACCCCTCCATCTTCTGCTTTGTCTCCCTCCTTTTCTGGTTAGGTGTCTAGGAGTCCAAACTGTAGTTTTGTGTGTCCATCTGTTGTCATACCTCCTGGCGAGGTGTCCTGCCCACCTCCATTTCTTTGATTTGATGGTCAACATTATATCCTGCACTCCTGATTTCTGTCTTAGGTCTCTATTTGACATCCTGTCCTTCTTTGTTACACCTATCATTATTCTTTCCATAGCCCGTTCTGTCACTCTAAGTCTTTTTTCCAAACGTTTGGTGGTTGTCCAGGTTTCAGCTCCATATGAGAGAGCAGGTATGATACACTGGTCAAATACCTACCTCTTCATGGAGATGGGAAGAGTGGAGTCTCGAAAGATGTAGCTGAGTGAGCATTACTATTATGCAAACTATCAGGTTTTGGGACTTGGAATGGAAGGACGAGGGCGGGTATAATGTTGGTATTATAGCAGAGGATGAGATGGATTGAAGAAGAATTAAGGAAGAAGTAAGGAAGTTTATCATGAGAATGAAGGTTTCCTGTCTCGCGGGTTGGGCATTGAGAAGTTGACCCATGTCTCGAGGGCCTGCTCAGCCTTGCCTTACCTTTATACACAATAAGGAACTGACTTGCGAACATCACAATTATTATGAAAACTATCCGGTTTTGGGACATGGAGGGAAAAGGGTTAGTAATGGTTGTATTAGCAGATCGAGTATTCATGAGATGGATTGAGATTGTTAAGTTTGTAATGAGAATGAAGGGTTCATGTCTCGCGGGCTGGGCGTACGATTGTACAGGACGGACCGGACCTGCGACCATCATCAGCACTACTGTTACACTAATTATTGGGTTTCTGGATATGCAAGGACAAGGGCGAGGATAATATGTTGGTATATGAGCACATTGTGAGCTGTGTTCACGTGAAACAGGAGACGTTGCAATAACGTAATGAATATGCAGGTTTTGTGTCTCGTGGGTTTGACTTGATGGACCTGCAACAATCACTACTAAATATACAGAGTATTACACTAATCATGGTATTTATCAGGTTTTAGGACATACAAGGACAAGGGCGAGTATATCATGTATCATTGTGATGTTAAGCAGGAGACGGTATAATTTGTAATGAGAGGGAGGTCTCTCGCGGATGGCTAGTTCTGTAATCGTGGGCGAATTGTCAGAGAGAGGGGTCGGGGGGGGGGGGGGGGGTGGGACTGTGGTCGTTTGCCCGAATAAGTTTCTTTATGTGTTCAACAAAATGAGCTAATATGGTTTTGCCCCAAATTGAGCTGACATCTATTATTCGTAAATGCGCTGAGGATACAAATAAGGTGGTTCGGGTTTGTAAATCAGATGCGCGGTACCATCTTTAGTCAATAATCTAGACCCTCGGAAGCGCCGCCGAACGCCTCGGCAAGCTGGCTCGGTGTGAAAATACACACAACGGTTCGGCGCTGCGTATACAGTGCCTAAAACTAGCATAGTGAAAGTTCGAATCGCTGAAATGTTTGAATATCTTTCAACTAAAACGAGTTTAATATATAGTTTAGCCCCAAATTGAGCCGATATTACATGTAAAACTATTATGCGCCAAATTGGGCTGACGATGCGACGAAGGTGGTTCGGATTCGTAAATCAGAAGCGCGGTGCCATCTTGCGAACGCCTTGCGCACGGTGCGAAATACGCACTGGCTCAGTAGTATGTATTGCCTACAAACAAGCCGTGTTACGAACACAGTATATATTTTTTCAAGCAGTATACATCTACATCCCTACATATGGCAGTCATTATTGCCCGAATATAAGGCGCCTTTTTGCTAGAGTATACTGATGTTCTTGTTTTACTCTCGGGGATGGGCGGGGGGGGGGGGGGGGGGGGGTATCAGCCCCCCTTCTTCGTAACCTCGCCTCTCATACGCCAACTCAAATTACCATAATACTAGTATTATGTTTACAAGACACGCAAGGGCAAGGGCGGGCATGCCTTGTGCATAGCGGATATGGGTTGCGTTAAGACTAGAAACAGTATTAACATGATGAAGTGATATGTGTATAAAAACAAACAAAGTAGAAAAGAAAGCAAGTTTGCAAAAATGTGTCCCTGAGCATCTGAGAAGGAAGGTTTCCTGTCTCGCTGGCTTGCATTACGCGATTAGTTCAAGTTAGTTTTATTTGTCCACGTGCAGATACAAGGTACATATATTCAAAACAACACTCACATTCAGTCATATATTAAAGGGGAAGTACAGTTTTGGTAAGGCTGAGCTTTATAAACCGAAACCTGCACAATAACATTACAAACTACTACTTATTACTCCACCATGCTCGAAAGGTATGGAAAATTACAAACGACTAAGTAAAAAGCCCGTTATCATTCAAGAGGGCGCTCTCTAAAAAAACATTGGTTTGAACCATTTTTCATACAAAATTATGCATGTGATGTTTTGTTGAAATAATGATTAAATAGAGAGATCATCAACAACTATTTAAAAACCTCTTTTGAAAATTTTTGAAAAAGGATTAACATTTTTTAATTAAAAAAAAAAATCATCGAATAAATCTGGGGCCCAGATTTATTCAGATCGGATATATTTATTGATATTCCAGCCATTTCTGAACCGATTTTGATCAAATAAAGTTCATTCTGTCATTAAAATTGTATGCTCTTTCAAATTTTACACTCAGACTCAGTTTTTCATTATCTCACAAAAAAATTATTTCGTGCAGCGCCCTCTATACCAAAACTTAACTACCCTTTAAAAACAATAAATTCGAACAAAGTTTAGGCTCAATCACTAGCTTATAAATGTTGTGCTAAGTCTATTGGCTTTGTATGAAACATATTATCTTAGCATTGCTAACAACGGTTAACTGGATACCTAGAGCTTACCCAGCTAACCTTAGTTGGTGGCTAGGAAAAACTGTTTGTTGCTCACCAAACTGTATCATTTGAAATACACTTAGCGTGGAACTAAGCTACCGTAGCGGGGTTTTATGAATATGGGCCCATATTATTATTATTATTATTATTATTTATTCGACCAAAAAGCATAATACAATGTAAAATACAACACAACTATATATGCACAAATTACAAAAATACAAGTTACAAGACAGAAGAAAATAGTTAGAAGCAGTGTGTGGGTCAGGGTTCACAAAAGTAAAGTACATTACTGTTGCCCTAGGGCATGTGAACCCTCACACACTGGCTCCAGAAGATGCAGCATTACGGAACATAAATAACAATAAACGTATACCTAGATCTATCAACGTCCAAATTTAGCTAAATATACTACCACATATAATAGAGAATGCATAGATGAAATGATTATATCAATTAATGTGGCTCATACTATATGGATTTACGGAAAATATATGCAGGGCCCGTAGTCATAAAACCGCACTAGCTTAGTATTAATCATTAATGCATAGTCATGAGTGACTTTTTAACGAACATATTCTAACCAAACGTCAGTCACCTACCCACAAATTAAAGCAAAAAAAAAACAAACTTTATTCCTGACACGCTATCAAAACCCACAGCCTTCTTACATATACCGCAACTTCAAATTACCATTGATTTTCCGTTTTCAGCGTCAAGATTGCTCAGATCCGTATACAAGATAATTAAACACGGAACGCTTCCAACAAAGCGTCAGTAATAGCTGCCTGCGGTATATATAAAAAAAGAGTTGTACTGTTACCAAAGTATTAACATATAAAACATAGAGTAACTATAATATAAAGATCTAAACCTTTGGTTACCGCAACTTTATTATCATTGAGTTGCCTTCTTCAACCTCAATATAGATTGTATCAATAATCAAAGGTTTAAACTCAAATCCGTACAGGATAATGAAACACCGAACACTTCCAACCAAACGGCTGTCAAATGCCTACAGTACAAACAAAAGTTGCATTGCGGACAGTTAATCTCATCTAAACCCTCGACTACCACAAAATCAAGTTACCGTTGAGTTGATGCCTTAAACCTGCATGTTTGGCCGTGAAAGGTTTAAACCTAATCCAATGCACGATAATTAAACACCAAATGCCGCGGGCTATAGGAGGAAGAAATCAAATAGTACGCACGGTAGAAATTGACGTGAAAGTACACCTGACAAAGGTCGTCTTTCGGTCTTTCTGATTTTAAATCGATGAAGAATTATTTGGATCAGGAAATACAGGCATAGACTGATCTATGAGATAGCAATCCACGTGTTGAAGGAAACACAAAGCAGCAAGTCGAAGTTTGATTGTCGATGATTTGATTGATTTGTTTGATTGTCATCACAAATTGTCGATGAAAGTACTTATAACGCATTTTTATTTATGTGTGACAATAATATATTCTTATGTATACTGTCCAAGTGTTTTTAGTTTCAATTCTTCTAATGAACTAACTTCTTTCTGATTGATTAATTGTAACTAACATTAATTGGTTCTTTGATAACTGTAAAAATGAACACCAGTTGTATTAACTGTGGGAAGAATGGACGCATTTTGATCAATGATAAATGATGCCATGTTGGAAAATAGCAGGCAAACAGACATATATTGACAAGAACAAAGATACAACCAAAACAAAACAGACATTACACATACACATCTATCTATCAGGGTCATTCAACACATGTGGTAAGGGTATCGATTAGGGGATGGGGGGAGAGGGGGGGGGGGGGGGAGGGGCGGCAATTTAATTCGTGAGGGGATTAAGCCTAGCTGTTTATGTAAGGAACAATTAAATTGTGTAAATATGTGCTTCTTTTCGGCCCACGGTGCAGGTGCCTAAATATATATATAATATACAAATGTCTTTTCAATTATTCTTTTTTCGCATAATTCTTTTTTCTTCTTCTTTCCATTTTTCATCTTTATTTTTCATCTTGATATGTTTTCTTTTAATAATAACTTTTGCACTTTTCTCTTTGTGATATATATTTGTTACGTCTTGTTTTTAATTTTGTTTTCATCTAATTTTTCTTTTCATCTTTATTTTCATCATGATTTTACTTGTAAGGGAGTCAATTAGGGGATGGGGGGGGGGGGGGGGGGAGGGGCGGCAATTTAATTCGTGAGGGGATTAAGCCTAGCCTGTTTATGTAACAGGAACAATTAAATTGTGTAGATATGTTCTTCTTTTCGGCCCACCATGCCCACGGTGCAGGTGCCTAAATATATTGCCCCCTCTATAGGACTCCCCCGCCGTCCCCCCCCCCCCCCCCCCCCCCCCTCAGTGAAAATCCTAGCTAGCCACTCTCACTGCTGTCCGCCATGACAGATCCATATAGTCTACGTCTGACGTAGACAGTAATCATGGTAATGTTTACATTTTCTTCACAGCTGAAGTGGCACATCACACCTCGAGGTTAATGTAGATCCCGAATCAACACGGCAGCGTTAAAGGTCGTTATGCGTGTAGATGTACAGGGCGCTGTTTGAAATCCTACACCGCGGTTCGCCGTTTGAAACTATTATAGGCTACTTTGTGCGCACCAGACATAACACTAAGCCAGTATGCATTTCGCACCGTGCACAAGGCGTTCGCAAATGGCACCGCGAATCTGATTTACGAATCAGAACCCCCTTCAAATGTACAGATCCGGTGAAACGCACGTATGTTTGAACTGACGTCTCAGTTTTCAGGGTTTGGCAACAGTTAAAGACAACCAATCGGGGAGAATCAGCCCGGCGCAGACAGAGCCGACTCGACCCGATCCGACTGGTTTTCAGTCAGGCTAGATATTTTGAGTCGTGGGGCACTGTAAATTGAGCCGATCCAAATGAAAACCAGTCCGATCGGGTCGAGTCGGCTCTGCATGTCTGCGCTGGGCTTTAGGATTCGTGTATCAGACGCGCGGTGCGAAATGCGCTCTGGTTCTGTGTCACGCAGTTACTATGCTACCCTAGTTACGAATGTTTGGAGCACCCTCTACATCCCAACGCATGACCACCTTTAAGTATTTCCTCGTCTGGCTAATGTTCGTATTTCTGGTAAATATCCATTCCGGCTTCGTCACATTTTGAAGCGATACGTCTGGCGCCCCAGTAATGTCAACGCCGCAGGTTTTAATCATTCCTGATTCTCCCCATAGGTTATCTTTAATATTATTGTTGCCAAACCCTGAAAACTGAGACGTCAGTTCAAACATACATGCGTTTCACCGTGAATTATGTTAATTTACCTTGACAAACATAACGGGATTTAGCTGCGGGAAATAAATTACAAACCCGTTGGAATATAGGCTATTGATATTTCCACCAAACAAATTTTTTTTTTTTTAATCCGGAGTATTTCTTAAATTATTTTATTACTATAATAATCCTTTATTTACTTATTATCACAGCGGCGAAATCAGAAGAAACGATAAAAAAAAACAATTACGTTAATGTGTTTCTAATATCTGAAAAAAGCTGAAAACCTCGCATTTCAGAGGTGTGCATTGTGTATGAGACTCAGCTGAGTGTGTGTTTGTATGTCACTGTGTGTGTACGTGCGTGTTTGTGTGTGTTTGTGTGTCTGTTTATGTGTCTGTACGTTTGTGCGTGGCTATGTGTGTGGTTGTGTGTTAGTGTGTTGTGTGTGTGCGTGTGACGTAGTAGGTACTATGTATGTGTTTGGTGATACGTGTGTGTGTGTGCATGTTTAAAGGGTTATAACTTCATTATTTTGTTGCACTATGCCCGAGTGTGTCTTTTGGGTAAAGTGATATGGATAAGTGTGAATGAACTTTTAAATTTGCCGACAAAGGGATCAAATCTGACAACAAAAATTCAAGTTCTGTGTGTCAATGAAAGTTGCGAAAAACTCTTAAGTAGGTCGGGCGTAGCCTCTCTTTAAAGGGACTGTGTCTTCGATTTAATCTAAAATTTAATCAACGTCGTTGGAATTTGAGGATTTGGACAATGTTACTAAGTCCCTTTAAAAAGAACTGTTTCAAGAATTTTACAAAGAAACTAACGGATTTCCATAATAATAAGGTCCAACTTAGAGTTAAATTCAACTTTGAATCTTCGTGCAACTTCCCACTACTCATAGCTAATACTTTTACATCTATACACTGTATACCTACTATACCTTCTAGCCATAGCGCTAGACATTCATGGAATTGTGACGAGAACGGTTCAATCACAGCGCTTCCATTAAACTTTGATTATATTCTATATAGTTTTCATTGCTTAAAGTAGATGTGTGACCCGGGGCTATAATTGACATGGAAATAGGCGCCATCATCATCATGTATCTGAAGCAAGACAAGAAAACGTATTTAACTATCCAACCAGTAGCAACTACCCAACAGCTAACAATTATGTTGTTATTGTTGTTGCTTTTCTTATTGTCGACTTCTGTCGGTATTTAGAGATGATTGAGCCGCACATGTTCGAGAAATTAATTATTGCATAGTACGATATAATGTTCGAACGATGTTTGATTTTAATTGCTATCGAGATTAGAATCCGGTCTTTTTCTTTCCTCTTACAAATTTATTCTCTGTCAAGTTTCATTTTCTATACTACGTAACTATGTACCTGGGAAAGCATTGTCGTTTACTAAACTAATAGAAAAGTATAAATACCCGTTTTTAAACTTTACCGTTTTTGCACTTCTCTCAACAATATCGATGCTTAATGTCGTGTACGCTGTATTGTTTGCATTGTATAGACTAGTACACTTGACTTGAGTATATTTGATTGATTTGGAGTTTGGAGTAACCTTTTGCCATTTGTAATTTGTGTTATTTTTCAATCGATAAAAAATACTTTTTAAAGCAATTAGTATAAACCGTAGTATTGTTACAGCATTTTATATTTTTCCCATAAGTTCTGAGCAGAGAAGGGCGATAAAATAGAAGACAAAACTAGAATAAAGAATAACTTGAATGTCGGCACGGTCGGTTCGAGAAAATGACGAAATTCGCCTGTCAAATTTTGTGGCGGGAAATTCGTCAAAAGAAAAGGAGCCGGAAAACTTGTTCGTGAATAACATATCAATCAATATTCGCAGTTTATAACATGAATGTTTTTAAGCGCAGTTCTCTTTTTAAAAGTTAATTGAATTTGATAGTTGATGGTTGAAAATAGGCGGACAGAAAATGTTTATTCGTTGTCTAAATTGCAAATTGTAATTCAATTCAAGAACACAATGGGAAACCCTATGCTGCATATTCGATTTTGGGGTGATATCTAGACGGTTCGAATGAAGGTTTTGGACAGTAATTTTGTATCATAATTCAACATTGAATTGACTTAATTCAACATTAGGCCTCTTCAAAATTCAGCAATTGCAAATTATCCGAACGTTTACTCAGTTAGCATGGTTAGTCTTATCATGAATACCAAGGAATGATACATTATAAAGTATACCCATTGGGATTTTAATCATGATAATTCCAACCCCTATTCTATCAGGAACATGTCTAATGAATTGATAATTGCACGGTGAAATAAAACTCATGGAAATCAATTTTTCCTGAGAGCCGTTCATACAGACTATTTTTTTCTAATTATAACATCCAGTTATCCATCCATCCATCCATCCATCCATCCATCCATCCATCCATCCATCCATCCATCCATCCATCCATCCATCCATCCATCCATCCATCCATCCATCCATCCATCCATCCATCCATCCATCCATCCATCCATCCATCCATCCATCCATCCATCCATCCATCCATCCATCCATCCATCCATCCATCCATCCACCCACCCATCCATCCATCCATCCATCCACCCACCCACCCACCCACCCATCCCTTAATCCATCCATCCATCCATATAAATGTTATTCTTTCACTCTCTCCCTCTTCGTGCATGTCCTCCTCCCGTCTTTCCTTCCTTCCATCCATCCAACGTTCCTCTTACTGTCAAGTGTCTACCAATACTGTCCATCTATCCTTCAGTCTGATCATTCGCCCATTCTTTTCTCCATCCTCCTCAACCCCTCACTATTTATAAACTATACCTTCTCGATCCCTTGGCTCCCTTAATATCTCCCCACCCCTCAATCCCCATCTCTCTCCCTTCTTTCTCTAGCTATCGTATTTATCTCACCGGTTCATCCATCCATCCATTCAAATCCGAGCCTTGTTCGCCCCCGTTCCTTGATTGTAAAGCCACCACACTATAGCACATAATTTTGCACCAAAAAAAAAAATGTTCGTACGTTACTTGCCCAAACTCCACTAATTATTGCTTCTGGCATTGAATGTTCATTCTCTGATTGAACGTACGAAAGGCGCAATGTAGATTACGAAAATGTAATACTGCTCCTCATTATTATAACTCTTCCATCATTTTGCATCTGCTACCGAGCCCGGTCGTGCTCAATCTTGCGGCCTCCTTAATTATTTTCTTTGACAGTGATGTATAATTTCACTCCGTTTGTGAGTACGCTGAAAGCTCTTGCATCCGTCTCTCACTAATAGTTTGTTTTAAAGTATTCGATACCTGTTTTCAATTTGACTCGTTTAATTGGGAATAAATTGAATTGTTGCTTGCTAAACGGTCTTCAGAACGTTGTATCCGGTCGGGAATGGTTTTCAGCGTTAACTTGATGTTGATGAAGGCTGATTTAAAATGAAAACGTTTATTCATGAACACCATCTTACATCCAATATACAATTATCACGATTATAGGCGCTATATTCTTCAAAGGCATGTATCGTGTTTATAGACCAATAATCAAACGCTAATCGTTTACGCAACTAAATGCAATTAATTGCGATTAACTTAAATATTCACTTCCGTTATGGAGGTGGATGTAGTGAGGAGAGCGACGGATAGCCGAGTATAGACAGGGGGCGAGAAACTGAAGATAGGTAGGGTACTCTATGGTAGGGTAGAATTTACGTCGGGATAACAGTCGGGATTCATCGTGTCTATTCTCCACTTTTGCCAACAGATGGCGATAAGCTGAAATTGGTTGATGCAACATTCATCTGAGTAAACAAAACAAACAGGGGGAAAACAGAAGAAGAAAACGATGATAAAATGGAGGAAGAGTAAAAGTGAAATAGAACAAGAGAGACATGATGAGGGAAGGAGGAGAAACAGGAATACGTATACATGTGAGAGGATGATGCTTTGGGATAAGGAGGAGGCGGATAGGGAGGAGGAGGACGAGGGGATGAGGAACATGCGAAGGAGAAGAAGGAGGAGGAGGGAAGGAAGAGGAGGAGGAGGAGGAGATTGTGGTGGTGAAGGAGGGGAAGATGAAGAGTAGAAGGACGGAGAGGAGGAGGAGGAGGAGGAGGGAAGGAAGAGGAGGAGGAGGAGGAGGAGGAGGAGGAGGAGGAGGAGGAGGAAGAACATCAGGATGAGGGTGAGGAGGAGGAAAATAGAAAATATTGAGAAGAAGGAAGATAACAACCAGAGAAAATAATAGAAAGAACAGGACATACTTGAAGAATAATGTATGTAGCATGTGAAGCTGACCTTCAATCATATCCACAGATTTGTAAGGAAGTAATCAATGGCAGCAACTCGATTACTGTGAGCGCGCCATCTGCGGTTTACGATGTCCATGGGGGTAAGGCGTTGCCCATGTGGAAAATACGACCGATTGTGAGCATTATTCAGCAGGGTGATCTTGTGAGACGTTTTTTAGTGTTCTATGAAAATGTGCAGTTTCAAAAATACATTGCAAGGGAATAGCTTTAATTCTGTGTTTTTTCATCATCATCATCATCATCATCATCATCATCATCATCATCATCGTTATCATCATCATCATCATCATCATCATCATCATCATCATCGTTATCATCATCATCATCATCATATTCCTCATCCTCATTGTCCTCATCATCATCCTCAGCATTATCATCACCATCATCATCACCATCGTCGTTGTCTTTGTCCTCGTTCATCATCATCATCATCATCCTCATCATAATCACCATCACCATCACCACCATCACCATCGTCGTTGTTTTCGTCGTCGCCATCATCATCCTCATCATCATCACCACCATCACCTCATCATCATCATCATATTCCTCATCCTCATCATCACCACCATCACCATCATCATCATCATCCTCATCATCCTCAGTCATCATCATCATCATCCTCCTCATCCTCATCGTCATCCTCAGTCATCATCATCATCATCATCACCATCATCATCACCATCACCATCGTCGTTGTCGTCGTCGTCGTCATCATCATCATCATCATCATCATCATCATCACCATCGTCGTCATCGTCATCGTCATCATCATCATCATCACCATCATCCCCCTCATCATCACCATCGCCATCGCCATCGTCATCATCATCGTCAACGTCATCATCCTCATCAGCAGCAGCAGTATATTACCTTCAACACCAATATCAATAATACCACCCTCCCTCCCATCCCTAATGCTATATTCTTTTTCATCAGACCAAAGCAAAGAGGTCTAGCTCCAACCAAAATTTTTGAGGTTGGCATATTTATTAGCCCCTCTTCTTTCAACTACAGTCATACCTTTCTGGCGACCACCCAAGGGAAACATAGGTTTCAAAGAGCTTATCAGAAAGAGTAAAAATTAGTGGTCTTTATAAACAGGTGGTCACTACTAGAGCAGGTTTGACTGTATTTAGATATTCACTGAGCACTACATTCTTTCGTTCATATCCCTAGTTTTCCTCCAATATCCAAACATCTGCCAATAGATGGCATCACCATTATGTCCATCCATGCAATACAATGCTTTCATTATTCACTATAAATTGCCTCTTGAAATGTGTTAATTCAGCATTGGTCCTCTAAAAAATATTTGGGCTGGGCCTGGGGTCTGCAGAGAATTCTTTTTATATCAACATCAAATTATCTTGAAATGTCAATATAATTTCAACTCTTGTATTCATATTTACAAACTCTCCAACTGTTACATCATAATCAGCATGGTCAACTGTTGCATTACAATAATTATATACAATCAAACCTGTGTACAAGTGACCCCCTAAGGAAAACTAGAAAAGTGATCACTTTTGATGGTCATTATATTTTATAGGCAGGTTTATTTTTAACAATATTTATTTCCACACACGACATAAGAAGACAAAGAGAAAGTAATACAACTAAGATACAAAGAATCTTTTTGCAGATGACACATCATATGAACAATTCTTTATTTATTTCAAATGCAATGATATACACCAAACTTGAAGAATAAGACGTGATAGTGACACACCATCAAAGTACACTGTTATAATAATCTATTATATAATTATACTGTGCAATAAGATTTAAAGATACTCTATTTTGAAATCTAAATAATAATTATTCTAATACAATTTAATTCTATCAACAATGAATAGAGTTGGTTAAATTCTGCATAAACTCTTTATAGAGCAAAACAAGCGTTTTTATTTGCTTTCTGTACACACACAAAAGTATAATCCTTTTTTTCACATTTCGTAATAGGCACAATGAAATCTGCTACTGAAAATTAGCATTACACACAAACAAATAAAACATACAACCATGTACTGTATCTGTGCCAAATATTTATACATCTTTCTTTCAAAAAAGTGGTATGTATAAAAAAAGAATTCAAAAGCACCATATGCTAAAACAAAAAAGGAATGAACAAATATTTACAGAGGTATAATGTACCGCTGGATACATACAATCCCCAATGACAGTCCCTTAAAAAGTGCAATTCAAGAGAAAAGAACAAAATAATGGGGAATACAATTAAAATAAACACAAAATGATACATAATTGTTTTTGAAAGGAATGACACAGTATATTATGATATCATCAACTTTAAAAATGAAATTATTACAAAGAAAGTGTTTGCCTTAGACAGATCCTAGCCACACATTATCAACCATTATGATATATCTACACAACATAATTTTGGACTACAAAGTATTTACATGTACTACATGCTAGCTACTTGTCTCTATTGATAATTAATAGTGTAATATTTGGCAGTATCATTTTTAAATGATTTACTTTATTTAACATTTGATCTTGATGAAGATTGAAGATAATACACATGCATGTTACACCAGTTACACTACAGTATATGGTGGAAAATTACTTTATTTTGGACAATGACGTAAAATGTAAGTAATTATGTACATCTGAAATTTAAATGACGACAAAGTTTGCTACATTGTAACTTACAAATCCAACTGTCAAAAACACATGCACTTACAAACATCCATGCAAGATGCAATCGTTACAATGTACAAGCCAAGCAAGTTTAATTCTGATAAAGATTGTGCAAAGATCGAAAGTTCAGACCTGGGTTTATTGACTAAATTTTTTAATTTAAAAACGCTGAAACTGGACTGGAGTGAAGATCTTTTAATTAGATTCTTGATTAATTAGAGGAGGCATTTAATGCTTTTGACAGAGTCCCATCCCCACACTCTCTTTTAGGTCAAGTTTCTATTCAAACCCCAGAAAATGCCCGGACACCTAAAGTGAAAACCTTAGTTTATAAATAGATTATTAAGTTGCTAAAACAGTCCTTAGATGCTGAAGCAGTCCTTTAATGTTTTTCACAGCATCGTATCCCAGATACATGTACTCTCTTTGGGTCATGTTCCAATTTTTGGAGCGAGAAATGATCAAACTTGATGAAGAAAAGGTCAGATAGTATGAACAAATTTTAGAACAATAATTATAAAAATGTCAATTATGCTGCTACTCAAAAAATTGACCTATTAGAAATGAAGTGGGGAAAGGGTACATCATTGAATCCCTGAAGTGAATCGTAGCATGTTCTTAAACAAAATTAAATTATTATGTACTAAAGAGTTAGGCAATATTTCACATTGTAAATTACAATTTATAATCAGACTTTGAAAATTGTCCTTTCGTTCGCTTTTTTAGAAACGTCATTTCAATTGATATTTGACAGATGTTTATTTCTAAATGCACTCTAAAATTGTGTATTGTTCTCTATTAATAAACTGTAGCCACAAATTAGCAAATTTGGATACAAAAGTATCAAGGACAACATAAGAATGCCTAGTTGTGCACATTCAGTGTATTGAATTTGACCCATTTTATCATGCTGATTCAGTTCTCACTGGTTTACATTCTATATATTTCTCCCATTCCGTGTTGACAAACCAAACAAACAGATGCTTTCAGCAAGCCTAACTCAAACACCCAATGTGTTTGCTCAATTAATCGTCCCTCTATCTGCTCAATTGATTAACATTATTATATAAACAAACGGTATTCCACAGATTTAGAATACAAATTCCACCGATTCCACCAATTTAACAGGCAAATCTGTACTAGAGGTTACAAATGTGAGCTTGCTGTATGACTTATTAGTCAAATACTAGTCATTTTCAATTGAGCCCAGAGGCTAAAAGGGTAAAGATTTGTTCATTTTGTACAAAGTTATTATTTCAAATGTAGGGAATAAGACCAGAAATATAATATAATACAAATGAAAATGGGCAAAGACAACAGAAAATAGAAAATCCAAGGGAAACCTTATTTTCTATGCTCATTTTCATTTAGACTTAAGTAAATGTAATATTGCCTGGAACATGGGAGGAATATTCCCTAGGATTTTGAAATGCAACTTCGGGAAGACAACACATCTATGTCTCTGGACTTATTATAATCTTCCCTCAATAGCATTTCAAATCCCTTGGAAAGTAATACGTTGTGATGTTCCCTCCCCCGCCAGTTTCTCTAGAAGTTTCTCTAGAATAGCGCAATGATTGAAATACATTTTTTCTTCAAATTTGTAAACAATTCAGAAAATTAATTTCCATTCTAAATTCAAGGTGGTAAAGCTTAAGAAGCTGTTTGGAAAGATTGAACATACTCTCCATGTTTTAGCGTCATATAATTTTACTGATAACGGGTGAATTTGAAAACAAGAGTGAATCGATCTCCACATTTGTCACAGTATCAATTATAAATGGCTGCATTTGTGTAAAGAAATAACATGAATCAATCGCACATTTCGGCATCATTATAATGTGATTAATTAGCGGCTGAATTTGAAAACAATTAAGAGTGAATTGATCTCCGCATTTTGTCCCAATATCTGAATTGGCTGAATTTGTAAAGAAATAACGTGAACACATTTCTGCAATTCAGCATCATTATAGTTTGATTAATAAGCGGCTGAATTTGATAACAAACAGAGTGAATCATGTACATGTACAAAGCTACAACATGTTACGACAATAAGTATTACCATCAAGTACCATGACAACTCAGCTACACTGCAAATACAGCTGTTACATTTTTATGATTTTACATC
Organism: Echinarachnius parma; assembly: GCA_037951105.1. NCBI lineage: Eukaryota > Metazoa > Echinodermata > Echinoidea > Clypeasteroida > Echinarachniidae > Echinarachnius > Echinarachnius parma. The sequence continues at coordinate 94,857 of JBAMJV010001975.1, read as the reverse complement.
TAACCTCCACTGTAAATATACTCGAGCATTGGACATAGAATTCATGATGAATTTTTTGGAAAGAATCATTGTACTCTGTACATGGGTAAATGTGGAAGCATTTAACAAAAATAACATATTTTGAAGAAATTTTTTTTTTTGTGGAAGTAAATTAAGAAAGAAACAATGATCTCGCGGTCATCACAACAGACTGATTTGTAAACCAGAAAAAATTCATGATAATAAATTAATAATATGACATGTCAACAGTGTATAACATGTACAGATGGATGGAATTAGAATATGACTGTGTACAATGTATGCAATGCTGGAAAGTATTATTTTTTTCTTTGTATTTGTACTTGTATTTTGTTGATTTCAATATTGGTAGTCAAAGCTAGGTTTGAGTAGCCCTAAAGTTCTGTTACTTTTTGTTGCCCTGTTGGGCAAGCAAGATTTTGATTCAGTTAAAAGTAGTGGTGGCCCGAAGCTCAATTTCAGTGTCCTCGAACTTGAGAGCATGTATATGTAGTGTCTAATTTTAAGCTCTGATCTTTACATGTGTCTTTCAAGTTTCAGCAAATAACTGATTTGTAAAATTAATTAATCATGTAGAACCCCAAATATTAATGGAATGTGAACAAATGTGTGTGAAAATATCTCATTGCCAACAAACCGAAGGTGTACTATATTAAACAAATCTACTAATTTCACAATCAGATGAATCTAATCTAGAATTCTATAAATTTTGTTGTTGTAGCTCTCATATTCCTCCCCATTCCATAACCCGGCCCACCCTATTCCACAGTAAGCAATGATCTACTGAAATTAAATTTTGAAATGAGTAGAGAACAAAGCAAAAGATGTATGTTAATCATCATGATGTAACTTAACTCCCATCATTATAATATATGGACACATTTTGGCACACCAAGTTTCTGTTGTTTACTCTGTGATTAACATACCAAATCCTTACCAGTAGCAAGTAACATGAATGTGTGATGAATTCCAAGGACAGTGTTAATTGCATCATCATCATCAGTCATCGTAATTAACTGGGCTTACAACAAGTGTTTTATAATTGCCTATGACCAAAACTGAGCAGAATTGAGTTTCTGCTGCGCACTCTGTGATGATGGTAACATACTAAATCCTTACCAGTAGCAAGTTACATGAATGTATGATGAATGCAAGGTCATTGCAAATATTGCATCATCATCTGTCATCGTAATTAACAGGGCTTATACAGAAAGTGCTATGTTTATGTTCATGATCATGTTGTGAGCTAATCAGACATAAGCATGCAGTCATGTAATGGAATGTATATTTCTGTTTCAAAGACGATATACTGAAGAAGAGCGAATGAAAATAGTGATTAAATTTGTGACTAACGCGTTATGGCCTTGGCTGATAAATATGCAGTGCAAATGCAATGTATGTGTATTGTGTATTCTGATATGTACAAGGACACATCACTGAGCAGCAGACTAATTAAAATGTAATATTGTCAGGTGCAATTTGAGATGCCATTTTAAATGTAATCCAATCTGCTAATGAACGCATACTGACAATGTACAAAATAATGCAAGAACCAACATACAGTTGAAATAATCATCCTTCAAAATCGTTAGTGTCATACGACAGTTTACTCCTCTTCACATTAGAGGGAAAAGATTTAATCTGCGTACATACAGCACATTGGTGTCAACCACGTGTAAAGAATAGATATGTGTGAAACACATTATATTAGTTGCAGTATCTATTAGTCGCATGGTTTAGCATTATTCCCTATATAAATTAAAAGTCTGCAAGCTTGGCATACAATGTACAGCACATTGAATTGAATGTGTACGCATATTTGCTGCTACTACACTACTACTACATGAAAGATTCCTTTGATCATGGCAGTACTTTAGGTCAAGTAGCAGCTAACAGTTATAGTGCATACGATCACGGAAGTGTGAAACGCATTAAATTAGCGGAATAAGTTTACATAGCAGAGATAGAGGGCTTGCGTTATATCATTAACGCACCATCATCGCTAATGATCTTTACTCTAGCTGTGCAGGCATGAGGAAATCAGATGCTAGGAAAGCCAGGACAACAAAATTAAAAACGAGAGAAGAGAGCAGTTAAAAACACATGGGGGAATTGTAGCGCCATTCAACATCCTATCCTTATCCATTGTTGAAACAAGTTGAGAACTCCAGTAAAATCTCATTTTTGTAAATAATTATATTTGTGATGTTGGTTCAATAATGGAACTGAAAATGTTTCAACTAAATGCCATGTTTTTTAAACTTGAAAAGATCATGATTGAAGAAAATTAGCAACATTTCACCAATAAATGGTCTTACAGTCAGTTTTCTAACCCTATTAAAGCAGTTTATGATGTCCCTTGTTCTTACATTGTTCATCCACTTCAAGACGCTTTTAACAGACAACTGTATAACAGGGTAATGCAGTTCAACAGCCCACATCCTAACACGTCCCAGCCACACTCTGACATTCTCCATGTCTGAAGATGTTGATTCTTGAGTTCATTGAGGAGCCAAGGCAATCTACCTCTCTCCCAATCTTCTATTTCTCCCCTCCAATCTCTCTGTGTCTCCCTCTCCATCTCTCTTTGCCAACTAACCAGGTATCTTTTCCTTCAACTTACCACATCTTTCCTCTCTCATTCTATACACCGTGTCTCAGATAAAACGAAACCGGGTTTCATGGCAGAAATTTTCTGTCATAATGAATAATTTCCTTGATGATATATATATGTCTGAAAAGCTCTGTGTCTCTTCTTTCATTTGATGTACAACTTATGGCACATAATTCAAGCATGACTGAATTAGAACAATGGAAAGTGGTGTTACCAATATTCCATTTGCACGCATAAATTTTAAGTTTGGGTGAGTTTTAAGGGTTGTAAACGTACTTATTTTTAAAAAGGGCAAACACCACATGAAAGTTCATATTTGTATCTTTTACATGACACCTCATGCTAAAAAAATTAATGATTTATGCCAGAGAACGAGTACAATGAAACCATGCCTGATTTCTGCCCAAATGAGTGAAAGTTGAGTAAGAAGTCGCTCACCTTTCCTGACAATGGACTTTGATGCATGAGTGAATTTACACAAACATGGGGATCAGGGAAACCATGGGAAACGGGCTAGATCAGGAAAATTACCCATTTGGGCTGGAATCAAGCATGATTTCATTGTACTCGTTCTCTGGCATAAATCATTTATTTTTTAATCATGAGGTGTCATATAAAAGATAAAATTATGTATTTTTATGAGGTGTTTGTCTTTTCTCAAAATAAGTACGTTTACTACCGTTAAAACTCACCCCAAAACCTCACCCAAACTTGCAATTTCTGCGCGCAAATCGAATTTTGGTAACACCTCTTTCCATTGTTCTAATTCAGTCTTGCGTGAATTATGTGCCATAAGTTGTACATCAAATGAAAGAAGAGACACAGAGCTTTTCAGACATATATATATCATCAAAGAAATTATTCATTATGACAGAAAATTTCTGCCATGAAACCCGGTTTCGTTTTTTCTGGGACAGTCTGTATAGTATCCTGTCCCTCTCTCTAACTGCTTACATGACTCTATTCATCTCCTTCACATCTTCATCCCTTTCTTTTGGCCACTATTAAAACCAGGCATATTTTCTTTTAACTTTCTACATCTTTCCTCTCTCATTCTATATACCGTATATATATGTATCCTGTCCCTCTCTCTAACTGCTAACATGACTCTATTCGTCTCCTTTACATCTTCGTCCCTCTCTCTTTGCCACTTGCCAGGCATCTTTTCTTTCCAACTTTCCATATCCCCATTCTTTCTCTCTTTCTATATATATATCTCTTGTCCCTCTCTCTGACTGCTAACGAGACTCTTTCCCTATTCTGTACACCTCCATCCCTCTCCTTTTTTGGCCACTGACCAGGCATCTTTTCTTTCCAACTTTCCATATCCCCATTCTCTCCCTCTTTCTATATATATATATATATATCTCTTGTCCCTCTCTCTGACTGCTAACGAGACTATTTCCCTATTCTGTCCACCTCCATCCTTCTCATTTGGCCACTAACAAGGCATCTTTTTAAAAAAACTTTCCATACCCCCTCTCTCTCCTTCTCTTTCTACACTTCTCTCTATCGTCTTTCAGCCACTAACCAGACTTTTTTTTTTAAAGTCAACTTTCCTTTACTCCCTCTTTCTGAAGAGTTTACAATTTCCCCCTGTTCGATATTCACCCCAGAATTCTTTTGCAATCTTTCACTCACTCTGTTATTGACAGAACGAACAAGGCAATCTAAATTTCTTGCAATATTCTCTCACACTTCCCCTCAAAAGTCTGTCCCCTACAGAAATCTTAGGCTTGCGGCTAGCTTGCGCTAGCTAGTGACTAGCTACTGACTAGCTAGCCGCAAGCTTAATAGGCAATCTCTGATGAAATTGTGAGCGTGCAGCAAATTTCAAGCGTGCGGATACATTTTCGCAAGCTTAATTCGGGCAGAGATCGCTTATTAAGCTTGCTGCTAGCTAGTCAACACACTTAGATTTCTGTAGGGGCGTGTTTTGATCAGATTTGCTAGGCAAATACTTCATATATTTCTCATTATTATTTAAGTTTCACTTTCCCTCTCCTCCCTTGCTTAGCCTCTCACCCCTTTCAAAATATCTTGCTCCCGCTTTCCCCCTTTGGCTTTGCTTATACATTTTTTTTTACAAAGCAGTCAATTGAAGCTCTGTTATTTTCGCTGCTAAATCACGGCTTAACTTGTAAAAATAGTTTTGGAAAGGGTAATGTCTACAAACACATTCATGAATGGTTCTGTTATGACCACATACAGCCGCAGTCTTTTTAAAATAATTTATTCTCTCTTTAGACTGTTTTTATTTCAAATGTGTTAATGTTCCATTAAATTTGAGGAGTCTATTGCCATTTTCAAAACTCTCTAGGGGATGGGGGGGGGGGGGGGGTAGAGCCCCCATGCAGCTCCCAATGGGGGGGGGGGAGGGGGGTACGTCAGCCCCCGTCTCATTTACCTACGTATATATTATCCATGGGAACTTATTCATTATGGGTAATAAACAAATCTCTGCCTTTCTACATCTACAATGTCTTGCTTCCAAGAATGTTTAAAAAAAGTTTGACTACCGGTATACGGTACTCATACAGGAATGTAATGCAGTGTCTTAACGTATGATCTGCATTTCAATCCACTCCGTTCATTCTATTGACATGACATTTCCAGCCGCACAATTATTATACGGCGTGAGGAGGAGGAAGAAGAAATAATCAATATGGCTTCAAATCTCTTTCATCATTGTAAATTACAAAACCTCTGGGCAATGCATGCAACTGAATGATATGAAATCAATAGAATTATGCGGCTTTATAGTACTGAATTGGTTAATGAAGATTTTTACTCCAGCAATATCATGTCATGTTTAGACGATTGCACAAATGTATTCTGCAATAAATGGAGTGTGCTAGGCTTCTATGGAATCAATAGAATTATGTGGCTATAGTAACTAATGGGTTACCGCATCTCCTGGGTCAGTACTGATATGTGTACTACAGCTTTACTATAATGGGTTGCACCAAAATGTATGTATTCTGCAAAATAGAGTGAGCTAGACTTCTATAAAATCAATAGAATTATGTAATTTAAGTGCTGAATGGGTTGATGCATCCTTTATTCTAGTGTTATGTCGACAACAGATTTATAATGATAGGTTGTATGAATGTATTCGCCAATAAATTGAGAGTGCTAAAATGAATCAACATAATAACATACTACAATATTCTGCGAGTATAACATCAAGTAACATTCAAGTTCCTAGTATCTATTTAAAACCATCTCAATAAAGACCTTTAACCATGCACTTTGAACATTTTAGTTTAAAATGAAATGTTTATAACTTTATACATGTATAATGTAATAAAGTCACAGGAAAATTTCACTCATAAACATCACGCCAAGGTATAAAGAGTTTATTTGGCACAAACACTGCTGTTAAACTTGTGCCAAATTTATCGCAAGCACACACTGCATGAATATTATAAACTGTGTGACATTTCACTATACTGCAAATTTGCACAGTCAATGGACAAAATTGCAGTTGACAAAAAAAAAAATCAACTCTCACTCATTCAATTTTGAAAATGAAAGAAGATTGTGTTTGGGGGTTTCAGTGCGGCTATGCAATCATCTGGGGATGAAAGAGCAAAGGATGAGAGATGGCATGGATGAGAGAAAAGGGACTTAAGAGCGAGATAGGTGGGAGGGAGGGAGAGGGAGGGAGGGAGAGGGAGGGAGGGAGGGAGGGAGGGAGGGGGAGGGAGATGGAGATGGAGAGGGGGATGACGAGACAATGATGTTGGTGCCCTACTGGTGGGTAAACATGTTTTCATCCTTCAGTACATGATAATCCATTGCTTAACACCTAACACGCCAAGTGCTTGCATTGAAGCTACCCCTTGGATGCCACGTTCATGATTGCAAGCATACATGTAATAGAGTACTTGACCATGCCCATTGTAATAAGTAAGTGGCTCTATTGTTCAGTGCACACCCTTATCTTCAGTCATGGGACATTTGCCTTTCAATATATTCCTTTCAAATCCCCCAAAAGCAATGTACCCATGGCCTTCCAATTAATGTGGCATACTAGTACTCCACTGGCACGTTTTGGGTTAAGGAACATGGGTCCATATTCATAAAATCATACTTGCTTTAGTTCCATTCTAGATATATTTAGATGCAAGGGTTATTCACTGACTATGGGCACTTAAACTATGTAGGCATTTACTACATGCTAAGTTAACCCTAGTTGACAACTAACATAATCTCTTGTTACATACAAGGCACTAGCAACTAAACTATACTCAGAATGAAACTAAACTAGAATATACATGTATGTAGTAACTCTATGAGAATGATAATATCTAAGTGAGAAAAAGTTAACCCATTCTGGACTGTTTTTTAAAAAAAATACTTGGGCCAGGGTTCTATGGAGAAAACATGTTACACCAAAATCAAAAAAGTCTTGAATGGGTCATTTCAATGAGAGACATCATATTGTAAGGATAGCCATTCAAAATGTTTATGCCGCACTTAATTTGGCGACTAAAAAATTCTTTCTTTTCAATTTGATGGTTAAAAAAAATATTCAAATACTAAAATGAAAATCTTGATTTTGAGTTATGTGTAAATAAATTAATCTGTTCCACACTAGATTTTGTAATCCCCATAGAGGACCCACCAAATTTCTGTAGGACTCAATGGGTCAATTTTTTTTTTAAATCTCTGGAATTATTTCAAAGCATGGACTAACACAATACAAGGTATTTATTATGGGATTCCCTTGCAATTGCAAAGTCAACCAGATTGCATTGTGCATAATTTGTACAAAAGTAACTGGTCTGCTGCACGAAACCATATTTCAACATGATCAATGAAATCTCAACAAGAAAGGAAGAGGCATACTTTTCATTGATATCAAAGGCATGCTTTTCATTGATATATAAAGCATGCCCCTTTGAGAAAACAGGAATGAATCACATGCTTTCTCAAGCATGTCTAGTAGTAGTGGCATAGCTCGGGTTAGCCCAGCCTGGCAAAGGGGTTGGGGGTAAACATATAGGGGGATTGGCTTTTTCCAATATTTATTACAATTATTATTAAATTCTATGAATTTTATTTCCATTGAACTCAAAAGAATTCATGGGGGTTCTTTTTTACTTGTTATTGTTTGCTTGTTTATTGTGTATTTATTTATTTGTTTAAATTATTATTACTATTATTATTATTTTTTTTTGGGGGGGGGGGGGGGAGGGGAGGGGGGGGCTCAATCGCCATGAGCCCCCGTTTATTTTACACTACCCCTACATTTAGCTACGTTACCGAGCATGTCATCTAAGAGTCTCCATGAAGCATGGGCGCAATTTACCATAGTGAAATAGGATAGATCACCATCCAAGCACAAAAAGTGCAATGCTGATGGGAAAAAAATAGATATATATCTATCTGTCTGGCCGCAATAATGTGCATAATCCGTAATGTCAATATACCGTGGCACTATCATATGTCGGGTGTCACAATGCTGGATTTTATTAATACCACGGTATGCTATACATGTGTACACATGTGAAAATTAGGTTGATTGGGCCTGCAAATATACAGATTTGTATAAATCAAATCTACACTTCTGCACAGTAATATTATTTGTAGACAGAGGTACAGTGCATGCACAGTGAAAAGTGAAATATACATTAGTGTACATTCATCAGAAGAGGCTTGCTAATACTATGCCTGTAATGTAGCCTGAAATTCAATAAATTTTCTCCTTCTCAAAAAGAGAATATACATTTAATTATTATCACCAAATTACACTAACATCAACTAGCCTGTGCCTGTTTTACCCCTACACTTTCTTTGTTTTATGTATATAATTCCATGTTAAGTTGTGTTACTCGTCATTTATACCTTGATAAAGAACCTGCTTGGTTCGAAAGCTTGTCTCAAATTGACTTACATTGGACATTGACATTAGAATCATTAAAAGGCCTTTAATAGGTTCATTTGAAAGTACATTCATGTTGAAATGTACATGTAAGCTCCTCTCTTAGAGTATTTGACTTCCATTTGACACCAAAATTAACATGAAATGCAGTCAAATGCCTTAGGTTCATTTGAAAGTACATTAATGTTGAAATGTACATGAAAGGTTCCTCACTCCGAGATCACCTGGCTGAATCAAGTCTGAAAGAAATTGACAAGTGCATGGCGGAGGCATAAAAAATCAAGCCTCCATTTTAACCTCCTTTCATTTCCCCTTTAACCCCTTATTGTCAGTTTATAAAAAGGTTATGGAAATACAACACAATTGTGTTGCCCATGGGAATAGAGGGTTTAAACTCACGCTCACCCCGTGTTCACACACAAAAATTTCATCGTATAGCTATACCGTTTTGGTATAGCTATACGATGAAATTGTGTGTATGAACGCTCACTGACGATACGTCGTATAAAGAAACGTTGTATAGCGAAACGGGGGTTTGGGCATCGTTTCGAACTAGAACTCCATAAAGAATCACGGTCGTTTTGTGTGTGAACGTTCGGTTTAACCAAGACCAAGGTCATACTAGAACGGTATAACTGGGCGGGGCTTAACATGACCGCGTGCGAATTCACTCAAATTTGCGCTCGCTCACCGAAGACAGCAGACAGAAAACAGACAACACAAGCGCAGTAGCAAACTGCGCACCTATACGACGTTTCGTTGTAGAGTTTCGGGATACTTGTTCTTGGTGTGTGAACGCCTACGATGATTCTTTATACAACGTTTCTTTATACGATGATTCTTTATACGACGTTTCTTTATACGACGTTTCTTTATAGAGTTTCAGGATAAAATTTGTTGCGTGTGAACACGCTGTTCGTCAGCTCTCAAAGCCAAACACCTCCACTGCTCTGGGCCAAATTCAGATTCAGGAGTTTGCCCCTCATGTTGACAGTTGGTAATTCAAGATGGGATGTTTGATGGTCGCTGAGGGAGGAAGAGAGAGATGGGGTGGGTGATTTTTTTCTCTCTTACTACAACTTCACTACTCCTCCCTTCATTGAGAGTTGAGAGTGTGTGCAACTGTGGATTGGCCAGAGCCTGTAAAATGATGTAAAATAATGTCCCTTCGAACTTTGCTCTCCCTTCATTCATTGAGAGTGTATGCATGGTTCCCTTATGAAATCCATGCTCAGAGCATAACATTGGATTGGAGCCTGTGAAAATAAAGGAGTAGGCAGAATCACGAGCTGAAATCTTGAAGGAGAGATGGCTAAAATGAATGGAATTCTATGTTCCTATGTTCCTATGTGTGCAACTTATCTATGGTCCAACTATGGACTGGAGCATGTGAAATGATGTAAATTTATGTCTTTATATATATGTCACTTCAAACTCTACTCCACCCCCCTTCATTCATTGAGAGTGTATGCATGGTTCCCGAATGAAATCCATGCTCAGAGCATAGAGAACATTGGATTGAAGCCAGTGAAAATAAAGGAGTAGGCAGAATCAGGAGCTGAAATCTTGAATGGAGAGATGGTTAGATCCTAAATTTATTGTGTTTGAAGATTGGATGGTTCGATGGGAGTTGTGGGAAAGGGAGGGTCGGAGGGGGCAGAGTTTGTTCCCTTCATCCCTTTATGCCCGTGTGTGAAGCGTGAACTCTCAGATCGTAGAACTCGATACTAAGAGGCAGGTAAATGGGGGTTAAGGGCAAAATCATGAGGTGAAATCTTGAAGGAAGAGATGATCAAAGCCTGAAATGTTATCATCATTAAAGATTGGTTGTTTGATATGGAAGCTGAGGAAGTGAGAGAGTGGGGGGGGGGGGGGGGGGGAGTGGGAAAGTGGGGGAGAAAGGGGAGGGTGAGTGAGGGGTGAGTGAGGGAGGGAGTTTCCTCCTTCGTTCTCTCTACGTCTTCCATCAAACTCATTTCTTTCTCCCTAAGTGGGAGTGTGTGTTTGTTTGTTTAAACTGTAAGTGAATAGAACACTGGAGGCAATAATACTGCAAAGGAAATGAGGGGACAGACAGATTCATGAGGGGAAATCTAAAGTAAAGATTTTGAAAATGCCATGTACTTGGACCATTGCCTTCAAAACATGGGTCATTCTGGTGTAAGCAAATGAATATCATTGACATGTTTAGGCCCAAATAGTAAGCAATGGTGGGCCAAGATTTAATAAATGGACTCTAGATGGACACTAAACGTATTATAGATGCTTAGTTAGACACTTGAGGTGGATTCATAGTTTCCTCTCCCTGCCATTTCCTTTAAAAAAAACATTAAAAGTAGATGGAGCATCAAATACTAAATTGTTGGAATGAATGAGGGAAGGCCAAAATCATTATTAGTCAAATTCAAAATGGTTTAAAGACATTGGCAAGAAAAAAACATGATGAACATTGTTCTTGTGTAACTATTTTTATATTTAACAAAAATTAATGTTGCATGATTAAATCCTAGTCTGTAGCACCAGATGTTTCTAAAAACAATGTACTACTCTTTAGAGTCTGGCCCCAAAGGTTATCGCGAGACAACTAGTACGAGTGTCTGCCTCTTTCCAAGTAATTGATGAAGATTTCACACCATTACATCCCAGTCTACTGCACTCAGATGTCTGCAAAAAGCATTAAGCATGCTCTACATGCTCCTCCACATACTTTGTACCCATCATGTGCAATGTACTTTTCAAGTCAGTGAGCTGAATGCATTTACAAATGCATTTACTAAATTCAAATGCTGGTTGAAAAAAAATACATTTGGCTCTCAGGAACAATTTGTCCACCCAAATGCCCAAAGTCGCCCTTAATCATAATAAAACCCCCTCCCTCAATATGCAGTTTCTCATACAGATCGATGTCAAACAAAACAAAAAGTGCTGCTTTTATACTTGTAGGCAAACTTGAAATGGAGCCCCCAAAAATAAAATTACTTTATTTTTGCAGATAAGAATACACTATCTGAATTAGATATGAACTGTCACAAGGTTAACCCATTCTCTTTGAGATTCTGTTATCCCCATGGACTTTGTACAAAGCACACCAGGTTCCCATGGGCAAGAGCTTAAGATCATGCACACCATGGATCAATTCAGTCCAACCTGTCTGTAAGGACCATACATGGGGGACCAAAAAGGTGGTCTTAATAACCAGGTGGTCTTTATAGACAGGTTCATTTACATGCAAACTGCTTGCTAGGGAGTCAAGATTAGTGGTCTTTGCATGCAGGAAGGCCCTAGAGCAGGCCTGACTGTGGACAGCTGATTTGAGATGGCACCCTTTTAGAAACACAGCCACAGATCAATATATATTTATAAAGTAAATGTTTATCTTTGGTGATATGATGGGAGTGCCTGAACCGAGATACATGTAAATCATCTTCGCTTTTACACTAATATTATGTGAAGGCAGGCGCTCAAACATCTGTATCTACTATCATAAATAAATACACATACGTATAGAGTAATCACATGTCGGATACATTATCACCCATGGATGCAGAGCACAATGTTGGGTTGTTGACAACTGTAATGCATTCGCACGCTGCTCTAGATTAATTGGAAAGCTATCAATAGATCGGATAGAACATGCATTTATATGCTTAGGTACAAATGTAACACAGCTTTTATTGATGCCTTGTGCATGTGTACGTAACGCAGCTTTTATAACTTTGCTAAGTATACTTGTATCGTTTGCATTTAATCATCCACCAATATGCTGCCCATTGATGCATGCTAGCACACACAAGATGCATCTAATGGAAGAGTCATGGTAAAAAAACACTATATAATTGAGAATTTCCTCCAATTATGACATTTTCAAAAAATTATACCACAGTAATTTTCACTTCATTGAAATGACACCAAAGAAATTTGATAAAATGGCTCTTCATTAAAGTTGAATGCTCGATTGGAAACTACAAATAAATTTCTGCCGTATTTGTATGTATGGTTTATTATTCTTTAATGGGGTAGACATATGCACTGGTAACCCATAGCAACCACTGCATTATCCTATTAGGCCGATGAAAGTGTAGCACTGCACCCCCAAATCCTATGTTTGCAAGCACCATCCATAATCTAAATGTGATGGTTCTTCTAGAAACATTTTCTGATTTTTCTCTTTAGTCATTAAGTTCCACATGCAACATACTTTGTTTTTCAGCACAATTGCCAAAGATTTGCAATGTTTGGCTCAGATAATGTTGAAAAAGATGATACTATGGAATCATTCTGCAGTTCAAATACCCATAGCTAACTCCATCCTCCCAACATATACAACTACCAATATTCTGGTCAACCGAGTTTAATACACTAGAATCTCTCTGAGCATTATGAACCCCAAGTCCAAGTTCAGCTCTCTCTCATCATCACAACCCCCACAATATTCTATTCACCCGGCCACTATTCCTGGAGCAGTGTAATCACCTCGGCATATCCTCATCATTTTCATCTCGCAACCTCCCTCTTATCAAAAAGGAAAAACAACCTCCTTTCTCCTCTCCTCCCAAGCACATTATGCAATTTTCCCGCTGGGAAATTCGTCCCACATTTTACCCTACGAGTATCTTTCGTATAACACGAAGGAGAAGAGCCCATAATGGAGAAAAGGTAACATGATGCCTGGTCTTCACCAATCAGGTTTAATACTCAAAAATTTTTCTACCAGCGACCAGATAGATTAGGGAATAGAATTAGGGTTGGGAGTTGAGATTAGGAATTCTCCCACTACATTACGGTATGCGATTTTCCGGCTGGGAAATTCGTCCCAACTTTTACCCTACGAGTATCTTTTGTATAATACGAAGGAGAAGAGCCCATACTGGAGAAAAGGTAACATGCCGCATGGTCTACATCCATTTGCTATACTCTGTTTTCATCTACTAGCAACAATAGAATCGTGAGGGATAAGGATTAGGATTAGGGACATGGATAAGGGTTGGGAGTTGGGATTAGTAATTCTCCCAGTACATTATGCAATTTGCCTGCTGGGGAATCGGTCCCACCTTTTACCCTCATGTGATGGGAAAAGGTAATGTGCTACCTTGGTTCTCACCAATTAGGTATACTCCAATTTTGTCTGGTAGCAAAATTCAGAGACTTTGCATTAAGATTGAGATTAGAATTATGGCTAAGGTTGGATTTATGTTTTTTGGATAAGACGCAAGTCTGGTACTTTAGGCTTAGCAAAAAATGGGTGTAGACTAAGCTAGCATAAAACAGACTGAGTAAAGTGGATGTGAGGCCCCCTATAGGCTATATAGCATCGGCGTTCAAGGTGCCTACACGATCCTAGGAATGACATTTTCAGGTAAGGTATTTATGATAAGATGATGGGGAAAGAGCATTTGACAGCAAGAGATTGTACGGGAAGTCTGGCAGACAGATATATTTATAATGAGCTCTGCTTTCTTTCTTTCTTTTTCCAATTTAATCTGACCTAGATACAGGTGAATATAATATGTGCCCATCCCAGCGCTCAAAATTAGAATTAAAAAAGTCTTGTTTTTACTTGCCATGGCCCACCTGAGCCACAAGGCAAAAAAAGTGCTCGAAATTAGCACAGGTCCGAGGCTGTTGGCCAAGGGCCCATGGCCACTAAACAATATATTCAGACCAACACAATTCATTGATGCAAAATTCCACTGGACTGAATGGGCAACCATAAATGACATAATTTGTAATGCTTTTCTTTGTTTGGGGCTACAAGATTCAGGTTTGGGGCAACTAGTTTTTACTTTCTAGCCTTGCCTATCCCCTTCAAAACAAAATGAAAGAAACAAAAGGTTTAAAAGGGTGAATACATTCATGACTGTGCATTATATTTGGGACACTTAGAATGGAACAGAGAACTTCAGAACATATTTTGCGATTCACATATTTAAGTTTGAATATGATATGTTTGTTATGATTTTCATGCATGGAAGTAACAATCTAAGGACAGTTTTGAGAAATTTGTAAAATTGTATTCCTAGTGCCTTTTATAAATTCGTAAATTTCTTCCTATTCCTATTCCTACAGATGTTAACAAGTAGCAAAGATGTGTACAAATCTTTATAACAAAATGCACGGGAAATGAAGAAGCATTTTAGTTTTTATACATGATTCAACAGAATCAACATATATTATATTAACCTGTTCAAAATTATACACATATTAACAAAATATAATATACAAATGTACATTCAAATGAAGTATAAAAAGAAATTAAATAAAAATGTTACCGGAATGATCAGAAAATGCCTTGCCTTTATACAATGAGGTGGTGATATTGTCAAGTGAAAAGAAAAAAGAATCTTTAATTTCTTGCAAAAAATTAAATTAGAATATTATTTGAATTGTAAATTTCTGCTAAAATTTTGTTCAAATAGATATTTCCCACATATAAACATAAAATAAAAATTACGTTTCATTGAAAAATGAAAGTTAACAAAATTAGTAGTCAATTTACAGTATTGCCTATCAGGCAGTTATAGGACATGAACACTAACCAGAAAACAAAGAAATAAAAAATAGCACTGTATATAAAAAACAGCTTTCAAATTTGCATGGCTTTGCAAATAAATGCTGATTTCTTTTTTCTTATATTTTTTACACACGAGAAAGTGGTTGAATATAAGTAAATAAGTAGTGGATAAAGATAGCATACAGATTTGCATGGCTTTGCAAATAAATTCCGATTTTTTTTTTTTTCTCCACACATTTTGCACGAGAGAAAGTCTAGAGGTGGAATACAAAGTAGAAAGTTTGATGATATTATGCGAAAGCAACATGTCTCCCACGCACACATATATCTGGATTATATTGCCAGAAGGTTTAATCTAAGATTTCTATGCTTCTATGCCTTTCCAATATCTTATCACAATGTGTGGGCTAACTATTATGACCTATGACATTCAATTAGAGCTATTTGCAACCTTCTGATGCATCTTGCGTATAATAAAACACACCAAAAAACCTGAAAACTGTACAACTGTGGTTAAAACCACATGCACACATATTATACACGGTCTGATTCCGATCCCGACGAACAACTGCGTATCTGAACTATTTAAGCAAGATGTGCATATATTTAATACGTATGCAGTTTAGTTCAGATCCCTAATTGTTCATCTGATCTGATTGGATTGTGTAGATTGTGGCGGGTCTTTATAGGTAGTACACACAATTGGTGTTGGCATTGTTTCAGCAATAGGAACACTTTTTAAATTTTTATTTTTTACAAATATTTCCTTTTTACTGCATAGTTTACCCACACCCACCTGTCAAATCATATAAGGGCAGTTTTTATCCACATCACTTGTGTCCAGCCCTGGCAAATGTAGCCCTTTGTAGGCAACTCATGTTTTTCAGAATTTGGATTGTAAGTAAAGAATATGCATTTATTTTATTACATTCATGAGGAAAATTTGAAGTAAACATATATAAATGCCAAATATTTTATTTTATGTATGTGGTATCAATTTAAAGATAGTGAAAAGCTAACCTATCCATTACTATAAAAATTATAAATCGTAAGTTTTGATGTCAAGAGCATTATTTTGCCAGAGCTGGTATAATTTTCATCCTAAGACTTGACACATGTTTTGTATTTTCACTATCAAGGTCTTAATAATTCAGAACAAAAAAATACATATAATGATGATTTACCTCTTATCAATACTCTCATCAGAGTATATCATTAAGAACAATTTTTTTATAATAAACAATGTAACATTTTTAATATGAAACATAAGAACAATTCTAAGTAACATGTATTCCACAAAAAAAAACATCTTTAAATTATACATTTGTTTCTTTAGAATGGTGGGAGTACATGGTATGCTAACAACAGCGTTTTCATATCTTCATAACAACCAAGGACAATTCCATATATATCACAAAAAAATTGTTTACATATTACACATTCGTTGCTCATGAATGTTTATTGGTGAAAGTAAGCTGCATGCTAACCTATGCAATTTCATAATAAAGACATTTTCTTTTAAAGACAAAGACAAAGTAAATTTTAAAAACAAATTTGTT
Source organism: Echinarachnius parma (assembly GCA_037951105.1). Classification (NCBI taxonomy): domain Eukaryota; kingdom Metazoa; phylum Echinodermata; class Echinoidea; order Clypeasteroida; family Echinarachniidae; genus Echinarachnius; species Echinarachnius parma. The sequence continues at coordinate 78,265 of JBAMJV010001975.1, read as the reverse complement.
TACATTGGTTTTACATGTAATAGTGGGAACAATTTACCTGCTAAATACCAGGTTTTTTTCATTATAAAGAAGTTAAATTTATATTATGATTCTTTATTGAAATAAAGACAATTTGAAGTTTATAGGTACTATGTACACATTTCCATCATTAACAAATTGTCTTTTAAAAAATGATAATAATTTCATAGATCAAAGATTTCTTACTCTTTTTAATAGTGGTATTATTATTATCTTGTATTTAACTATGAAAAGTGTTTATAGTTGTCACATCAGTTGGCTGTTGACAACAGCATGGAGAGAAAACATGGACGATTCAATATATCTAACAAATTTGTTTTTCTACTAAACATGTGTTGCTCTATTTTAAATTGTACAAGCATCTTGCCTGCTAACTACAGCGTCTTGTAGTTGTCGTAGTTGTCCGGTCCGCTCTTCTCCAGGTTGATGTTGAGGTCTTGGTCACATGACCACGAAAAGACGAGCAGGGCATCCTCCGCCGATCCGCTTGCACTGCTGGGGGGTAACTGCAATAGATTAAAAAACGGAGAAATGTACATTAATTTGCAATAAAAGCCATGTTTTAAGGAGAAGACAAACCATAAAATAAACTCACATCCTACATGTAATTAACTCAGAAGTGGTTAAAAAAATGACGTCAATCTGTTTCTGCATAATATAAACCTTCAACTATACATTGAACCAGTGGTTCCCATAGTGCTAGGATTTGCTCAATATCCAAAATAGTGATTGTTTTTAATTTGTTAACCCATTCACTTCCAGATTCTGAAATCCCCATAGACTTTGTACATAGCCCACCCGGTTCCCGTAAGCAACGGGTTTAATCACAATTATCTCAGATGTGGTAAAAATGGCGCCATTTTTTGTTAGAACTGCATGATATAAACCTTCAATTATAAATTGAATGTTTCGTGTTAACAAGTGCTTCCCTTAGTGCAAGGATGCCCATATGCTCAATATAAAACAGTATTTAGTGTTATTTATCAGTTCTGAAATCCCCATAGACTTTGTACATAGCCCACCCGGTTCCCGTAAGCAACGGGTTTAATCACAATTATCTCATATGTGGTAAAAATGGCGCCTTTTTTTTTTAGAACTGCATGATATAAACCTTCAATTATAAATTGAATGTTTCGTGTTAACAAGTGCTTCCCTTAGTGCAAGGATGCCCATATGCTCAATATAAAACAGTATTTAGTGTTATTTATCAGTTAAATCACAATTGATTCAGATGTGGTCAAAATGGAACCAATCGTTTTAGAATTGCATATTAATTAAACCTTCAATTATAAGTTGAACGTTTCATGCTAACAAGTGTTTCCCTTTAATAGTGCAAGGATGCCCAATATACTCAATATAAAAATTAGTGATTGTTATTTAGCAGGAACTTTATTAAATCACAATTGATTCAGATGTGGTAAAAATGGAACCAATCGATTTAGAATTGCATATTAATTTAAACCTTCAATTATAAGTTGAACATTTCAAGCTAACAGGTGCTTCCCTTAGTGCAAGGATGCCCATACAGTCAAACTTGTTTTAGCGGCCACCTGTCTATAGCAGCCAACCTGTCTATAGTGGCCACTCAAAGTGATCCCCTTTCAGAGAAAAACAGTGTAATTGAACCTGTCTATAGAGGTCACCTGTCTACAGTGGCCACATTTCTTGTCTCCCTTGGGTGGCCACTATAGACAGGTTTGACTGTATATACTTAATATGAAATGTAGTGCTTGTTTTTCAGCAGTTAAATCACAATTAACTCAAAATGGCACTAATCGGTTTCTGCCCAATATAAACCTTCAATTATAAATTGAACGTTTCGAGGCAATAACAAAGTGTGTTACTAAAGTGCAAGGATGCCCATGCATATGCTTAATATGAAATGTAGTGGAGAAAAGGTCAGAACTGCGCTGCAAAAAACACTCCAGAAACTCTCCTCATCGCTCATTTCTGATTTTACATAACAGCACACACTCCCTGAGTCCCTGTAATATATCAAGAGGTTTTTGCTGCAAAAACACAGTATCTCCATTGTTGTAATTTAAAGTTATTTTTATTTTATTTAAACAGTTGAAAAAAATAAATACAAAAATAAGAAAATAGTGGACTCTTTTAATAATTTGAACAATGCACCTTACTTTGTAATGAAAATGCATAACAAATGGCTGCCTTCATTTGAAGGAGGTTGGTGAGAGAGAGAAAGAGAGCAGTATGTTGCTCAATCGCTCTGTATATACTATAGAGAGAGGGGGGAGGGGGAGAGAGAGAAGGAAGGTAATGTAATACTTCCACACACTAAGTTGCTCCATCTGTGCTCTACGCCCAAAAAAGAAAGAGAGAAAGGGAAAGAGAAGGAGAGGGAATGATACTTCTACTCACTATTTATATTGCTTCAAGACTCAATATGAATAGAGAGAGAAAAAGAGAGAGCATGCATAAACTTCTTCACAATAATTATGTTGCTCCACAGTTCCTCTGTGTAGATCTACAGACCAAGTGATACAGCGTTGGGACAGTACAATCACGTAATGCTAATCGACACACACAAACAAACCGACAAAACCCACACACACACACACACACAGACAGACACTTGTATGCACAAACACACACTACAGTCAGCGTACTATACAATAAGGATCTTCTTGATAGATTATGTTTCATTTTGAGGGGATGGGATGGGGCTCCAAGGTACAATTCTCAAGCCAAGAGTTGTACAAAAAAAAATAGGGAAGGAAAATAGAAAGAATGTATGCCAATCCCATGTCAAAATACAACTCAATGACAGAATATTGACAGATATTGTATGGATTTTTAGAAGAAAATAAAAAGAATGTGAAGATGCAGTTTATGAAGTATGAGCAGACAAATATTTAGTAATCATTGTAATATTTTTTGTTTTTCTTTTAATATTTTCAATATTAGGTATTTTGAAATTAATACACTTACATGGTGGTTGTTATTATTTGTAATACAGATTTTCTCATGCTACATAGCTTTTAAATAATTATGTATAGTCTCATTGGGAGTAAGTACTTTGTAAAGCTATACACATTTTATATGAATGTCGTTGGTTAAATTTGGATACAGTTCTGTACACATTAATGTACTGAATATGTGAATAATGATCTAAAACATGTTCTCCCCTGTTTGTGTACCTCAGAGCCTAGATCCATTAACACTGCACCGGTTGCACGGTGCAGCTGAAACATCCTTCAATCTCCAGTATAATGCTGCATGAGAGATTGGAGCTCTGCCTGATTCAAGCTAAGTAAAGTTTCTCATCTCACATGTGTTTAGAGGTATAGTGGCTGTTATCATAGACAGGTTGGCTACTACAGACAGGTTGCCATTAAGGCAGGTTTCTATGCTATTAACATGTACAGGAGTATACCCCTCTTTGGGTACCTCACAAGACTAGATCCATTAACACCACACCGGTTGCACGGTGCAGCTGAAACATCCCTCAATCTCCAGTAGTAATGCTACATTAGAGATTGGAGCTCTGTCTGAAGCAAGCTAAGTAAAGTTTCTCATCTCACATGTGTTTAAGGATAGTGTATGTTACTATAGACAGGTTGGTTGCTACAGACAGGTGGCCATTAAGGCAGATTTCTTTTAAACATGTACATGTATATGAGTATGTTTATACCCCCTCTTCGTATGTATACCTCACAATACTAAATCCATGAACACCACACCGGCTGAATGATGCAGCTGAAACATTCTCAATCTCCTGCATAATGCTGCGTGAGAGATTGGAGCTCTGCCTGCATCGAGCTACGTAAAGTTTCTCATCTCACATGTGTTTAGAGGTATTGGCTGTTATCATAGGCAGGTTGGTTACTACAGACAGGTGGTCATTAAGGCAGGTTAGTTTTAAACATGTACAAGAGTATGTTATATACCACCTGTTTGGGTACCTCACAAGAATAGATGCATTAACACCACACCGGCTGCATGATGCAGCTGAAACATCACTCAATCTCCAGCAGTAATGCTGCATGAGAGATTGGAGCTCTGCCTACATCGAGCTAAGTAAAGTTTCTCATCTCACATTCAAAGACCTTTGGTAACTTTGTCGTCATACATGTGGACAATGTTAACTGGATGGGGGATTCATACATGCACATCCAGTGTATTTTTACTTCTAGAACAGGATACAACTTAGTGAAAAAAAAGACAAAATGTATTTGTACATGTACACATGGTTTGCAGGAGTGTTACAATACATGTCATGTAATGAGATCCTACAGAAAGAACGACAATTTCATACGGCCTCAGAACAGCTTCGTCAATTCTGCATTAAATTATATGAAACATATATAAAGAGCTACAAACACTTTCAATAATGAAGCCAAAGTTATGAAGAAACGGCCTCGGAAACGGCTTCGTCAATTCTGCGCTCAATTATAATATGAAACGTGTCCCCTAACTGGGGCCTGATTCCTGTAAAGCTCTTCCCAATGCCATACTGCACATTTCTATCCTAATCCCAACTGTATAAAAGATCTCCCCACAATGCCATGCAGCATGCACGTGGCATTTTTATCCTAATTGGCCCTGGGTGTGCAAAGTTGTAAACAAGAATATTAAATGCAGCCAGGTACTTACTACAATATGTTGCCTTGGACAAAAACACTTGTCTCTATATTATACTCTCAATTTATCTCATTGAAAACAAATTGTCAGGTAGACTGATAAGGGCTTAGAGCTGTTTTTTTGTTGCTAAATTGAGTTCCGCATACAATCTTGTAGAACAGAGCCTCCTCCATGTGCTGCCCAATTTTTACATAATTACTAATATTTCTTTATTTTAGGATATCATATTCAGCACAAGTAAAACGGAGCGATATTAGTTTTCTCCAACTTTACAAGGACTCCAAACTTTATCTGATTACATCCGAAGTATAAAAAGTGCCTTAGCACCCTTCTATTTCTTAACCAATGAAATAAACACATTGAATAGGAGGATATCTAAATCGTCCCTTTCCTGTAAGTCGCAAACATCCTTCCTTGATGATCGATGTACTTTTGGTGGCTGTTGAAATTCATTTAACTTCTTGAGTGGAAACAAACATGACAAAACTAACGAAAATGACCAAACCCTCTCTATATAGTAGATGAAAGCACCGCTCAAAATAACCATCATCTGTATATGCCAGGCTGCTACTACTATTTAACCCATTGAAGACTTGATTCTGGTATGATACACATTCCCCATAGACCCTAGCCCAAGTATGGCAGGGGACATGATCACATGAATGTCAAACGTGAACTCCTGCTTTTGCACTAAACCACACCCCCCGCCCCCTCCCCCAACTCTGGCTAATTGAGCTACATGTATGCCACTGGCTGACACGACAACATTGTTAATGTCAATGTTGTGTGCAAGTCACATTATTAGGCCGGTAAGATGACATGAATGTCACAAGGTGAACTCCCTCTTCAGCAGTTGGACACCTAATGAAAATAGTCCGCCCTCACCTTCCTAAAACAACCCTGGCTGATTGAGCTATATGCCACTGGCTAACCCAACAACAATGTTTACGTTAAGTTCATGTAGTGTAAAGAGTCTTGTGGTAGGACAACACGAATGTCACCAGGTGAACTTCCACAACAGCAGTTGGACACCTAATGAAAATAGTCCGCCCTCACCTTCCTAAAACAACCCTGGAAGATTGAGCTTTGGCAATAGCTGACATAACAACAATGCAAATGTCAATGTTGTGTACTAGTCTCATGGTAGGAAAACATGACTACTGCAAGGTGAACTTCCACAACAGCAGTTGGACACCTAATAAAAATAATCCGCCCTCACCTTCCTAAAACAACCCTGGCTAATTGAGCTATATGCCACTGGCTAACCCAACAACAATGTTTACGTTAAGTTCATGTAGTGTAAAGAGTCTTGTGGTAGGACAACACGAATGTGACCAGGTGAACTTCCACTACAATGGCAGTTAGACAGCCAATGAATAGTGTACGCCCCCACCTTCCTAAAAAACAACCCTGGGTGATCGAGTTACACTGTATGCCAATAGCTGACACAACAACAATGCAAATGTCAATGTTGTGTACAAGTCTCACGGTAAGACAACATAAATGTCATAAGTTAAACTCATGTTCTGGCAGTAACCCCTTCCCCCCCCCCCCTCCCCCGTTCCCTAAGACAACCCTAGCAGATATGCCATTCACCGACCAGCAACAATGTTCACTCTAATGTCGTCTACAAGTCACATTAATACGACAACATGAATATCACAATGTGAACTCCCACTCTACCAGAAGACCCCCTCCCCCCTCCCCAACAACCCTGACCGATTTAGCTATGCTACTACATGTAGCTGACCCGATCGACAACAACGTTCATAAATAACAATGTTGTCTACAAGTCACATTGTAATTGACAACATGAATATCACAATGTAAACTCCCACTGTACCAGAAGACCCCCCCCCCCCCACCCCCCCCCCCCCCCCCCCCAACAACCCTGACTGATTTAGCTATGCTACTGGCTGACCCGACAACCATGTTCATAAATAACAATGTTGTCTACAAGTCACATTGTAATTGACAACATGAATATCACAATGTGAACTCCCACTCTACCAGACCCCCCCCCCCCGCAACCCAACAACCCTGACCGATTTAGCTATGCTACTAGCTAACCCGCCAATAATGTTCAGAAATACCAATGTTGTTGTAGACCTACAAGTCAGGTGGAAGGGGAGTTCACCTGAATGTGGGACGGAGGGTAAAATGTTATAATCATTCTCCCTGGAGGCTTGTCAGGGTCTGTTAATCGGCCCTATCCGTCATCCACTTGCAAACCCTCAAGACCTTCTCAAATTTCCGAGGGGCATGTCTGCACTCCACTCAAGTTCATTAAACATTACTGGGAAAACAGTTTAATAACATTTGCTATACATACATGTACAGTCAAACCTGTGTTAGTGGGCACCTCTTTAAACTAACCAGTGGCATAACAAGGCGGGGAGGAGTGCTCCTGGGCCTGAAATAACCCCCCCCCCCCCTTAGGCCAAGTATTTATTTGTTTTTACTTTTGCTTTCTTGCTTGGTTGCTTGCTTTTTAGCTGATTTTTTTTTTTTTTTTTTTGTGGGGGGGGGGGGGGGGGAGAGGGGGGGGGCTTTGAATATCTAAAATCTAAAACTCCGCCCCCTGGACCTCCCCTTCCCTCATTGCAGAATTCCTGGCTACGCCGCAAAACTAACCACCTGTTTATAGTGACCCGTAGTTGATATATTTTCTTTGTTATATAATAAAATGGTTTATTATTATTTTTATTAACCTTGTCTATAGAGGCCACCTCCCTAAAGTGGTCAATTATTCTGCCTGCCTTGAGCGTTAACTATAGACAAGTTTGACTTTATACATCCTGTTAACTTTCAAAACACTTTGATCAAAACCTGAGGGCTGCAGCCCTATACCACCCCCCCCCCCCCCCTCCCCCACAATTGTAAGGTCTTTGACAAGGTTTAATCATGTAAAAAGGTTGATCTTGGAGCTCAGCGAGCAACCATAAATTAACAATTAGTAGATAGCATGTCACACACCTAAAAGGTGGATATTGGACCTTAGACAGCCATGCAAACAACAATGGAATGTGGAAAATACCCCTTGGGCAATCCCATGCACTTGTACATAATTGACTTCAATAAATGCACTTTATTTATAGGCAGATAATCGTAGGAACACAATATGTGACACATGCAATATAATTTGAACAGCCAAGTGTATACGTGTGCATGCTCAAGTACAACTTAAGCTGATAGCATTCCATGAAACAGTATATTGTTAAAAGCCAAGATTATGATTTAAACCAAAGTTTCAAACTAAATTTTAGTGCATATTCTTGCTCATGCTAAAGTACAACTTTAGCTGATAGCATTCTAAGAAATGGCAGATCATGACTTAAAAAGTCAATATTACAAAAGATGAGTTGAAAAAGGAAATTTAAATGTAAACCTCAAACCATCAGTCAAACTTTTACAACATAATACAATGGTGAGGTATTTTGACAGATTTTTTCTTTCATTTTCATTCTAAATTGTTTCACTTTGTAAATGAAACATACATTTTTGCTTTCAATACAAAACATACAACTGTGAAATAGAATTTTATTTAAATAACACTGAAGTCAGTACTTACTGAAATAAAGATCCATCGCATTTCAAAAGCACCAATGAATGATGGATGAATATCACAGGATTTATTAATATCAATGTTTCATAGAAGTCTCAGTTAAATATCATGGAAATGCACTCTGAAGATTAAACATGGATTTATCTACTTCAAAAAAATCCTTGCCTTGCTGTGAATGGTAGGAGCTATTTCACATCTGTGACATTGTATATATGTGTAGCCTACAAAGGGTTAATTAATTTAAGCTTGAGTTAATAATCTCATGGAGACTCACAGTTCTACAATGCTGAGTTCATTTGCAGTTTAAGGACTATGATGCAGGGATGAGCAGTTCATAATGAAAATATTAATTCCCAGATTATGTGATGCACACTATCTATAGATCTATCTAGCCTATGTATCTCCACTGCAGAAAGAAGGCCTCTTCATCACCATTCCACTTTCTTCCTTCTTGTGCTTGTCGCATCCATGTTGTCACATCACAGCGATGCACACACATGCTTTTAAATATTTTTACTAGCTATCATTCAATTTTCCTGGACTGCAAATATCTACAAAGAATTAATAAACTTCCATTGTTATACAGTCAAACCTGTGTATAGTGGCCACCCAAGGTAAAACAAGAAAAATGACCACTGTAGACAGGTGACCACTATTATATAGACAGGTTCCATAACACTGTTTTTCCCCTGCAGGGATCATTATTGATGGCCACTATAGGCAGGTTGACTTCTATATAGACAGGTGGCCACTAAGACAGATTTGACTGCACAATGTTCTTATCCAAAACCAAAAAGGTCTTTGACTTGTGACGTTATTATTACAAGGCAGTGTATCCTCACCTCATCACCAAGTTCATCCTCTCGGACTATCAAAACTAGGGCATCCAGAATAGATTCATATAATTTTTCACAAGGGAACACATTATAGCACTCGCTATATTGGTGCACGGGACTGATGGATGCCTTGACTGATAAATACCTACATGCTGCTGCAATATACTAGCTACCAGAATATGTTGACCAAACTTGTCAGGACTGATTTTCAAAAAGCAATCATATTCATGATAATGCACTATGCGGTATGTTCATATTTCATCCAAGCCTAGCTACCCCACCCACACTGTCACCATATTTGAGTAGACTGAATTATGTGTTGGCTGATAAATATCTACATGCCTGCACTATTCTAGCCACCAGAATATGTTGACAAAGTCTTCTTGACTAAATTATCACAAAGCAATTATATTATGCAGAATGTTCATATTTCATTCCTACTTCCAAGCGTATAGTTAGCTCCCAAACTATCACCATATTGGCATAGTTTTGATGGATGCCTTGGCTTACAAATATTATTAGTTACACCCTGCTTGTTCACGCAATACGGGATATATCTACGTTCTGGTTCCATATTCCATTCGGCCTCCGGCCTCATGGAATATGGAACCAGAACGTAGATATATCCCGTATTGCGTGAGAACAAGCAGGGTGTGACGGTTTTATCTCTTTAAGTGTATACATTATCTATTGGTCAAGATACATAACGAAATAAAAACATTTGTTTTTTCAAACATATTTGTAAACATTTTTTTTTCAAACATATTTGTACTCACCATCTTGTGCTCTTTGTGCTCCCTTGCCTTATCAATTTCAAATATTGTCCATCTCACATGGTCTCCAAGTAATATAAACTGTTCCAAACAACTTGTAACTGTATCCAAAATTCCAAAACAACAGTAACAATAACATATGTACAATGTCCTTGTCCTCCAGTACTTTAATTGTTTTTTGGATAAACATTCACAACAAGGATATGTGAATGGTAACATCCAGTGAATGAAGGCATCGCACCCCTGGAACGTGGTGATGTCACGTTTACACGCTGATTAGTGGTAATGACTTGATTGACACTTCCAATGCTACGAATTTCTTGAGTTTGTTGCTCAACCTCGAAATTCTTGAATCCTGACTGTCCCAGTCCCAGTAGCTGCTAATGCGCAGAAATATGCGGTGTCAGACAGAGAAATCCCGACCGATCTGAATTATACCGGGAGAATTAAAATCCCGATAGCTTATTGCGTAGGTGTCAGACAGAGCAAATAATACCGGGAGATTACAAATCTCGGTCATGAGGTCAACCCCATGCACAATGCGCGTAAACAGTCTGCGCGCGATACGCCGTGACGTAACAATAGTAATACGGGCTCATATTCAGTGGTTGAAATCGCCACTGCGCATGTGCACAACGATGAAAAACACCATAATACATTAAAACAATAACAACAACAAGACGTAAACAGGTAATACGGGCTCATATTACCCGTTTGATCATTTTGACCAAGTAAATGAGGTAAATACGGGTTTGTCTCAAAGACAAATTGACCAATCAGATTACAGAATTCATGAAAAAAATGGCCCACTAAGAGATAACTACATGTACACACTGGGATAAACTAGAAGCAAGACTGTGTATACAAAGCTGTCATATAACAGACTGATGTTCACAAAACAATCATATTTGATATGTTTGCATTATGTAGTTTCTTCAAATATCAGCCAAACCTTTACATCCCTACCAAACTGTCACCATATTGGTGCAGACTGGTGACCGTGATAGATGCCTTGGCTGACCAATACCTACACGGTGCAATATATCTACTAGCGGCAAGACAGTCATGACTGTGCAGACAAAGTTGTCATGATAGATTTCTCAAAATGCAATCATATATTCATATTATCCAATGTTCATATTTTAGTTGAAGCATATAATCATCTTCCAAACTGTCACCAAATGTTTGTAGACTGATGAATGCATAGACTGACAAATACCTAGATACACTGCCACAATATACTAGCCGCAAACTGTGTGGACAGTTGTCATAACTGATTTTCACAAAGCAATCATATTTAGATTTGCACTTTGCAGTATGTTCATATTTTATCCAAGCCTACATGTATACTTAGCTGCCATACTGTCACCATATTGGTATACAGTGTAGACTGGTGGATACCTACACGGATGCAATATTCTAGCAACCAGACAATGTAAACAAAGTTGTCATAACTTATTTTTCACAACACATATTCATGATATTAAGTATGTTCACATATCAGTACAAGCTTATACTGGACCACTAAACTGTCACCATATTGGCATAGAGTGCAGACTGATTGATGCCTTGGCTGACAATACACACCGAGATATATTAGCGCAAGACTATGTAGAATAAGTTGCCATGAATGATTTTCACAAAACAATCAAATTTATGATTATGAATTATGATATGCAGTATGTTCATAGTTTGGTCCACTCTATATACTACTAGATACCAAACTGTGTACACAAGTTGTCATCCATGATTTGCACAAACCCATTACATTTATGATATGCAGTATATCATAATTTAGTCGCGCCCCCGTTATCTGTCACATGCATGGAATTACATGTACAACATTCTACTTCTTTCTGACTGATATCTTTTGATATTGCCGCTGAATAAATAGATCAGGAAAAATGTTTACATATTATTTTGAGACCCAATTCTAAGCTTGCCAGCATTGAATACACTCTCAGAGGATTGTATGTCATTTAATTCTAAGATTATAACTTATAAGGGCACTATTTGAATGCTGTACAATGAAGATGATGGCTATTATTCTGAAGTTGTGTCTTACTAAGTCCTGACTAAATTTAAACAATAGTTTAGTTAGACAGAACTTAGACATCACTTCAAAATACCGGCCAAATTAATTGTGTCTTATCAAGCTAAATACATTTAAATATGATATTCAGAATTTTGTTTGTGTTTTTTGTTGTTGCAAGGGAAGATGTGATTCTTTGTGAGAAACATGTAGGTACATGTATCCATGTTAATCATCTCAGAAGATTAATTGTATTCATTACTGCTATTCAAACATGGAATCATACAAACAACAACATAATCCTGTATTTTCTTCTTTTATTCTTAAAGTGGACTTCCACACGATTTCAAGCTTCTAATGATTGAAAGACAGACATTCTAGGTCAATAAACACAATTTTGTATGAAAAAAGTATGATTGTGGGTTCTTATAATTGGCTTTGAAATTCTAATGACACAAATTCGCGAGCGAGCTTGTTCTATCCCACAATGCACCAATTTGAGAGTCAAATCCTGAAAATATTCAAGCACATCCCTAGATTTATTTCCAATATACTGTATTTTGTTTAAACTCGTCTGGAATTCTCCTTTAAAGGGACTTAGTAACATTGTCCAAATCCTCAAAATAAAATTTGAATTCTAGCGGTTCCCTCATACCTTGTTGTATTCGTATTAACAATAAAATCATGGGACAGGTTTTGGTTTTTCAAATTTCCCTTCCGTTACAAAGATATGTACGATCGAAGTATTCAGATAAGATAAACTCCGGGCGAGTTTTTCATCCCTGTACAAAGTGAATGCAGTGAGTTGGTGAATATCACCCAATATCAATTTGCATTTTCGTTCATTACTTGGCCATGCAATATCCATTTGACTTGAAATTTTCACACAATACCCTGTGGACATATGAGATAACAACACTATACATTGCATCAACCATTCATCACTTTATGCACATGTCAACAAAGTTACTAGATCCCTTTAAGAGAGAATACTAAAATCTGCCCTGTTTATAATATCCCATTTCATTTCCCATTAAAAAGTCAACACATTTGTGGTATTGTGAGGTGTTTAATCAATTTCCCCACTTCTTTGGTTTAGAGCTATTTAAAGCTAAGAAATTCACATTTCATACACACGCCTACATGTACACTACACGCTCACAGGCACGTGCAGAGTACATGTAGGCAAACAGAAATTTAACTCTTTCATGTCAGAGTTGGAACGCCCGTGTACCAAGGTAATTTTATTTCTGTACATATATGTATAAACTGCTTTGATTGTGCCTAAAGTGCAACAACGTATTTATATTAAAATCAAGAAAACATTAGAATGCATAATTTTGCAACGATATTAAAAAGAGAAAATACACAGTTCAGAAATGAAATGGTGTCATGACAAAATACTTTTTCTTATCAATATCAGTATTTAGCTGTGTGTGTGTGTGTGCAGAATAAGTTACATACATAGCAGAAGTTTAAGCTGTGATATTGTATTGATTTATGTCGCCCATCTGTGCCAATTTGCACATGAAGCAAGGCAGCATACATGACAATCAACGAAGAAAGCAAACAAAGAGTTAACATTATAGGGTTTTCACCATTGCACAAAATCTTAACTTTGCATTATAGATTCATACATTGTATAAATGTACACAGTCTTAATACACACTACACACACGTTTGTTAGTTTGCCCGACTTTGTAAAAAGGTTACATCTACACGAACCGACGACTAGCGCTCATCATAAAGCAGGCATCAAACCGTCGGAGATCGGTTTCATTACGGGTGTTTTGCCTCGTTCCCTGGCGCTACGTAAAGAGAATGAGACGGGACGCGGTCGTCATATTCTGGCTTTATTACTGCCCCAAGCACCTTAAAATGGGAAGCAGGGTTGAGGCTTCATCGCAAATTTATTGCTTATCACTCAACTGCGGCTGCTATGTATAATATCAACACCCGGCATCATTTAAAATTCTCACTCAAGTTCCTAAACATTTATTACATATCTAGATCTTGAGTTTTATGAATACACACGTAATCTAAGGCAGAACAGTACAGTTGAACCTGCTTTAGTGGCCACCTGTCTATGAAGTTCTTAACCCCTTGACTACAGGACCCGGGTGGGTTGTGTACAAAATCTATGGATATTTCAGAATCTCAAAGGGAACTGGTTAACAATGTTTTTAGGTTTTTTTTTGTGCCATGCATGTTTCTAGTTGAGGGCCTCATACAATTTGGCCGGGCTTGATGTTAATTGTGTTAAAGCCTAGGCCACCAAGAATTAAAGCTAACCTGTTCCCTACTAGATTTTGAATTCCTTAATAGAGTTAATACCGGCTCTACCAGGTTCCCGTCAGTATTGGGTTATAGATCTCTTACATTCACTGCAGAGAGAGCTGTGCAATATACTGTATATTATGTTCAATTTAGTCATTTTTTTTCATTTGATACAGTTAAATAACTTGTTAAGGAATATAGGTTAGGAGACAAACAAAATATTAAATATTGAACAATATATTTTACCTAGTTAAACACATTTAGATGCATGAAGAACTTAACAATAACATGCCTAATTAATTTGATTTACTGTTGGTTCTCTTTTCCAAGAAATTTTCCTATTTGTATGCTTGATATATAGGATATCTATCAAAAAATTCCAAAGAATTATAGCAAAATTCTTGTCCTTTTTTAATACCTTTCAGGTACTTGAACAATGCTATCTCTGCCTGTAGTAAAACCATAATTATATATATGACACAATTCATCAATGCATCATCCAATGATGAATGAAAAATCTTTTAATATTTTGTTTTATATAAACTTTACAGTCCTAATGTTTCATAATCATAGCATTTATCATTTTTTTATTTCATCATTTGTACAAATATACTAAACCTTTCAAACTGTCATTTAATGAGTTTTTTTCTTCTTCATAATAGACAATATGGGTTCATCTTGAGACAGACGAGCATCAAGAGTACATTAATATCTTGCCAGCGACATTCCATTAGCCAAGTAAAGTGCTATTAACCTAACTGGCAAGAGCGTTCTTCCACATCGGTGGAAAGCCTGGGGTAATTGCCTAAGGCTATCAAACTATTGGGCCCGGATTCACAAAGCAGGTTTGTAGGAGGTTTGTACAAACCATGGTTAAACCATGGTTTATCCATGGTCTACATCTATGGAGTGCCATTTGTAAACTGATGGAGAAAGAATGTAAACTCCTTACTTGTTAACAATGTTGATGGTACACATTTACAAAATGCACCAAATAAATGTTTGTCTTCTCACATGGTGAAATTTGCTGGTTAGCAAGCACTAACAGTCATATCATTAGAAATTAGAAATTGTTTTACTTGTATACAAGCAGCACTCCATAGATGTAGACCATGGATAAACCATAGTTTGTACAAACCTCCTACAAACCTGCTCTGTGAATCCGGGCCTTAATGTCCACAAGAGCAGAATGTCTAATATGTGGGTAAATATATACTATGTTTGGTCTACAACAAGTTTGTCTAAAACCTGGTTTGTCTAATGACATTTTTCTTGGACACCATTGAGAAGTCATTCGGTCTTGAAATAAGAGTCATTATCATTATTATTATTGTATGATCTACTCCTGATGTGGACTTACTGAGGTTCTACCTTCACATGTTTTTGCATCATACAACCTATATAAAGCTGCTCCAATGCAGCCATCTCTCTATAAAAGCCCAATAAACTTGACTCCTTGTAACTGGTTTTCTCAAAAGTGAACAAGTCTATAAAGACTACCATTTATAGTGCTATCTGTATGAAATTTTGTGTGACTGTGTTTATGGCAAATATGCATACATGTATGTGTGAAGTCTTCAACAAAGTATACGTACACATGTATGCTACATTTGAACAGAATATGAAATAGAAGCAGCTAATTGCATGTATATTATGTTGATTCAGCCGACCACGCACTTACCCAGAATGCATCACAATGCAATGCTTTGATCCCCATGAGAGGTGCTCAGAAGGTATTGATGTCAGTTTCAACTTACTCCTCTCGGCATCGTCTTTGCCTCATCCTCAGTTAGTTTAATTTTTGCAAATTTCATATGGCCACCAGCTTGGATTAATTATCTAGCACTTAAAATCCCTAACAGAGCTAGGTTTCGTTCTCCTCTCGGCATCATCTGTGCCTCATCTTCAGTTAGTTTCATTTGTGAAAATTTCATGTGGCTCTTCAGCTTGGACTTTTTAAATCTAGCAATCAAATTCCCTAAAAGAGAGCTCTGGTAAAATGCAAGCAGCCTTTATATTAGCCTTTAAAATTCCATTGAGGTCAGGATTAATCTAGCCCTCATAATCTCAGGGAAATGTTGATGGGCTCTTTAAGACCAAAAGAGAGACCAAAATGAGAGAAAAGCCTGCCTGAATTTAAGTCTCATAGAGTTCAATGAAAAACAAATTTGTAAATGCTAGTTTCATGCAAGCAGCCTTGAAACCCCCCTCTAAAGGAATTTAAAATGACATGGAGCCCCCTAAAATCAGAGAACCCCCCCCCCTTTAAAGTTCCAACCAGTTCAATGAAAAACAAACTAGGTTAATGCAAGCAGTCTTCAAAAAACAGCCTTTTATAGGTTTTTCCTTGAATACAGTATCACTCTTTGATGGTATTTTAGAGGGGTGCAGAAAGGGTATCAATATCGGTTGCAATGTACTGATAGTCTTGTACAGGTGGTACATCCCTGTGCATGTATGCAGTGCTCGAAATTAGCACAGGCCCGGCCCACTGGCCCGAGGCCGCTAAACATTTATGCTTCAGGCCACTAAATGTCATTGATCCTTAACCTGTTGCTTACAGGAACCGGGTGGGCTATGTACAAAGTCTATGGGAATTTCAGAATCTCGAAGTGAATGTGTTAATGTCACTGGCCCGATTGGGCAACCAATTATAAGAGAATTTGTTATGTTCTTCTTTGATTCGGGTTACCAGATTCAGGTTTCGGGCCACTAGAATTGTAAAAACTGTGTCTTTATAAAATAAATAAGGAGTTGATTTTTAGCATTGGATACTTGGTTTACAAAGATCAAGTGACATTTAGATGCTCAAACAATACATGTTACTACGCAGGATACGTCATAATTCTCACATCCCCAAGAGAGTTACTAAAATGGTGTCAATGTCAGTTTCAATGTACTTATCTTGGCATCATCTTTCTATCTCGTTGCGGCTCTCTTTTATGTGAGGCTTGCATTGCATTTTTCTAAAAGGTTGCAATTAGCATGTAATTGTATCATGTACCTTATAAAGCAAATGTGATATGCTGATCTCAAATTTAAAGCAACCTTTTGCTTTCTTATTTTCTTCCTCCAAAAGAAAAGATTTAATAATGTATCTTACCCCCTTGACTATGTGAACCAGGAGGATTGTGTGCAAAGTCTATGGAGATTTCAGAATCTCCCTGGGAGAAAGTTAAATGATATAAAGCCAAGAAGTACTTGTAAAATAATGGTCAACTATAATGTTTTTTAAATAAAAGTATTTTTGCACAAATAAGTATTTAGATGAAGTGAAAATTTCATTCAAGTTTCTTAAACTACAAATTGCTTTATTATGCATACATGTATATATTACAAATGAAAATAATATAGTTGTAAAAATCAGCAAAAAAGAATACCAAGAGATATCATTTTTGTTGAGAATAAAAATTCCATAATTTAGTATGCAATTCATTTCAATGACCTTCAATTTTGTCATAGGTTTATCATATTACTGATGTTGAACAACAATTTTTGTGAAATAGTGAATTATTTCTGATCATAACCATTATGAATTTATTGATTCATCAATTAATTCATCATAGTCTAATGGGCATAAGTACTTTCATAGTAGAGACAGACATATTAGTAACAGAAAGTGTGATTATTATTATGGTTCAAGCATTCAAGGCTACATGTGATGCGACAATAACAATAGTACTCCCTTTAAATACATGTAAACAAGCCCTGTATACGAATACATGGCTGCATCAACACTTGCCCAATTGCCTGGGGCAAGCATGAATTGAAGACAGGCAAGTAATGTAACATTTCATTAAATGGTCTAGTTTGATTGCTTGTTCGGGCAACTTACATTTCTGTTCAACTACAAGGAAAAAAATGTTATTTCTTATACATGTAAATTTGAAACAAGGACGGAATTTGCCAAGCAGATCTAGCTACATGTACCTAGCATGATTCATTTTTCTTGTGTCTTATTGATTTTTTTGTATTGATTTTTTTTTTGGGGGGGGGGGGGGGGGCAAGTAAATTTTCTATTCCGGCAAATAAAATGTTTAAAAGTCATGATTTTAACTGCCCGACCGGACAAGTAGCAAAAAGTAACAAAATTAGTGTGTAGGCTTGGCTACAGTACATAATTTCAATATCCAGAGCAGGCATTTTAGATTGAGTGAGGCATTACATAGAAACCTCTCTATACTACTACGAGGTATTCAGTAGAAACCTTTACCATTAGCTAATACCTAAAAACCTCTCTATACTACAATTGTAGCATCGTTGGGCTGATTCGGGGAAGGGGGGGGGGGGGCGGGGCATGCAAATGATTGGGGGGGGGGGGGGGGGTTCATGTAATTCTATTACAGATTTCCCCTTAATTGTTATTGTTGATTGGTTTTGGCAAATTATTGGGGGGGGGGGGGCATATGCGCCCTCCCCCGTAGCTACACCACTGCTGTGAGGTATTACAAAGAAACTTGCTTTATCATGTACTCCAAGGCATTTACAAAGAAACCCCTCCATACTATGAGGTATTACATAGAAACCTCTCTATATACTACGAGGTATCATATAGAAACAGCTCTCTGCTACAAAGTGTTTCTCATCACCTCTGCAGAGGAGCGTGATGATGACACGTGGGAGTAGAACACCTGTAAGTGCTCGCTGAGAATGACATTATGCATGCTCCAGATGCCATGAGAAGGCTACTGTCCTACTGTGTATATAGCATCGGGGCGTCTGTCGCTGGTAATATGCAGTGTATATCATACCATGAACCTACTACATACTGTTCATGTAAGTACTCAAATGCAAGAGGTGATGGAGCAGAAGTGTACGGTTTCCAGGCATTGCAGTGTTACTAGCGTACACGCACCCCTTTGCGCTAGATTGAAAACCCCACCCTCGATCCAGCCCCAGAGTAAAAAGTAGTCGATGAGTTTCAAGCCAAGGCACAAAGATCAGAGTCATGTGTTTACTATATAAAGAATGAAGATGTACCGGCCGTGTAGCAAAGAGCTGTATCATGTTCATGTATGTAGTGTTACTTGCGTAAACGCACCCCTTTGCAATCGATTGAAAACCCCACCCTCAATCTAGCCAGAGTATAAAGTAGTTGATGAGTTTCAAGCCAAGGCACAAAGATCAGAGTCACGAGTTCATATAAAAAAGTTAAAAAAACTAAGATATGTTATAGGCTAGCAAATAGTAGTTTCATGTAGGCATTGTAGTGTTACTAGTGAACACACCCCCTTCGATATAACCCAACCATCCCTCCTGCCGATCGAAATGTAGTCAATAAGGAGTTTCAAATAAGGCACAAAAAACAGGAATCATCTTGGTTCACTAGAAAGGATAATGCGTGAATGTATGTACATGTAAATGTACAGAGCTTCAAAGATAAGATGTAGCAAAGTGAACATTATCCAGGGAGAGTGAGTATGAAATATACATGTATGCGCCTCTCTGCAATTGATCGAAAATCCCACCCTCCAGTCAGTACACGTAGTTGATGGGGAGACGTTTCAGCCACTTGAGGCACACCCATACATGAAAGAAAATACAAACAGAGGCTAGGGCGATTTACATGTAGCCCTCAAAATAACAAGAGCCCTTGAAAAATCATCAAAAGAGCCCTTGCTAATTGGAACATTGACAAATTAGAGTTCAATGCAGAACTAATTTCACAGTGCTATTTTCATGCAGGCAAGGTTGAAAGGTAGACACTAGAAATTAAATTAATTTGTTTCCCCTGTCACCATATCACAGAGTCTGATAAACAATCTTTGTTTCTAGAATCATGTTTATTCAGTCAAACCTGCCCTATAGATTCCACCTGTTTATAAAGACCATCTGCCTGTTAAGACTATTTTTCTTGACACCATAGAAAGCAGTGTATATATATGCAAATTAAACTATATTAATATAAACACAAACAGCTCATAAAGATGACACTGTCTCTCTTGTGTGTGTATTTTTAGAGTAGTTGGAATCATACACTGTAGATTAATAGAGAATAATCTTTACAGCAATATGCTCAAAATAAGCACAGGCCCGCTGCCCCTGGCCAATAAAAATTAGCTTCAGACCACCAAAATTAATTGATGCTAAATTTCAATGGCAAAAACAGGCAACTAAATATTTACAACATTAATAATGGGGGGGTTTTTTTTGGGGGGGGGGGGGGGCCACCAGATTCATGCTTCCAGGCACTAGAATTTGAAGGAAAAAATAGTTTTTTACCTGCCCCACTGGGCCACAAGGCAATCAAAATAATTGTTAGCATTAAAATAGTGTTCAGGAAATAGAAGAGATATTAGATATATAATGAAGGAGACGGATAGAGAGAGAGAGATGTATAATTAAATTCCAGCATAGACGGTTGAAGAGGATGGCCTTAATTTCTTTGTTGGATACAGAAGAATGATCTCCTTACAATAAAGATCTTAGAGAGTAATCTATTGCAGTATAGACATCCATACGAGCAGTAGCGTAGACAGGTTCTTACACCTGGGGGGGAGGGGGGGGGGGGGTGATTTGCCGTTTACGAGGAACAATCTCGTATACAGATACACACACACACACACACCTTATGAGGTTGGGGGAGGATGCATACCCCTCATCCCCCCCCCCCCACCCACCCACCCCGCTGTCTACGCCCCTGCATAGAGTATTGTACTCGTGAAGAAAGAATGATATAGGAGAGTAACTTCATTTCAAGGTATAACATCATAGCTCACTGATCATTGAATAATCTTATAAAGAATTATCCTCCGACAACATTGCATAGAAGAGAGTATGTTGTCCATTCAACTGTGTACATTACATTGTAGGAGATCATATCTAATCAAATATAAATGCAAATTGAACATTTCTATAAAATAATAAAGTCAATGGAGTACTGTCTTCATTTAAATGTTTTACTTCTGTTTTGTAAAGTACTACTAACAGGAGAAACAGCACATAATTATATTCAATTCATTCCAATGCTTTAATAATCCAGACTCAGCTGTGTATATATATAGAGCTGAGGCCCACATAAGTTGACTAAATTGATGGGAAAAATACAAACATGATGAACTATGCTGACAGCACAGGGTGGAACAAACTGAACTGTAACAATCTATAAAGCTCACCTAAGCATTACAACCTAAACGATAACAAAATGAATATGATAGAGAATTACCGGGTCCAAACTGTATAACAATGAGAGAATTTGGTTAGTCCTGAGTACAAATTTAAACATATCATCCATTCCCACTAGTACACATCTGCAGACTACCTGTATGTCCGCTAGTATTGATGATGCCGAAAAACAGAGCACGCCTGATTAATTAACACTCTGTTGGATGTTCACTTATTAACCCTCGACAAAACGAAATAGTGGCACAGCCAGCTCCACAGTACATCCAATTAAAAATGGCTACCATTAATTATCTAGATACCATGTGACTCACTCATACAGACCATGAACAATAAATTTAACACTTCATTGACTAAATAAATGTATATTTTTTATTCTATTTTCTTTTCCCCCCCCCCAACACGAGCCCCACTGCACAATATTTTCCAGCAGGCGTGTCACCATGGATGGGGAGATGCGTGATCGGTTTGATGATTATTCATTCATGATCGAGTTCGTTCAGCTTCCATCATCCATCCAATTCAACAGACAATTTGTATGCGGCCGAATCGACGACGGCGGCTTTCTCCTCGCCGCCTCGCACTGACTCATCTACAAGTTTCAAGGATACTAAATGCAAACATACATTATAGCTGGCTGCCATAACTTAATGTGAGCAATATATTGCATGATCAAGGATGTTTTTCTGTACCATATTAGGGTCTAATGTAGATTTCTATGACATAACAGGACAAATAATGATTATTTTCTCTGACAAACAGTTTGGTAATTCATCTAAAACTTAAAGAACACTATATATCTATCAGGTTTTGATTATTTTGGTTCTTATTTGCATCTTCTTCTTTGGGGAGTTCAAAGTCAAGATTCCCAATATAATACTAAAATGTATAATCCCCACTCGCCATTCTCGATTCCATTTTTCAATTGATGTGACTTTCAAGGTTTTCTTTACGCTCTTTATTATCCATATCTCTCTTTTACTTTTTTATTGTACTTTCTCTTTATATTTCCTTATTGCTCTTCTTTTTTTATTTTTTAATATCTTTTTGTTGCCATTGTTTACGCAATAATATAAATATAAATAAATTTACTTAAATAAAACATTAAAGCCTTGACAAGTAAGTATCTAGTAGTTACTTGGAGATACTCGGGGCCTATAAATACGAAAGTACATTTGATGACACACGCAGTACCCCGGGGTACCGTTGTACCCCGGTATCCCGCGTTGTGTAGCGCCATCTTGTGTCCACTCGAAGTACAACCGTATTGGGTTGTGCATGCAGTGCAGCGCGCGATTGTATGCACGCTATACCTACAGTACAGCCCTAAAAATTAAATAAATAATTAAACAAAATGGCGGATTTTCGTCTGGTACCCCAGGGTACCGTTTATGTCATCATTTGTGAATTAAAACATGACCTTCACCTAGTTGTACCTTCACCAGTGGTGATTGAAGATGAGAAATTGTTTGAATCATTGATGTTCTATTAACAAGATTGCATCATGGGAAGATCAGGTGCTGAGTCATTACTCATTACCTTGTGATTAAAATGTTGGCGATGATTTGACTTTGATATTGGCCTGTATATATGAATTTAGCAATCGCAATTGCAATTACTATGCTCTCTTGCTACGCTCTCTACTGGAGCTTTTGCTTCATAATTATCACCACCTCTCTCTACTAATTTTGACAGTCATTTGCCACATGGTGATATAATGCTAATTGCAACAACAATATGGATTCATGTCTATACAAGGACCAATTATACCAAGTGAACAAACAACACTTCTATAAAAAGGTGATCCCAACTTGAACAAATCAGGCTCAGTCCAGTTTGTTTGTTTGTATGTTTGTCTATTTGATTGTTTGCTTGTTTGTTTTTTGTGGTACCACTATCAAAGACCAGGTACAATTTAAAATTTAAAAAAAAACTGTAAAAAGTGAATTTCTTTCGCTGGTAGTTTACTACCAGTATTATCCAGTAACTCTTGCATGAAAAAGAAGAAAAAAAGAGTTGAGTAATACAACTGATAGGGGTACCTGCAAATTTACAGTAATACTAAACTCAATGGCCCAATCCACCCTTTAGAAGCTGAATTATGATTAATGTTTCCCCCACCCCAGCTCCTCATATTTCAATCCAAATCAATCACAGTATGTAAACTTGGTTACAAGTAGTAACTTTGGCCCGAAGACATACAGATCATCCAGACCCGTATATATTGTGTAATTATACTATTCATGAAAACATAATTGGCCCTAGGCCCATGCTATGAAACTAGGATTCATGTTTGTTTCCCACCACCTCTTCCTCCCCATGATAATAATATTAATAATTGCAATATTATAATAAGTAATAACGATAACGAAACTGTTATTTGATAGCGCTATTCACATGAGTACATATCATAGCACGCATCATATTTCAACTCAAATCAATCACACAAAGTCACAAGCCCAATGATGGCCTGGATGACATACATAATAATCACATCATAATAATTTAGTGATCATTAGTCATTACACAGTTTATGTAACTCTCTGCCTGACTGAAATGATAAATTTATCATGGCCCCCTTCACCCCACGTCTTTCCCTATACTCATCATCTTTCTACATGAATCAGTCACTAATAAAATAAAAAACCCAAGATTCCAAGAATCACCAACATATACATATTTTTTAGCAGTTTGGTTCAATCAGTTGAGTTGACTTTATTGGAATTGACATTCTCATTATCTTCTTTTCCCCCTACAACGTGATCTCTTATGACCCAACATTCCTCCTAAAAATTACTGGGGCGTGTCACAAAACAAACAACATACAGTCAAACCTGTGTATAGACTATACATGTAGTGACCTCCTTTAGAAGGAAGGGAAACAAGTGGCCATTATAGACAGGTGACCTCAATAAACAGGTTCCATAACACTGTTGTGTCCATAACCACAAAATCAAGGAAAAACATTTTGAGAAAATACTACGTTTTGTTTTTTCTGGGACTACTCTTCAAGCATGCTTTACAATGTCTGATAAGTGTGGCACTCAGACTATGATTCATTATGAATACATAAATTGTTCTCAAATATGTTGATATTTTGAAAAGTGATGTAGCCAAATTCAACATATGCCCATGCAGAAGCATTAACACTGCATAACAGCCCTGGGGAAATGACAATTTATTTTGGAAAGGGCTACTTTTCAAGCTTGCCTGCATGAAAAATGTTACAATATATTTGTTTAGCATTGAACTCTAGGTGCTTGAGGGCTAGTGCTTTTTAGCATTCTGGGTGCTAACTCACGCTGAGTACCCGTGTATTTTTTCACTACTACATGATTTAATTCATGAAGATATTTTCTTTCCATAACACCAGTATGATCTGCTCAATTAAATTAGTAATCAGGTTTACGTGAAGTAGCTTTCAAATATTTTGACAGAAATAATCAAATTTTCACATTATGAGTCATCTCTTTCACATCTTTTTTCATGTGCCCCCTTTTTCCATGATTGTAGCAAGGTCAAAGTTGGTTCCAGCATGCAGCTAAACTAATTTTAAAAGATGAAGTCATTTCTTTTAATGCAAGAATTCAAAAATAACATTGAGGAGATAAGAGATAATACTGACAGAGCGCTAGTTTGTTTAGACTGCAGTGCTGTATTGAAGAATTTGCATCAAAACTACAATTTAAAAATGTATACACTAGAAATGGAGAATGATAGAATCATTGGACTCTAGTCTGGACAACATTTCACAAACAGATCATTGGAATTTACAAGTATTCATGAATATAGTTTAATCATGTCCCTTTACAAACACTTGTAAAATATCAAGTGTTTGGGTCAAAGTCCCTTGAACAAAAATAGGTACATTTGTTACAAGCGTAGTTCTAAGTAATCTGGTACAGTATGTTGCCTGATGCCACAAAGTCTACTTTGAAAAATCATAAAATAATGTTTGCTCAGGTCAAAGTTTGATGATTTGATAAACACCATTAACCAACTTAATAAGAGCCCCTACAAAATTAATAAAAACATCTGATATCATTAAAGAGCAGGTCTGTAAAGTATAGCTGATATAAATGCTAGAACAAGTTGATATCATACATTTAATGGACTATGACATGAAAATAATTATTGAAGCACCCAAAATTCTAATTTGTGTACCCCCAGCCATAGAAGCCAACCTGCCTACAAATGCTTGGACCAAGGTATAATTGAAGTCCGGTGTTATAAAGTGTAAACAACTTCAACACAGTTTCTACAATTATTTACGCAATCCCACAAAAACCTAATTCGTTGACAAGAGGGGATACTGTGACAATGGAAGGTATGCAAACTATTCAAGTATCTTTCTTTGCTTCACAAAACAAGCTCGTCCCTGGCAAAAAATAAGTAGCCTAGATTTATTCACACCGAGTCGTGATGTACTATTTGTGTATAGATCTTCAAGAGCCTACAATTACACTCACAATACAATGCATCTAGGTTTCTACTTTCTAGTGACTTTGCCAGTTTGTATGGTCAAGGGATTTCAATTTTAAGTAACATGATGAATATAAGGGTCAATCCACGTCAAATCAACCGGTGGGTGTCACCCGACCCCCTTCGATTTTGCTAAAATTCGCACCAATTGTTCCCCCAAGTGTCTGACGGAAAACCCCGAATTTTTTTGCCCCGAAGTCATTCGGTTGCTAAGTTACGGCCGCGCCTAGCAACCAATGCGCGGTCAAACCGTTTCTTCTTTAAAATTTTGGCCATTTTTGATTATCTGCTGTAGCTAAAATTGAAAAGCCAGAGCTCTCATTGTCTGGAAATTGGAAAAACTTTGTCATCTCTACAAGATGTATTCATTATGTCGCGGGTCGAGTTTTCGTTTTCGCGTACGAGGTCACCGAAAATGGCTTTAAGCGAAAAATTAAATTTTTTAAAAGCATGTTTGGATGGCCATAGCTTAAAAATTACTAGATATTTTGCTTTAATCTTTTATAGTATTAAAGACCTTCACTTCCTTTACAGATTTTTAAAAAAATGAGCGTGATTGGTCAAGTCATTTTTGAGTAAAGCGCCCTCAAAGTTTGGATTTTTCAAAAATGCACCAAGTTCAAGGTCAAAGGTCACCCGAAGTCCATTCGGGATCTTCACCAATTTTTGTGTACTTACAGATATTTACCTATATTTTCAGGTGTTACCAAAGAAATTTTGCTACCGGAACGTTTAATGGCTTAATTACGCTAACGAAAATGGTCGTAAACAACCCAAAATGCTCAAAATTGCCATATAATTGGCTTTAGGGCATATTTCGAATCTCTCTCACACGCAATATAAAAGTTTATAAATACTGTTCTTCAGGGAATTGGCAGACATTTACCTATATTTTCATGGGTTAGAAAAAAAAAATTGCTACCGGAACGTTTAACGCCTTATTTACACTGACGAAAATGGTCGTAAACAACCCGAAATGCTCTAAATTGCCATATAATTGGCTTTAGGGCATATTTTGAATCTCTCTCACACGCAATAGAAAAGTTTATAAATACTGTTCTTCAGGGAATTGGCAGACATTCACCTATATTTTCATGGGTTAGAAAAAAAAAATTGCTACCGGAACGTTTAACGCCTTCTTTACACTGACGAAAATGGTCGTAAACACACTGAAACGTGTTAAATAGCCATATTACGTGCTTGAGGGCATATTTTGAATCCTTCTCGCACGCAATACAAAAGTTTATAAATACTGTTCTTAAGGGAATTGGCAGACATTCCCCTATATTTTCATGGGTTAGCAAAAAAAAATTGCTACCGGAACGTTTAACGGCTTATTTACAGTGACGAAAATGGTCGTAAACACACTGTAACGTGTTAAATCACCATATTACGGGCTTTAGGGCATAGTTTGAATCTCTCTCACACGCAATACAAAAGTTTATAAATACTGTTCTTCAGGGAATTGGCAGACATTCACCTATATTTTCATGGGTTAGAAAAAAAAAATTGCTACCGGAACGTTTAATGCCTTATTTACACTGACGAAAATGGTCGTAAACACACTGAAACGTGTTAAATAGCCATATTACGTGCTTTAGGGCATATTTTGAATCCTTCTCACACGCAATACAAAAGTTTATAAATACTGTTCTTCAGGGAATTGGCAGACATTCACCTATATTTTCATGGGTTAGCAAAAAAAAATTGCTACCGGAACGTTTAACGGCTTATTTACACTGACGAAAATGGTCGTAAACACACTGTAACGTGTTAAATCACCATATTACAGGCTTTAGGGCATAGTTTGAATCTCTCTCACACGCAATACAAAACGTTATAAATACTGTTCTTCAGGGAATTGGCAGACATTCACCTATATTTTCATGGGTTAGCAAAAAAAAATTGCTACCGGAACGTTTAACGCTTATTTACACTGACGAAAATGGTCGTGGCAATTTAACACGTTTCAGTGTGTTTACGACCATTTTCGTCAGTGTAAATAAGCCGTTAAACGTTCCGGTAGCAATTTTTTTTTTTTTCTCTCTCACACGCAATACAAAATGTTATAAATACTGTTCTTCAGGGAATTGGCAGACATTCACCTATATTTTCATGGGTTAGCAAAAAAAAATTGCTACCGGAACGTTTAACGAGAGATTCAAACTATGCCCTAGAGCCCGTAATATGGTGATTTAACACGTTGCAGTGTGTTTACGACCATTTTCGTCAGTGTAAATAAGCCGTTAAACGTTCCGGTAGCAATTTTTTTTTCTAACCCATGAAAATATAGGTGAATGTCTGCCAATTCCCTGAAGAACAGTATTTATAAACTTTTGTATTGCGTGTGAGAGAGATTCAAACTATGCCCTAAAGCCCGTAATATGGTGATTTAACATGTTACAGTGTGTTTACGACCATTTTCGTCAGTGTAAATAAGCCGTTAAACGTTCCGGTAGCAATTTTTTTTTGCTAACCCATGAAAATATAGGGGAATGTCTGCCAATTCCCTGAAGAACAGTATTTATAAACTTTTGTATTGCGTGTGAGAAGGATTCAAAATATGCCCTCAAGCACATAATATGGCTATTTAACACGTTTCAGTGTGTTTACGACCATTTTCGTCAGTGTAAATAAGGCGTTAAACGTTCCGGTAGCAATTTTTTTTTTCTAACCCATGAAAATATAGGTGAATGTCTGCCAATTCCCTGAAGAACAGTATTTATAAACTTTTCTATTGCGTGTGAGAGAGATTCAAAATATACCCTAAAGCCAATTATATGGCAATTTAGAGCATTTCGGGTTGTTTACGACCATTTTCGTCAGTGTAAATAAGGCGTTAAACGTTCCGGTAGCAATTTTTTTTTGCTAACCCATGAAAATATAGGTAAATGTCTGCCAATTCCCTGAAGAACAGTATTTATAAACTTTTATATTGCGTGTGAGAGAGATTCGAAATATGCCCTAAAGCCAATTATATGGCAATTTTGAGCATTTTGGGTTGTTTACGACCATTTTCGTTAGCGTAATTAAGCCATTAAACGTTCCGGTAGCAAAATTTCTTTGGTAACCCCTGAAAATATAGGTAAATATCTGTAAGTACACAAAAATTGGTGAAGATCCCGATTGGACTTCGGGTGACCTTTGACCTTGAACTTGGTGCATTTTTGAAAAATCCAAACTTTGAGGGCGCTTTACTCGAAAACGACTTGACCAATCACGCTCATTTTTTTTTTATCTGTAAAGGAAGTGAAGGTCTTTAATACTATAAAAGATTAGAGCAAAATATCTAGTAATTTTTAAGCTATGGGCATCCAAACATGCTTTTAAAAAAATTAATTTTTCGCTTAAAGCCATTTTCGGTGACCTCGTACGCGAAAACGAAAACTCGACCCGCGACATAATGAATACATCTTGTAGAGATGACAGAGTTCTTCCAATTTCCAGACAATGAGAGCTCTGGCTTTTCAATTTTAGCTACAGCAGATAATCAAAAATGGCCAAAATTTTAAAGAAGAAACGGTTTGACCGCGCATTGGTTGCTAGGCGCGGCCGTAACTTAGCAACCGAATGACTTTGGGGCAAAAAATTTTGGGGTTTTCCGTCAGACACTTGGGGGAACAATTGGTGCGAATTTTAGCAAAATCGAAGGGGGTCGGGTGACAAAATGTCTGAAAATTGGTTGATTTGACGTGGATTGACCCATAATATATTCATCATATTACTTAAAATATTCAATTTATACTCTGAAAATGAAATAAGGAATATAAAAAGTCTATACAAATTTATACCTGCATTGAGTTATATAACATTCTTTGTGTGCAAATACCCTAGCCTATTACACTCACAGTTACAATGAGTAGGTTTTCTACGGCCACTTTGCCTGTACGCATCGACGGATTCCTATAGTCATATCATGGATTATACGCCATCACAGTATTCATTGTCATCAAGGGGGTATTACAGCATGCAATACCTCTCCGTTATATGCAAATCTAAGGCAATAAAATCAAAGGATTAACTCGACGTGTGGATGCGAAAGTCATACTGAATTACAGCAGTCATGCACGGTAGACCTAGCATACATAATTTTGACAACTGACGTATCACGCAACATTTTGCAAACTGCAAGGATCATTGAGAAAGTCTACATCTAGATAATTCAGTTGTACTTTTACATCATAACACATGTACGTACATGTGCAAGATTGTATTTTTTTTTTTTTTTACAGATGGAGGCTAAACAAATTATGTTAGTTGTTTGTTACCCATGTTGTGATTCAGTAAATTAAGTAAATTAATGATGATGATGAATTGATTGAGTATCATGTATGACAATCAATGTTGCTCAGGATATTAAAGAGTTTCATAGACGGTAATGTACAATATAAAGAATAATTAAGACAGTTAAGCTCTGCTTTCATAAATAAGTGATATAGACATGTACTCACTGGTATTGAAGATATGATTATATAATTATTTATTATTATATATCTTCTGTGCTTCTCAGCCAATCTGCTTATGAATTATTTTGGTAAAAGTGGTGTTTAATATACCGTATATAGTTTTCTATATCTCTAGATATATTTCCCCTTTTCTATCATGCATATGATACACTTAGGTTCATCCATTAATTGTTATAAGGCCAATGATGAGGAGGAAGAGGAGGAAGAAGATGATGGTGATGAGGATGCATGTTGATGTTGATTATGATGATGACAATGACGGACGACAACAACGACGATGATCATGATCATGATGTCTAATGATTACTGAGGAATGCTGAATGATGAATGATTTAGATGATAATGATGTTTGTTTCTGGTAGCAATGAGTATTATGATGTTGATGATTTATGATTTGGATTTAAGTTGTGCATTTTCTCACTATCCTTTTTAACAGGTGTAATCACCAGGGCATTCTTGCTTGTACATGCATGATTACAATCTTTTGATATATGCAAACTCAGCTCTGCAGATATATATCACACATGTGAGTATTTAAAATGCTAATTAGGGCTGCAATAATTAGCAGCAAAGTGGCAAAGCCAAAGTACATCTGTTATCATCAGAATCATCAATATGAGTCATGCGCATGCTCACAAAGACTGGTTAGTTTAATTAACACAATAGAGGCACAGACGACATACTGTATTCTTCACACACACTCGTGCACTATATTTCTGCACTGATGCCAATGATGTAATTAGATTATGTCAATTGAAAAGTCAATGCAAATTATATGATTATTGACTGATCAAAGTTATTGAATTTTAAATTATTTTGAAGTAGATCTTCTAAGTAGTAGCTAGTGGAGGTATTGTAAATACTGATGGCAAATAAATACTGTTCAAGTTTAGTTATTATGAATAATAAACCCAACATCATTTATTCTGATTTAGATTATAATTACATTAAACAAAAACATACAACGATTATGTTTATATTTGTTTTACTTACCGACATTCTACTGCATCGATGCACATCAATGATGGCCGGGGTTCTGAGGTTCTTAGCAGCCTTGGGAAATGCGAGCACCACGGCGATGTCCAAACTATCATCCTCGTCGAACAATTCCATATTTCGCGGGCGATTGGGAGCGGGGAGGATCTTCGCCGCCGCCCAACAGACGGGTAACGCTAGCAACGAATGGAGCGGTAGGTAGCCGACATTGAACACCTCCTGGACTTCGATGACGAAGTTCTCGTCCCTCGCGACGTTTTTCTTGGTGAGGAGCAGGCCCGATTGCTCCAGAGTATCTTCCAGTAGCTCCAGGGAAGGTGCAACAACCTTGTTCTGAGACATGGCGCTTTTGGTCTTAGTCCTAGGGCTTGAATTAGGTCCTGGTGATCCGTTGGTGCAAGGCTTGCTGGCGCTACTGGGGGATGGTGGGCTGCCGTTTACCACTGGCGACGCAACCGATACTATCCCGTTCTCTGATTCGGGCGAAGAGTTCACAGCGCTCAGATAAAACATTTCAACGCACGTACACACCGCTACCGCTATACTATACAACGACTACCTGCCAGTGATTTTGATCATCAACATAAAATGACCTGACCCAGCTACCTAGCCCCTCTTCGGAACACTGCGGATAAATGCGGGAACAATTGAAACCCTTTTTGTGAAGCTCGCTGACAATATGATCGACTAATTATAATCCAACTGCACGCAGTTGATCATTCCACATGCATCAGTGCTAACACAGATCAATACTCGTGTAGTATGAATTTTATCTTTGTTTACAAGCGCTCATTCCACCGCATCAGGGGGTAACGCTTGAATACCTCACTGCTACTCTTGTGAAGTTCTTAGGTTGACTTTATAAACCGCATTAACTTAAAAGAAGTTCTGATAAGGGCATACATTCCCGAATTTTTTTTTTTACTTTAGAGATAAATTGTACTTATACACACCACCAATATGTCACGTAAGGTATGTGTAGATATAGCATTTGTATTTGATCAGCGATTCAATTACAGTATCAGATAGTTTTCCAAATTGCTTGTGTGTATGGAAATAAAGACTAATCGGGTCCCGCTAAGAGGTGCGCTAAGGCCACACCCACTTCCAGTTTGGAGATAACATACCGTCGGATTATAGCACACTAGGGAGCTTATCATGATTTAGATAAATATGACTGGAAGAAGAAAATGCTCGATTCTAGTTTACGTTTCGGCACCTCCCTGGTTTCGGGCGTACATTATTCTTAGACTATAATTGTTGTATGTTTCATTTTCATCGGCCAATTTTAACCAAGCATTTTTAATTCCATGTATTCACTTTCTTCTCGTCTTGCAATGGCAAAACAAATACAAAATTTGATGATGATGATGATGATGATGATGATGATGATGATGATGATGATGATGATGATGATGATTACCTCGGCCCCTGGAGAAAAAAAAATGTGCCCGTATTAGGCCTATATTTTATTAATTTCATTTAATGTATTTAATTTTCATTTATTTATTTTCATTTCCAACGTAGTATACATTTCCAATTGCATAGAATAAATATATCATAATTTTACAATTTCGAATCAAAATATGTGACAATAATTCATAAAACTAGTGGTTGGAAATGGAGAGCGCTGCTAAAAAGTGATGCTTGTAAAATGCAGCGCTCTCAAATTAAAGGGATCAATTGAGTTTTGGTATAAAGGGCGCTACACAAAATATTTTGTGTGAGATAATGAAAAACTGAGTGTCAAATTTGAAAGAGCATACAATTTAAATGACAGAATAAACTTTATTTGATCAAAATCGGTTCAGAAATGGCTGAAATATCCATAAACATACTCATTTGTAAAAATTGTGGGGCCCCACAATTATTCGGTAATTTTGAACCACCCGTTAAAATTTTTTTTAAATACTTCCTCTTTTCAAAACTTTACAAAAGAGGTTGTTGATTATCTTTCTATCTAAACATTTCTATTTCAACAAAACATCACATGCACAATATTTTATTTAAAATGGGTGACCGATGAGTTTTTAGAGAGCGCCCTCTTGAGTTTTAGCGGCTCTTTTTTTTACTTTAAAAAATACAAATAATGCTTTTTCATTTGTGATTTGTTATTCCTTTAGAGCATGGTGGAGTTATAACTATTAGTTTGTAATGTAATGGTGCAGGTTTTACTACTAAAATTCAGTTTGACCAAAACTATACTCGATTTACCAAAACTCAACTATCCCTTTAAACAAGGGCGTCGATTTCTTCTCGCCATTGGGGGGGATGATTCGTCATTTTGACCGAGGGAGCGAAGCGACAACCGAGCAGCGTGCCCGGGTTTTTATGGCTGAGCGGGGGGGGGGGGGGGGGTTAGGGGGCCCCAAAGCTTTTGAATTCAGCTGTTTAGAAATTGGAAGATTCTTAAGTGCGCATTGCAAGCATCATGTAATGAGGTGGGCTTTATCCAAGATGAACTTTAGCCTAATATATACATATATTGCAAGCATCCAGGTGGAACCCTGAATAGAATAAGTCGAGGGATACCCACATTGGGAAGCTCATTGGGGGTCCAGGGGGCGGAGCCCCCGGAAGCTTTGGGATTTGTAATGTCCAGATATAAATATGTTGTCTATATGTAAATATAGAGTTAACTATTCTTTAGTTAATTGGTTTTGATATGGCTGTTTAGAGATTGGAAGATTATTAAGTGCACATTGCAAGCTCCTGCTATGATGAGGGCACTGTCCAAGTATGGATGCATTTTAGTCTGATATATAAATACTGTCGATTGCAATCATCCTGATGGAACCCTGAATAGAATAAGTCAAGGGATATCCACATTGGAAAGCTTATTGGGGGTCCAGGGGGCGAAGCCCCCGGAAGCTTTAGGATTTGTAATATCCAGAAATACAATTAACTATAGTTAGCTCAATTTTAGTGAGTACAGGGCTGGGACTGGGTCAAATAACCTTAATGGGGGTTCCAGGGGCACAGCCCCAGAATATTTTGGATTTGGGCAGATTAGCATTATCAAAAAGTGGTTTAAAGAAGACTATAGTAACAACTTCCATTCATGAGAGGGGGCAATGCTTCTTAATTTTAATGTTATTATATATTTTTGAACCCCAAATATTGGAGGGGATGATCCCTGATAGCAGACACTGGTAAAAATTACGTCAAATTTACGTCATTTTACGTCGGGTACGTCGTCTTAACGACGTCTTAAATTAACGTCAAAAAGTGAAGATTTTGCACCCGCGTTTACCGTGATATCGACGTCATATTTTGACGTGATATTGACGTATTTTTTTCCGAAAAGGCGTCTTTATGACGTCTTTAAGTCGTCAATTTGTACCATTAATTACGTTATTAAGACGACATAAAGACGTCGTATTGGTCAAAATAAGACGTGATTTTTACGTCTGGATTTGACGTGATTTTCACCTTGTGTACGTCGTCTTTAAGACGTCGTAAATTAACGTCAAAAAGTGAAGATTTTGCACCCGCGTTTACCGTGATATCGACGTCATATTTTGACGTGATATTGACATATTTTTTTCCGAAAAGGCGTCTTTATGACGTCTTTAAGTCGTCAATTTGTACCATTAATTACGTTATTAAGACGACATAGAGACGTCTTATTGGTCAATATAAGACATGATTTTTACGTATTGATTTGACGTGATTTTCAAGTCGTGTACGTCGTCTTAAAGACGTCATAAATTCACGTCAAAAAATGAAGATTTTGCACCCGCGTTTCACGACATATAGACGTCATATTTTGACGTGCTAACGACGTCTTTTTATGACGAAAAGACGTCGTATTGACGTCATATTTTGAAGCGATTTTTACATTATTAAAAATTTAAAAATTGAGATGGTTATGTCTTGTAGTATATTCCACAGTCAACTGTTTTATAACACATAATCCTATCCTATTCCTAAATCCTAAACCTATCCTATCCTATCCTATAACCTACATCTAACACCTTACTGATCAGTTGTCGTATAGGTTCCGTATATATATCCCGCTTCTTAGTATGTGAGATTTAAATGGTTAGTATTGACTGTTTAGTATTTCAAAGAGTTGATGCCTAAATAATTAATTTGCAAATCATGTTGAAAATATTAAAAACAGGTTGGTATTTATATTAGTTTTAATATCTGCAAAAACAAGATCATAATAACAATGTTTTCAATGTAAATAGTTATAAAAATTGGAATTTTACTTTGCACTCTAATGCGATTGTTTATAATCGATCATGAATGAATCCTGTATCCATTAGACCTGAAGACGTTAATCATAAGTCCTACTGTATTTTCTTTTGTTATTCATGTTCTAAAAGGTTTCTTTAGAAAATTTAGCAATATTACCACCTTGGGATCATTGGGTTATTTCCACGTTGATACGATCGTTTATAATCGATCATGAATTATTCCTGTAGGCGATCCTATTATGTTGTAGACGTTCATAAGTCCAATATTTGTTTGTTTGTTTTTACTCATGTTCTAAAGGGATTCTTTAGGAAATCTAGCAATATTACCACCCTGGCATCATTGGGTTATTTCCACTTTGATACTATCGTTTATAATCGATGATGAATTATTCCTGTAGGCGATAATAGGTTGTAGACACTCCAATATTTGTTTGTTTTTTCTCATGTGCTTAAAGGTTTCTTTAGATAATTTAGCAATGTTACCTTGGCAACCTTGAAAATTTGTTGTAGAATTAGCATTATACAGATAATCAGCTAAATTGCATATTTGTTTTATTAGGTCAGAGGCAGGCGCGCCGGAAGCAGTTTTGGATTGGGGGGGGGGGGCAAAACCCCAAGGGGGCTCACAATTTTGGTGTGTATAGGGGCTCATGCCCAACCACACTCTGGGTTGCCAAGTTTGAGCCAGAGGTGAGAGTGAGACATTGCGAGGGAGCGAAGCGACTGAGCGGGGGGAGGGTGTGGGAGGGGGTGTCCCCCCTCCCACGGTAGGAAGTTTTTGCATTTTTGGACTTGAAATTGTGCAATCTGATGCATACCTAGATAGGAAATTCGGCTGTATTTGGGAAAGCGTGATATGATTTGATCGACCAGAAAGTTTTAATATATTTTTCACGTAGAAAACAAATAATTGACACACTAATAAATATGTACCCCAAAACACACACACACAACACAACATAAACCATAATTATGCAACATTATGTATGATCCAACAACACACTGACAATAATGAGTCCCGATGGAGCGAAGCGCCTGAGGGCTGGGGCAGGGAGGGAGGGGGAGGGTTTGGGAGGGGGTATCCCCCTCCCACGGTAAGAAAGATTTTGCATTTATGAATTTGAAATTGTGCAATCTGGTGCATACCTAGATAGGAAATTCGGGCTTAAGATTAACTGCATCTGGGAAAGCGTGTTATGATTTGATATATTTTTCACGAAGAAAGCAAATAATTGACGCACTAATAAATATGCACAACTCCCACATAAATATTGTATTTAGTGTCATACACAGTTCCAACATAAACCATATATGGCTTATGTATGATCCAACAACATGGCCTACAGCCAATAATGAATCCCTGATAGCAAACACTGGTAAAAATGACGTCAAATTTACGTCGTTTTTCGTCGTGCACGTCGTCTTAAAGACGTCTTAAATTCACGTCAAAAAGTGAAGATTTTGCACCCGCGTTTACCGTCATATAGACGTCATATTTTGACGTGAAAATGACGTATTTTTTCCGAAAAGGCGTCTTTACGACGTCTTGAAGACGTCAATTTGTATCATAAATTACGCCATTTAGACGACATAAAGACGTCTTATTGGTCAATATAAGACGTGATTTTTACGTCTGGATTTGACGTCATTTCCACCTTATGTACGTCGTCTTTAAGACGTCGTAAATTCACGTCAAAAAGTGAAGATTTTGCACCCGCGTTTACCGTCATATAGACGTCATATTTTGACGTGATAATGACGTATTTTCCCCCGAAAAGTCGTCTTTACAACGTCTTTAAGACGTCAATTTGTACCATAAATTACGCCATTTAGACGACATAAAGACGTCTTATTGGTCAATATAAGACGTGATTTTTACGTCTGGATTTGACGTGATTTTCACGTCGTGTACGTCGTCTTTAAGACGTCGTAAATTCACGTCAAAAAGTGAAGATTTTGCACCCGCGTTTACCGTGATATAGACGTCATATTTTGACGTGATAATGACATATTTTTATCCGAAAAGGCGTCTTTATGACGTCTTTAAGTCGTCAATTTGTACCATTAATTACGCCATTTAGACAACATAAAGACGTCTTATTGGTCAATAGAAGACGCGATTTTTACATCTGGATTTTACGTCATTTCCACCTTGTGTACGTCGTCTTTAAGACGTCGTAAATTCACGTCAAAAAGTGAAGATTTTGCACTCGCGTTTACCGTCATATAGACGTCATATTTTGACGTGATAATGACGTATCTTTTTCCGAAAAGGCGTCTTGAAGACGTCAATTTGTACCATAAATTACGCCATTTAGACGACATAAAGACGTCTTATTGACGTCATAAAAAGGTCGTCCATACGCCAAAAATAATTGTTTAAATGTCTTTGAAAGACGTCATAATCACGTTGTAATAACGTCGTCTATACGACAAAAAATAATTGGAAAAAATGTTTTTTAAAAGACGTCACAATGACGTAATGAGGTAGTTCATACGACAAAAAATGATGGCAAAAACTAGTCTTGTAAAGACGTCATAATGACGTCTTAATATTGTCGTGCGTACGACACAAACCTTAATGGCAAAAATGGTCCTTTCAAAGACATTATAAAGACGTCATTATAAAGCCTTTTATACTACAAAATAAATACTTAAAAATGATCTTTTAATGACGTGATAATGACGTCGTTTTTACATTCTTAATATGACGAAAAAGCATTGGAAAAATGGTCTTTGAAAGACGTCACAATGACGTTGTAAAAAGGTCGTCCATACGACATTAAATGATGGCAAAAACTAGTCTTGAAAACACATCATAATGACGTCATATTAACGTCGTCGTACGACACTAACCATAATGGCAAAAATAGTCTTTAAAAGACATCATGAAGACGTCAATTTTAAGACTTTTTTATGACAAAATAAATAGTGAAAAAATCGTCTTTGAAAGACGTCAACATGACGTAGTAAAAAGTTCGTCCATACGAC
Organism: Echinarachnius parma; assembly: GCA_037951105.1. Taxonomy (NCBI): domain Eukaryota; kingdom Metazoa; phylum Echinodermata; class Echinoidea; order Clypeasteroida; family Echinarachniidae; genus Echinarachnius; species Echinarachnius parma. The sequence continues at coordinate 39,900 of JBAMJV010001975.1, read as the reverse complement.
AAAAAATGATGGCAAAAAAAATAGTCTTGAAAAGACTTCAAAATGACGTCGTAAAGTGATCGTCCATACGACAAAAAATGATGGCAAACAATAGTCTTGAAAAGACGTCAAAATGACGTCTTAATAATGTTGTCCGTAGGACACAAACCTTAATTGCAAAAATGGACTTTCAAAGACATCATAAAGACGTCGTTATAACATATTTTATACTACAAAATAAATACTTAAAAATAATCTTTTAATGACGTGATAATGACGTCGTTTTTACATCCTTAATATGACGAAAAAGCATTGGAAAAAATGGTCTTTGAAAGACGTCACAATGACGTTGTAAAAAGGTCGTCCATACGACAATAAATGATGGCAAAAACTAGTCTTGAAATCACATCATAATGACGTCGTATTAACGTCGTCGTACGACACAAACCATAATGGCAAAAATAGTCTTTAAAAGACATCATCAAGACGTCAATTTTTAGACGTTTTTATGACAAAATAAATAGTGAAAAAAATGGTCTTTGAAAGACGTCAAAATGACGTAGTAAAAAGGTCGTCCATACGACAAAAAATGATGGCAAAAAACTAGTCTTGAAAAGACTTCAAAATGACGTCGTAAAGTGGTCGTCCATACGACAAAAAATGATGGCAAAATAGTCTTTCAAAGACATCATAAAGACGTCGTTGTTACGTCTTCTATACGACAAAAATAAATACTGAAAAAGTGATCTTTAAATGACGTAATATTAACGTAATTTTTACGTCCTTCCATACGACAAAAAACAATTGGAATATGGTCTTTGAAATACGTCACATTAACGTCGTAAAAAGGGCGTCCATACGACAAAAAATGATGGCAAAAAATTGGTCTTGAAAAGACGTCAAACTTACGTCTTTATAGCGTTATTGATACGACATAAACCCGTATGGCAAAAATGGTTTTAAACGACATTATAAAGACGTCGTTATCATGTCTTCTATACGACAATAATACATTCTTAAAAATGGTCTTTGAACGACGTTATAATGACATCGTTTTTACGTCTTTCCTACGACAAAAATAAATAGTGGAAAAATGGTCGTTTAAAGATGTTATAATGACGTCAATTTTACGTCTTTTATACGACATAAGTCATCATGTCAAAAATGGTCTTTAAAATACGTCATAATGACGTCGTATTCTGATCGTTTGTACGACATATGACGTGTTTACCAGTTTACGACCAAATTAAGACGTCATAAAGACGTCAGTCTGCTATCAGGGATAATACTGGCCATCCCCCCACCTGAAATATTGGGGGGGGGGATATATCCCACCATCCCCCCCGTGATCGACGCCCCTGCTTTAAAGGGACTGTCCGCCTTTTACAAATCGTCTGAACAGTTTCCAGTAGACGGATGAGGATGAATGTAACACACACACACAAATTCAGATCGAACAGCCCTGTAATTTGGATTCTACGAATGAAAAACGAATGCGCCTCTCCACCAAACTATATATCGGTCAATATGCTGTTTATTATATGTAACATTACTCCGACTCAGATTTCTGCTTTGGAAGAAATATGGGAAAACTCTATCGGGTATACCACTACGGTATTCACGCGAACACTGGAGGCCGCCATTATTAGGTTTGTGCGGACTACGGTCAATGATATGCACTAATGCATTTCAATAGCACCAATTCAAACCATTGTCTGAAACTCTGAATACTTGTAGATGCTTTGAAATCAGTGAAAAGCTTTTTGTTCGGCCCTATAAGCACATATAATACGTCAGAGTTTGCAAAACATGTCGGGTAATTACAAGAACATGGCCGCTCCCATCATCTTTTGCCGCTGTATAAGAATTAGTAAAATGTAGGTATGTTCACGTAAGGATTTCATGGGATCCAGGAGGCCAAAATTGCCAAGTTATGTATCAAATCAAATGTCTGTTCACCCTCTAAACGATAATAATAACCGAAAGCCATAGTTTCATTGCCCTTTAAAGGGGTAGTACAGTATTGGTAAGGCTGAAGTTTAGTAACCAAAACCTGCACAGTAACATAACAAACTAATATTTATAACCCCAACATGCTCGAAAGGTATACAAAAATACAAACGCCTAAGTAAAAAGCCTGTTATCATTCAAGAAGCGCCATTAAAACACAAGAGGGCGCTCTCTCATAAGGCATTGGTTTCATCCATTTTTCATACAAAATTATGCATGTGATGTTTCGTTGAAATAATGATTAAATAGAGAGATCATCATTACTATTTAAAAACCGCTTTTGAAAATTTTTGAAAAAGTGTAAGCATTTTTTTAATTTAAAAAAAAAAAAAAAAATCATATTTATTTGGGGCCCAAATAAATACAGTCCCTTTAAGTGTTACAGTACGTTATACTATGCCAAAAAATACAGAATGCGTAAGAAAATTTAAATACATGTACTACAAAAACTTACTTATAGAAAAAAAATACTACAAAAAGTTACTTATGGAGAAAAGAAATACTACCAAAAATACTTTACACAACAAAATAAATAAAAAAATGATGGAAGGATAGAAGGAAAAGATCGAAAAACATGTTACATGGCGAATTTGTGGGAATTGTTAGATAGTACACAGGATAGAGGAAACAGAAACACAAAGCAAATGGTCAGTACTCCCGCCTCATTTATTTATTTGTTATTTTGCGTATGCTTTATTCAAAGAGTTGATTATGCAATTATGATGAAAGATAAGAAATTAAGAAGTGGTAATGGTGGTGATGGAAATGGTGGTGATTGCAGTTCTGTTGTTATTGTTGGTGGATGGTGGTGGTGGTGGTGGTGGTGGTGGTGGTGGAGGTGGTGGTGGCAGTGGCGTATCCAGGATTTGTTCAAGGGGCGGGGGTATTTCGTCAGAAAAAAATTTCTGTCAGCGCTGGGTGGGGGGGGGGGGGGTGGGGGCAGGGGGGTAGTCGTAGAACATTTTTGAAGCCGAGAGTACCTTAAAATTTAATTTTTCGAGACCGAGACCAGGTCCGGTCCAAAATTTTGGAGGCCAAAACCAGGACCTACTGGTTGAGAATCCTGTAAACGGGGGGGGGGGGGGGGGGGGAGGGGGGTAGTCGTAGAAAATTGGTGAAGCCGAGACCGAGAATTTTCGACATTTCTTAGACCGAGACCAGGTCCAGTCCCGAATTTTAGAGGCCGAGACCCGGATCCATTGGTTGAGAATCCTGTAAGCGGGGGGGGGGGGGGGGGGGGGGGGGGGGGGAGGGGGGGGGGGGAGGGGGGGAGGGGGGGGTGTTAAAGCCAAGACCAACATTTTTCGACATTTATGATGCCGAGACCTGAGTTCTTCGCACTTTTTGAGGCCGGGACCATCAAAACCCCCCAAACCCCCCCCAAACCCCCCCCCCCCCCTTGGGTACGCCTATGGGTGGTGGGGTGGTTGTACTGGTGGTGGTGGTAGTGGTGGTGGATGAACTAACAATCAGACATTTTGTGAACATTCTAAAAACATTTCAAGTTAGTTACTTGGACGTTTAGAACGTGTTTTGGGGGAAGGTTTTTGACGTCCCCACGCCCATAAGCCAACGTCGTGGTGGTGAGGATGATGGTTGTGGTGGTGAAGATCGGTTGCATAGTCATGGTGGTGAAGATTAGGGGGACGAAAATAAGACCGAATAGGAGAGGATTATTATAAAGAAGAGGGAAAGAAGGGGTCATTGGGAGGAGGGAGGTATAGGGGGTGTTATTTATCAGGGCCCGGATGATCTATTCATTCACCCCCCCCCCCCTGATGAATAGGTATTTCGTAAGTATCTACGCCCATGGTGGTGGAGGTGGTAGTGATGATGTTTGTTGGGTGGTAATGGTGATAGACTGGTGGTTGCGGTGGTGGTTGAGGTGGTGGTGGTGGTGGTGGTGGTGGTGGTGGTGGTGGTGGTGGTGGTGGTGGTGGTGGTGATGGTGATATGGTGGTGGTGGTGGATGGTGATGTAGGCCTACTTGCATAGTCATGGTGGTGAAGCTATATTAGGGGGAAGAAAATGAGATCAAATAGAATTAGGAGAGGGTTATATAAAGAATCGATGGAGCAGGGAGGGGGGGTACATTTCTACAATTAATTCGCTGAACTCAATGCTCAGGTTCGAGAACGGCCAAATGATCGTATTGCAAGATTCAGCGTAAAATACCACGAATTATTTAGTACCCAGAAGTATAGCCGCGATACTGTGAATGTGCCATGAAACTGTGGTGGTAATTATTTTGCGAGTTGATTGGCAATATGGAATCCACATTTTATGATAACGAAGATGAAGATGACGTCTTAGCAGGTCTCGCAGATATGCCGATTGATCCACCCTCGAAAAGAGATGTTTGTTCACGCTGTGGGTATGTTAACACGTTCATAATTGCAATACTATAACTTCCCATGTAGTCCCATCCTTACATTTTCATGTTGGTAGATACCATATAGATTTACATTGATTGATTTGTGTTGTATTCTTCTTCTTCTTCTTCCTTGGTAGCGACCGCAATCAACTTGTTGATTATTATGTCACTTTGTAGGAGGTTGAAGTTGCACATAGTGGCCCCGTATGTCTCATCTCCTCAATCAGTTGGCCAGACGACGATTAAATTGTAAGTCGACGGCCGAACAAACAAAAAAGGCCAATAAACAAAGACGGCCAAACAAACAAACACACACAATGAAATAATATTAAACGAATTGTATTTTTGTGAGCTACTCCTGGCCAGAGGCTCTTGACATGAAGGTGTCAATGGTGAGAGCCTCCACCGTCTCCTTGGGTAGTCTGTTCCACTGCTTGATGGTCCTTGGTAGGAACGAGTTCTGGTGGTACAGGGTCCGACTTGGTGGCACAACAAATTGCTGGTCATGGCCTCATCTCTGATGCGCAGGTACTGGTTGGAGTTGCCTGTTGACCGACTCTACGTGGGCAAGACCATGGGTCATCTTGTATAGCATCGCCAGGCGTGCAGTTTTGCGCCGATCTTCAAGCAAGGGTCACTGCACTTCTTCAATCATTTCGGGAGGACATATTCGGGAGTACAATTGCTTGCAAAATCACCGTAGTTAACCAAACTTGAGATTTTGTGACTGAGTATAAAATGGTACGGTAAATTTACACTCGTATACACCAAAAATAGGAAATAATTTCAAAGTAGTAGAACTATCAACTATCAAGTATCGAGTAGGGACAAAATGATTTGAACGTAAACAATTAAACTTTTAAAGTGATCAATTAACCTTGTCAAATTCGACCAAAGCCACTTGGAGCTTCTACATTTCTAATGTACTTTGTTGTATAATTTATAGTAACAGAATAATAAAATGGGTGTTGATTTTTTAAATGTCTCCGGTATCCCTGCAATGCCTGCATGATTATGGAGATATTTCTGATTGAAATAAAAAGCGTTCTGGAGGCTTAACGATTTTAGTCAAAATCAATTAATCAATGGGCATTTGGTTATAAAATCAGACATAAAATTTCACTTTTTTCTGTAGGTAATATTTGTTCTTTCTCTATGAAACTATCACACATAATTCATAAGAATCTTACAATGATATTGGTATACATATAGTCCCAATTATCACTTCCGTAAAATGAACATTCAGAGAGATAAAATAATTCCATAAGAGTACTGTTCGAGCTATGGGAATTTGCAAAAGCATGCTATACAGCCTGGAAGATGGATAAATATTGTTTAAATAATTATCAGATGAGAGGGTATTACTGGAATAAGTCAATCTACAATTCTAAGTATTTTACAAATCAAAAATGAAAGCCCAACTTTTGATCAACTATAATTCGGCAGCAGAAGACAATGTTTCAACTTTAAGCTTGCCCATTACCTCTTGCCCATTAACTCTTAACGTGCCAGGGGTTTCAATGCTCTATGGCATTTGTGTGTATTGTAACTCGCAAAAATGCGAGCTTGGCACGTTAGGAGTTAAGCCCGTTAGCTATGTCACATAAATACTCTATAATATTGATTGCCCATGCACATTTATTTGTGAATTTAGAATTTGAAACAAAGTATTTATTTAGTTTCTTTTTTTCTTTTTCTTTTTTAGACGTCATGGAAGCGTGGGTCTCTCTCTGTACATACTTTCCAAAGGAGAGAATTTAAATAAGTTGGAACATATAGACCGCATATATTGTATTTTTTCCCCTTTTTTTCTTCTTATTTTTCAGGCATCCTGTAAGCGTGGTGCATATTCTACATATAGGGGAGAATTGAAATAAGTTACATATATTATGACGTAATAAGACCAAAATAGTAATTTATAGTGTAGTTTTAAACGTTTCTTTTTCTTCTTTTTGGTCCTTTTATTTTTCAGGCGTCCTTTTAGCGTGGGTCTCTGCATATTTTCCAAAAAAGAGAACTGAAATAAGTTACACATATTATGATGTAATGAATGCCTTTGAATGTTTGAACAGATAAGTGGTGCCATACAAGTGCTGTGGATCATCATCATCATGTAATATAGACCAAATAATATTGTAGTTTTTATTGTTTCTTCTTTTTTTTCTTTTCAGGCGTCCTGTTAGCGTGGGTCTCTGTGCATACTTTCCAAAGGAGAGAATTGATATAAGTTCCAGCATCTACATCATCCAGCACCCGAACGAAGAGAAGCGAGTCTTGAGGACGGTGCCCATCCTCACCGCCTGCCTTCCAGTTGGTAAATGCCACATCTTTAGGGGCAAGCGCTTCTCAGAAAAAAGGTACTTAAATATGCATATTTAAAAAGAAAAAAGTGCTGAAATTTGCTAAAATTCATTAATAAAAAAAATCTTTCTGAAAATTAAATGCCACATCTTGCTGAGCAAGCTCTTCTCAGAGAGAAGGTAATCAGATATACAGAGAATAAACACTGAAATAAAAAATTAAAAAGATTCTTAAATAAGAGGAAAGGGTTCTGAAATTTGCTTTTCAGTTAGTAATTATCCCATGTTTTGTGGCAGGCTTCTCAGAGAAAAGGTCCTTGGAATATAAAGAGAACAAATGCTGTAGAAACTTGTGTTTTAAGGCCTTTTTTTGGGGGGGGGGGTAAATGCCACATATTTCGGGGCAAGTGCTTTCTCAGAGAAAAGGTTACAAATAACGCTGATATTTGCTTCTATCAATGATATTTATTTTGTTAAACCTTTTCTATTCCTTATCATTTATGTTGCAGTTATCCAGAGTTGGCAGAAGTATGCTCCAGCCCCAACACAGTTGTCCTGTTTCCAGGGCCAGATGCAATGGACATTGCCGACGTCCCGGTGCCACCTCCATGCGTCAATGGTCACGGCCAGGCCTCGGGATACAACATCCTCATCATGGACGGCACTTGGCACCAGGCTTCCAGTATATACAAGTCCAACGCTATATTCCAAACACCTAAGCAAGTGAGTGGTGAACTCATTATTTTCCTCCAAAATATTGTTATTTCCATAATACATGGATATATAGAATATAGGGAAACAACATATTATTGTCAGCATTAGAAATGGGAGTTTTCAATCAGTAGTTGCAAACTTTAAAGTAGATGATGGTACATGAGGTGGGATACTCCTTAACTTGGACTGAACTTTAAACCAGGTTTCCAGGACCTATATATGCAAGTTCCACCCAATATTCCAAACACCTAAGCAAGTGAGTTTTAAATTCCAGTTTCCTAAGTAAAATATAGAGAAAGAGATATTGTCAGCATTATAAATTGCAGTTTTCAATCAGGAATAGCAAACTGAAAAATAGATGAATTTTAATAAATGTTGTGAGATATCCTTACCCTGGACTGCAACTTACACCAGGACTTCATTATATTCAAGCCCAACCCTATATTCTTAATTACACAGCAATTGAGCTTCAAATTACAGTTTCTTCCAAAATATAGAATTGAGTAGAATTTAGTTTAGAGTTGATATAATATAACACAGCAGATTCCAGTGTTGGATATTTATAAGCAGGTTCTATGTAAGAAAAAGTTGAAAATTAATACAATATGAATATAGTTTTGTACAAATAATTGCAAATAAAGCAATTGATGAAGTACTTTTAATATGATATCCTGCTTATGAAGTAGTCATGGTACCAAGGAAGAAAAGAGAAAAGAAAAATATTCCTGTAAAAATGGGAAATGCAAACAATAAATGAGGATTTGTTACTATAGCCAATCAAATAAAGACTATATGAATTATGAAATTATAACTGTAAGGATTGGTTTAATTTATGCTTACCAGTAAGTTAATTTCATTATTATTTCTTTTATTTTAATTTTAAAAGGTGCAATTTTCAGACACAGGATCAAAGAGTGAATACTCGATACGAACACAGCCCACCAATTCAGCCCTGTGTACTGTAGAATCTGCTGCAATTGCATTGTCAGTGCTGGAGAGGAACCCTCAAATCAAAGAGGTAGGTAGGGTAATTTGTAATTTCTCAAGAGTTTTAACAATTACCTTTTAAAATGTTCTAGTAATATTGTTGACATGTGCAAAAAATGATGAATGGTTGGTAAAATGTAAATTTTTATGATCTCATATATGTCCACTAAGTAATGTTGAAAATTTCACGTTAAATGGATGTTATATGGCCTATTAACCCGTTCCCTTCGCGATTCTGGAATCCCCATAGAGTTTATACATAGCCCACCCGGTTCCCGTAACCAATGGGTTAATGAGCAAAAATGCAAAGTGATATTCCCTAACTCATTGCAGTGACTTTGTACAAGGTAAAGACTATCCAGTGGATAGTTAAAAATCTGAACACTTCAATCGTAAATATTTTTCGAGAAAAAACAAAATCGAAAATTTGAAAAACCAAAACCTGTTCCATGCTTCTATTGGTAATAAGAATACAACGCGGTATATGAAGAACTACTAGATTTTAGAATTTAGTATTGTGGGTTTGGACATTATTACTTAATCCCTTAACCTGATAAGGCCTCTACTGAGGCACACCAACCTGTGTTGCATGCCACTATATGGCTTTTATTTACTCTAAGAGTATATTGAAAGGTGCTGTGTTATTCATTTTACAAGCTTATGATTTAACTTTCATAGTGGTTGCGCACCTGGCAAGAAATCGGCGGAGATGGTTGGAAATTGTGATGAGGATGCCACCACTCAACCCACCGTTGGAATGAAGGGAATATAAGTCGGGTAAAGTTCTTTAACATTGAGCTGACAATTAATACAAATTAGAAATTCAAATTGTTAAATTATTATATATTCGCAGATTCTTGTGAAGCCTCTGAGGGCCCTGTGCCAGTTCCAGCTCAACCACGGGGCAGTCGTACACCACAGCAAGGAGCACCTCAAAGACCATCCTGAACTTCCGCAGTGTGAGTATGATTTCAGTCATGATTCTGCTGAAGAGCGGGTCTTTAAAGGGATGGTTCGGACGATTTTAAAAATAATGTACAAGAATCTAAAAAAATTACTCATTGGTAATATATTTTTATTAAAAAAATATCCTATCAGGATGATTTATACTCGATTGTTTTGTGTCTGCAATTTTTGATATTCATCGTCTATTTTCTGTACGCTTCCGATTTTTATCACGTGGTCGCGTGACGCGCCAGCCTCACTTTGCTTTGTATTGGCAGCAAAGTGAGGCATCGACGTCACGAAAATTGCATGCTGGGATAGATCCCACTGGCGGCAGATTCGATCAAGAACTGTTACCTTATTTAGTCCCAAAGTGATTGTGAATGATCCAGTTGGTCTTTTTTCGTCGGGACAAAGGCAATATGTTGAACAAATATTGCTTCTTTGATTGGTAAATGCTGGAAATCGTCCGAACCCCTCCTTTAACGCCAATGCCAGAAATGCCAGAAATTATTGTGGCCCAGTCGGGCAAGTGCAAACAAATAAATAATAACAATTCTAGTGGCCATCTGGTGGACCCATACACAGGAAAATCATTTTTTTTAATACAATTTTGTTCATATTTAGTTGCCCATTCAGGCCAGTGGAATTAAGCATCATTTAACCCGTTGCTTACGAAAACTGGGTGGGCTATGTACAAAGTCTATGGGGATTTCAAAATCTCTAAGAGAACTGGTTAAATTTGATGGCCCAAAGCTAATTTGTAGTCGACCCCAGCCAGCCGGCCTATGCTAATTTTAACATTGCTTTAAACTTCATACTTCTACTTTTGAATTCTTTGTAAAGGCTATTCTAAATCTGTTCACTATAATTCTGCCATTCCCATGGAGTAAAGGGCCTATCAGGCTCCCTTAAAGGAACTAGGTAACATTGTCCAAATCCTCAAAAACTTACTTGGAATTCTAGCGGTTCCTCATACCTTGTGGTATTCGTATTAACAATAAAAGCATGGGATAGGTTTTGGTTTTGCAAATTTCTCTTTCGTTAAAAAGATATTTACGATTGAAGTGTTCAGATGTTAAATTATCCACTGGACCGCGAAAACCGTGTACAAAGTGATTGCAATGAGTTAGTAAATATCACTTTGCAATTTTGCACATTACTCTGCCATATAACGTCCATTTAACTTGAAATTTTCAGATAACAGATAACAACAATATACATTGTATCAACCACTCGTAACCTTTTGCACATGTCAACAAAGTTACTAGATCCCTTTAAGCAGTGGGTTAATAAAATAATAATAATCAATTATGGAACATTTTCTTCCTTTGGACCTCTTCCTTATTACTCTTATTACGTTCTAGCAAAAGTCCAGGCAAACTATGCCACCCATTTCTTCCTGATTTGTATCATTATTAGTAATTATTTTTTAGTAAAGCATGTTTCATACAAAATTGAACAGTTTGGAAATGTTTTCACAATATTAAAATCAAGTTCTCATTAATGCTCATGTGGGGTGAGTTTTTGAATCAAATGAAATTAAGAATATATTGACAAACATGGGCTGTTTTAGTTTGTGCAAAAGTATATTCAAGATCGCTTTGTAAATTAAAGTGTTTACAGCTAATTTTCTTCTCGTTTTGTTTCTTTTATTTTTCAGATAAGAGTTGGGTAGATCGACCTCATAAGATGAAGAAGAAGAAGAATGGTGAAACGGATCAATTATGACACACACAGGACTCTAGTGTAAGGACTCGAATCAGAGGAGGGAATGAATAAAGACACCATGTCAGATTCATTGTGCCCTGAGATTTCACGAGGAGCATAATAGATCTGGTTTTTGTGCCACGGGACATTGTGAGAAACTGAATAGTTCTGATATTTGTGAGCTTTGACAATGCAGAGAGATAACTAAAACACTTTGTCAATATATTGTGCCCTGAGATTTTGCAAGAAGCAGTATAGACCTGCTTTTTGTGCTCAGTGATTCTGCAAGGAGACGTTTTGGTCTATTTCTTCATGCCCCAGGATTTCGTAAGAAGCTTAATACCTAGCTGTTTTTTGTGCTAAGAGAAATGAGATGCTAAATATTTCTGGTTTTTGTGAGATGTGAGCTTTGACATTGCAGAGAGGGTAACAAAGGACATTTTTTTCCCCTTTGGAACATGTCAGATGGCCAAGATTGCCATACTTGAAGGATGCTTGCAGTACACCTTATCAAATATTCTCTCTTGGAAAAGAGGTGGACTTACAATGTATGAAGGAACCACTCATCACTGAACGTTCTGATCAATATGTTCAGACCATTGTGTGTTGATGTGTATATTAATTCATATACCAAAGCCAGGATGGGGCTGATCTAAAAGCTATTGAATAGGGAAATAACAAACAAAACAAAATTCTTTGAAGAAATGTGGTCCGAGACAAGGGCGCACCCCATCGCTCAATGTTTATATCGCAATTTGTAAACTGTTTTTTTTGTGTTATCATTTGACAGTGCTAGAATACCAAAGCTGTGCTGGGGCTGTTCTAAAAGTTATTGAATAGGAACTTCAAGAAATTTACCTTCTTCATTTCTTGTAAGAATTATAGCCCCAAGAACTCACATTCAATGTTTTGATCACTATCTCCTCCTATTTTGGTATGTTCTCATTCAGTTAGATGGGGCTAGATTATCAAAGTCTTGATGATCTAAAAGCTCTTGAATAAGGATTGAAAGCAACTTTATGAGATGATAATGGTGTAGTTCTTGAAGGTAGTAGTTTTACAGTACAATGCCGGAAAATATTCTTTCTTTGAGGTGTAATTGTCTTGAAAAGGACCTACTCGTTGTTCAAAGTTCTAATCAGTATGTTCTGACTATATTTTTGTGTATTTATTGGACAGGGCTAGAATATCAAAGCCATGACGGGGTTGATCTAAATGCTCTTAAATAAGGGCTTCAAGCAACTTGATGAGAATTGTGTATTTCTTGAAGTAGAAAGTTAAGAGAACACTACATCAAATATTCTTTGCCTGCTGGAGTCACTTCCTATTCAATGGTTGGACACATGATCATTCTCGAGGTAAAACTTACTCCCTATTTGCAGCGTTTTGAGTACATACTTGTGCATAAATGCCCGAGCCACAATACAAGAGCACCACAGGCTATTTAACCTTCTTCGAGTGGAGTAATGCATTGTATGCAAGGCTAAGTTTATTTATGTATCTACGTTCAATAGTGGAATTTTAGATGTTGGTACAAAGGACAAAATAATTTAATGCACGTTATATCAAAATATCCATTGACGACCTTGAGTGATTAAAAAAGAGGGTCTCAAACTAGATGAAAATTTACAGCTTTTTAAAAACTAATCTGGATTATTTTTAAGGGAAATTTTTATTGTATTAACTTTTTTTGGTTGAAAGTTACATGAAAAACTTGTTTCTTTAAATTGGATTTATGATGCAGTAGAGATCAAATATTGGAGGAAATCATGTCAAAAATCTATATCGGTTAACAGTGGTACTTAGGACAAGATTTTTAATTTTGAAATGTGTACATGATGTGTAGTATGAATGTTGATAAACCATTTGTTTACCATGGATAAATGGATCGTATCTGTTGTTGATACTTTTAATGAAATATTTTCGCAACTTATGAGGTAACACCTTGAAAAGACCGAATTGTCATGTCCTTTTATTTATATTAACTACAAGAAAGGAATGACAAGTTATCATGTGGTTAAATGATTAAAAGGAGATAACATATGGACATTTTACTTTGTATTTATATCGTTCTTAATCTTTGCAAATGAAAAGATGCCAAAATGAAAGCCCATTCAAGGTAACAATAACTACATGCAACATGTTCCGTTACATATTTTAACAAAAATAATTTTTAAAAAAAGTAACAAATAAAACATAGCCTACAGTCATGTGGTTATTTATCAGGCTTGCTCTTAATAGTTTGCATTAATAGATTGGGATTATGCTTGTCAATTGATTGTTAATGCAGTTGTGTTTGGATATTCTTGCGTGCATGTACGTACGTGTGGGTTTGTATGAGTGTGTTTATGGTCTATTGTTCAAAATTGTTTGCATGACTGTAAGTATGTTGTGTGTCTGTATCTATTGTTTGGGTGTTAAAGGGATCTAGTAACATTGTTGACATGTGCAAAAAGTGATAATTGGTTGATGCAATGTATATTGTTGTTATCTCATATGTCCACAGGGTATTGTGTGAAAATTTCAAGTCGAATGGACATTGCATGGCCAAGTAATGAGCGAAAATGCAAAGTGATATTCACTAACTCACTGCACTCACTTTGTACACGGTTTCAAAACTCCAGGGGAGTTTTTCTTATCTGAATGCTTCGATCGTACATATCTTTGTAACGAAAGGGAAATTTGAAAAACCGAAACCGGTCCCATGATTTTATTGTTAATACGAATACAACAAGGTTTGAGGGAACCGCTAGAATTAAAATTTTATTTTGAGGATTTGGACAATGTTACTAAGTCCCTTTAATGTTTCACAAGGATTAATTGTAATACTTGTATTTGTACTCCATTGAAAAATAAGGTTGAACACGAGAGACACTAAAGCCCTCCGCATACAGAGCCGACTCGACCCGATCGGACTGGTTTTCAGTCGGGCTAGAGTCGGTTTCGCTCAGTCGTAGCCGATTCAACATGTTGAATCGGCCTCGAATGATCTCCGACTGGCTCTTAACCGGCAAAACATGAGTCTTGAGGCAACGTATACTGAGCTGAACCGACTGAAAAACAGTAGGATCGGGTCGAGTCGGCTCTGTGTGCGGACGTCTTAAGATTTTTTTTAAAAACCTCAATTAATACTAAGTATTTGGACACCAGTATAATTAATTAATGACAAGAACAATGAAACAAACATAATTATTTACATCATATTCAAATAATTTACAACATGATGACAAAAAACCCCAGTGAGAATAGTGCATAACTGGTGCACCAAAGGGCAAGGGGGTGAAATACCCTAACTCTGGGTGAAATATCAGTAAATAATTAATAACAAACATCAGTGTTTCACAAAGATTCTAAGTTGAACTAAAATCCAAGTTGGACCTAACCATTATTGAACGCCATTTGTAGCCTTGGAATAAAACATATTCAAAAGCATAACAAAACACAAAGTATTTGAGACTTTCAACAGAAATGTATATCAATAATTTCAAGACTCCTGAAATTTATCAAAATTAATGCCTTTTCAAAAGAACTGTTTCAACAATTTTACAAAGAAACTAACGGCTTTCCATAATTGTTAGGTCGAACTTAGAATCTTTGTGAAACACCCCCTGGGCTACTAGTGGTGTAGCAGGGACGGACTGATTTTGTGGGACACACTGTATTTTCTAAGGATTATTTCCATGTTTGATTGTTTTTGTCAAATTATTGGGGGCACTTGCCCCCATCCCGCAGCTACGCCACTATATGCTTCCATACTTGCTTCTTCCTCACAAGTGTGCCTATAGATAAATAATAAATAAATATGCTTTAGGCATTTTTGTTCAACAATTATTAGTTTGTATTAACTAAGGACGGGTGAGGTCAAATCTGTCTACAATATTCAACACATCTTTGATATCAGTCAGTGGCGTAGCTACGGGGGGCATTTGAGCCCGTGCCCCAAAATAATTTGACCAAAAAAAAGTTGATTAAGTTTGATATATTCATGGCAACTAAATTATATACACACATTATTAGTCAAGTGTTGTTATAAAACTCTTATTATATCAAGGCAGTACAACACAAGTTATTTTTTCTAAATGTTTCAACAAAACTGGAGATATGAATGACTTTGCAATAGTTCACATAGGTGCGACTTTCGACGTGCGTTTCCCTCTCAACGACGCTTTCGAAACCGGCCCCCTCGACTTCGCATCATCAATATCAACATCGACATAGTCCTCGCCGTCGATCATAGGATCAATCTCGGGGTTTAAGTTGGAGTACGGGTTATTGGCTTGCATGTTGCGCTCGACCTGGGCCACCATTTGCTTCATGAGTCGCTTCTCGTGGAAGACGTGGCCGAGCTTGGTGACACCGGTGATGATGGCGTAGATGGCGATCATGCCCAAGACCATGATGACCAGAAAGGCGGCGGGGGACAGGCCCCCTGACTCCACGGGAGGGGGTGCTAAGAACATTTAGATATAATATTATGAATATAAACATATTTCAAATTGGATGAAGACTGCAAGAAACGGTTTATATATCTCGTTTTTACTCTGAACAATACTTAATTATCATTGCTTGTTTGAGCAAAAGTGGACAATTAATTTTTTGATAAATAACTTTTCCTAATTTTATCAACGACACAAAATATATACTTCTCAATCATGGACTTTTATAGTAAAAGTATGCGACATTTCCAAAGAAATAAAATACAAATTGAATATGCTATTTCATATTTTTAAGAGAGAGAGATAGGAATATATAACAAATAATTATTCCGTAAATTGCATCAGCATTTTGATGCCCTATACAATTAAATCAGTTATCAGATCTAGTTAACAAACAAAACGATATAGATCTGTAGATAGTGATCACAAAACCTTAACAAAGTCGATTTGTACTAAGTACAATGCGTTCAATTGCTAGAATTAGTATAAATGATTATATTTTCCCATTTTTTTTAGTATCGACCCGCTTTTTAATATTATTACTATTAACTCAATTCCTTTAAAAAATTGTAATTCTCATAATTGTCCAAGTCAGACATTTTCCACTTGCACTTAAAATAATGTACTTACCCGTGCAATTTCCCTCATCACTCCAGTCGCCGCACATATCTAGCGTGTTACACACCAATGACTGGTCGATACACCGAGTGTTGTTGCACTCAAACTGATCACTAGAGCATGGGGCTATATAACAAATTTTAAAAAGACAATTAATTAATGTTTATACTTAATTTAGAAAAATCTGACTACATAAAGACACTTCTAACCTGCTCAATGCTGTGATCACAACATATTTGGTATCAAGACAACTTTAATAGCGATTATATTTCCGGGAGGGAGACAAAAAAGTATGTTTCCGTCATCATCCGGATTCTCTGACCAATCAAACCTTCTTTTCCTACTTTTCCTCTCTACCTACTCCTCCTTCTCATCCGTATCCAACTTTTCCCTTCCTTGTTCTCCTCTTCTTAAATGCATATACTTTTTCCTCTCGCTAAATTACCTTCCCATGCTCCTACATATTTGCCACCTCTCTCCCCCCCCCCCCCCCCCCCCCCCCTCCCCCCAACCCCCCTGGCTCCTGGCTCCTCATTTTCACGATCAACATTATAGTCTACTTTTGTATTATCACCATTATTCTCATAAGCACTAATTCCATAATCATCATCGTCGTCACCTTCGTTTGTCGTATTATCACCAGCATCATCATCATCATCATCAACAACAACAGCAGCAGCAGCAGAAGAAGCAGTAGCAGCAGCAGCATCTTCATAAAAATCACCACCATCATTATCAATACGATTAACATATGCTTCATCATCATCATCATCATCGTCGTCGTCATCAACATCATTATCATCATTATAATCATTATCAGCATCATCATTACTATCATTAACATCATCAACATCGTCGTCGTCGTCGTCTTCGTCGTCACCATCATCATAATCATTTTCATAATAATAATCATCATCATCATCATCATCACCATCATATTATTATTCTTTGAAATCATCGTCATCATTATCACTACCATCACCACCATCATCATCATCATCATCATTACCCTAATCCTCATCATCTAAATATTGACGCACCATCAGTGAACTGAGTGTAGTAGATGCCGAAGCCCATCATGCGCCCGCTGTCGTCGGTTCTGAACCTGAAGGTCACATTGCTTTGAGTCGACTCGACATCGGGAAGTTCATAGAGACGACCGCATAGCTCCGGGGTCAACGGCGGCCCGTCGACCGTACTGCCATCGAAGACTCTTAGACCGTCGTAGCAATATCCTGAGAACAATTATGATTGTAATGCTGATAATTTATATGGTAACAATCTCATTCATAATTATGTGGGTTTACACTGGCGTGGGGCGGAACTGGAGGATGGGACCTCTGTCCAAAATAAAATTGATTGTACTTGATGCATTCCTTTATTTCTGATTTTCGACCAGAAATGAAGGAGACAAGAATGATATAGGGTGGTAGTTACTAAGACCCCTAAGTTACCTAGTAACAATGTCTGCTCTGAACAATTTAAAGGGGTAGTTCAGTTTTGGTAAGGCTGAACTTTAGTAACCAAACTTGGACAGTAACATTATAAACTAATAGTTATAACTCCACCATGCTCGAAAGGTATAACAAATTACTAACGACTAAGTAAACAGCCCGTTATCATTCAAAAAGAGCCATTAAAACACAAGAGGGCGCTTTCTACAAAGGCATTGGATTCAACCATTTTCATACAAAATGATGCATGTGATGTTTTATTGAAATAATGATTAAATAGAGAGATCATCAACAACTATTTAAAAAACGCTTTTGAACATTTTTGAAAAAGTGCAAGCATTTTTTTTTATTTTTTGAAAAAAAATCATCTAATTATTTGGGCCCCAAATAATTATAAGATCAGATATATTTATTGATATTTCAGCCGTTTCTGGGTCGATTTTGACCAAATAAAGTTTATTCTGCCATTAAAATTGCATGTTCTCTCAAATTCGACACTCAGATTTTCATTACCTCACAAAAAATTGTGATGTGCAGCGCCCTCTCTACCAAAACTGAACTACCCCTTTAAAATAATAAAGCAATTGCAAATACATGGGATCATCGTATCCTTGTTTTTATTCTGTTTCAATTCACAAAATGTTTGCCATGTGCACTGATCGATTTTGTTTTGATACAACTGTAGGCTATAATTAGTTATCTAATAATTATAGTGTAAAATGTATTTGAGAAGCGCTAGCCCGTAAATGGGTTTAATGATAATTATGATGATACCATTTTGACAGGTAAAATAAGAAATAATTAATTGACTAGAAATACTCTAATCTGATTTTGATGATTGCAGACATGTATTCAAAATTGATTATTATGTAAACAGTAGAAAATTGCGTCCTTCTTTATGCTCCATCATCAATTATGTTGTAATACAATTATAACAATTTAATAATTATTTAACGTGATATTCAAATTGCCAAACCTTGAGAGTCACTTTCCAGATCGAACCTTGCGAACTGGAAGAGGAAGCGGTGAGTTGGGAGTCCGACCAGGGTGAGGGTGCAGTCCAGATTCTCCCGGTAGTAGAGGCCAGTATCCGGCTCCAGGAGACCTCCAACCGAGGCTCGAACCGAGGAGTTGCAGTGCGGCGTCAAGTAAACTATGCACCGTACACGATAACCAATATAAGTGATAATAATAGTATGTACATCTAAGTTATGAGGAAGCGGTGAGTTGGGAGTCCGACCAGGGTCAGGGTGCAGTCCAGATTCTCCCGGTAATAGAGAACAGTGTCCGGCTCCAGGAGAACCCCAACCGAGGAGTTGCAGTGCGGCGTCAGGTAAACTATGCACCATAAACGATAACAAAATAATATACTTTATGTGATTATTATTTCACTTGTGAGTTATGAGGAAGCGGTGAGTTGGATACATGCTAGAGTAATGCCCGGCGCAGACAGAGCAGACTCGACCCGATCCGACTGGATTTCAGCCTGATTAACTCAGTATGTGCTGCCTTAGGATTTTTCCAGTCAAGTGCCAGTCGGAGGTCATTCAAGGCCGATTCAACATGTTGGATCGGCTCCGACTGAGCGAAACTGACTCTAGCCTGACTGAAAACCAGTCGGATCGGGTCGAGTCGGCTCTGTCTGCGCCGGGCTTTAGGTTGCAGTTCAGATTCTCTCGGTAGTAGAGGCCAGTGTCCGGCTCCAAGATACCTCCAACAGAGGCTCGAACCAACGAGTTGCAGTGTGGTGTCTGTCAGGTACACTGTATAATTATGAGTATTAATACAGCAACAAATGTTGAATAATGTTGCATAATATTATAGAACCGTTATCGTCAGTATATGGTTATAGGGTGTATGCAATCCATGTTCCCCTGCCATAAAGACCAGCGTCCAATTCCAACCGAGGCTTGAACTGAGGAGCTGCAGTGCGACGTCATATAAACCAATTTAATGTCAATATTTACATGTAAATTGTGTCAACAGAAATGTATCATTCTTTTGATAATAGTGACTGGTGTCGGCTTGACATAATTGTTTCCATTTAATGACAGACAGTAGAAATGTATTATTCTCCCGCGATATATAAAAACAAACTTGCACTGTGTCCCCCCTCTTGGAGACTATCCGAGACCTCCAACCGAGGCTCGAACCGAGGGCTGCAATGGGCTGCCATGAACAATACCCAATTATGTGACAATTATTTCCGTGTAGAAATCGCTTCTAAATTGACACATTTATTGTCTGTGTGTTGGAGTGTGTGTTTGTTTGTATGTATGTTTGTTTATTTGTGTGTTTGTTTGTTTAGTTTAGTTTTGGTAATGACAAATAAGTCATTGGGTTGCACTATTTCCTTGTTCAATGATAATGAGTCATATATAATTCATGGGGAAGGGCTGGGGTTTCGTATGTTTTCTATATTATGTGTATCATAATTGTTTATCATAATAATTATGTATAATTAATTCAAACATATTTACCAGAAATATATTATGACTGAAAAAGAGCAAAGAAAATGAGATTCCAGCGGGATCCTAATAATTATGATAAACAATGATTGACTTTCTACGTAAGGGAGGCTAATCCCCCTGCTCTCTCGTCACTACTCCGTTAGCACCTTTCAATTCAACTCATAGTTCATACATGTCTCGTATATATATACATCATATAATATTTCCTTCGCAAGTTTTCACCTATACAATGTATATTATTATATTCGTAAAATGACTACTGAAGGCTATTATTCACTTCAAAGTAATTAATTGGGAACCAAACGCTGGAATTACCGCTTACTGTTAATAATAAGTACATAATTCCTGCCACTTCTATAATATATTTTCTCCGAAGATGGGTAACACTAGTAATGGAAATAACATTATTAATGATTGAGACCACTATCATATGTTTTTGATGACCACTGGAGGCTGCCATGTTTTCCAACTGTGCCGTATGCTTAAGTTTATGGACCTGTATTGTTGCAGAGTATGTAGACTTTTATGCAAATACTATAAGAGTAAACGTAAATTTAGCATTTCGAACACAAAATAATTGACAAATCCAATCTTACCAACGCCGATTCCCGCTGCTTCATGTGATATCAAACTCAAAAGAACATACAGTGGTAAAACCGTGAACTTGAAGAACTTGAAAATCCAACTGTACATGTTTCGAACAGATCCCGTTGATACGGACGCCATTGGGGGTGTCAAATTACATTTCACGTTTCCATGGTTACCGTGATAAACTATATATATACCATTTCCGAACGTGTCTTCTAAGTTGAGTTCTATATAATTTAGTTCCCCAAATTGAAGTTTGCGTGTACAATAGTATGCCCCTCTCTCGCCACAATATACATGTACATGTAGTCCAGTTAATATATCTATTTCGTCATTAAGTTTAGTTGCATGGATGTATTATGTTCTCACAATGCCCGGCTAGAATTAATATTTACTCTTTGTCCGAACTTTGGTCCCTAGATACCGATCGTGAAATTGATCTTGTCTTGGTTACACAGACGCTAAAGTGGGGATTTTATTGTATGGCTGTATTATATTGACATAGATTATAGTAAATGTAGAGTTACCTACATGTAAGGCGATGCGTGCATGCAGTGGTTCGTATTTTTTAAGAACATGATGCAAAATGTATTATTTTCCATTTAACGAAAGTTTGCAATTAATAATCCGTAAAAGATAGGTTAAAGGGGTAGTTCAGTTTTGATATAGAGGGCGCTGCACGAAATAATTTTTTTGGTGAGATAATGGACAACTGAGTGTCAAATTTGAAAGAGCATATAATTTTAATGGCAGAATAAACTTTATTTGATCAAAATCGGTTCAGAAACGGCTGAAATATTTAATAAATATATCCGATCGGAATCAATCTGGGGCCCAGATTTATTCGATGATTAAACAAAAAAAAATTAAAATGCTTACACTTTTTCAAAAATGTTCAAAAGAGGTTTTAAAATAGTTGTTGATGATCTCTCTATTTCATCACATGCATAATTTTGTATGGAAAATGGTTGAA
The DNA here is from genome assembly GCA_037951105.1 of Echinarachnius parma. Classification (NCBI taxonomy): domain Eukaryota; kingdom Metazoa; phylum Echinodermata; class Echinoidea; order Clypeasteroida; family Echinarachniidae; genus Echinarachnius; species Echinarachnius parma. The sequence continues at coordinate 18,341 of JBAMJV010001975.1, read as the reverse complement.
ACTAATGCTTTTTAGAGGGCGCCCTCTTGTTTCTTCTATGTTTTTTTTTGTTACATGTACTTGGTCCTATTGTTTATTTTTGTGTCATTATATTATTGTATCGAAGTGATATCCGGCTTATTATGTTTCGTCCTGTTTGTTTCCACGTGTGTTTAATATCAAACCGCACTTTTTATTATATAGTATGTTACTTCGCTCAGACACATTTTTGCAATAACATTTCACACGTGTCGTCCAGATAGAAAACAATACCCATTTAACCTCCGACCGTAGCTAATAAATACATAATTTGGTTATGTTGCTGGTGTATATGGATACATTTTTGGCGAGGGGCTGATGAGGTGTGTTGCCTTTTCAAGAAGTTCTTCACCATAATAATTTTAGCTGCCCGTATTAAATGACATGATAATTGTTTTTGCGCTGAGGTGCGTTTTGCCTGAATATTCCCATTTGTTAAACTCTCCGGTCGGTTTATAAACATCTAGTTTTACTTTTTGGGGGGAAGAACATTTCATGTTTTCGTTTTTATCTTGGTTCTGTTGCGTTTTATATATTTGTTTTTGTTGTTTTTTTTTTGCATTTATGTATGTTTGTATTTTGTTGGCATATCAAATGGATAATGCATCGTGTTCTATAAGTGGGTTTGACTGAATGGTATTCCCACACGCACATAATGTGTTATTATCTAAATTGTGTTCCCATATTAAATGTGCTATTATTTTGTTCCCACGAGCTGGCAGCGGCAGTCACGCCGGATGGTGAGCGATTCCGCACGTACACCCGGACATACCAGGCCCGACGCTAACACGAGGTCGCGTTCGGCGGTCTCTAGCTGAAGGAACGTGAATTATGGTCTTGTTTTGTAAGATGGTTGTGACAATTCACAGCTAGTAAATAAATAAAGAGAGAGAGAGAAAAAAGAGGGCCACCGACTGTCGTTAAGTACTTATATACATTTCAACAAAGTTCGCGGAAATTGTAATAAACGAGAAAGTTTCGGTGTTCGAGAGTTATCCAAACAAGAGAAAAACAGATCGAAAACCAGCGGCAGGAATGATAAGGAAAAGAATCCGAGATGTTGTGACTCAAAATTGACACCATCTGTTGATGCCTTTGAACTTTCACTCGGCCTAATTCACCTTCAGATCACGTGATTTTGAGGGCGACGTACAGATCTAGAGGAGAACAGTTACTAGAGAACCCCGGGGGGGGGGGGGGATCACTCTCATACACAAGTGTTACCCACCCGTGTCCATCAACCTCTGAAATGGACCCTAATGGGCAAAAATGGCGTATCGCACCTTTTTTTTAAATGGACCTTAATGGGCAAAAATGGCGTATCGCACCTTTTTAAAAATGGACCTTAATGGGCAAAAATGGCGTATCGCACCTTTTTTAAATGGACCCTAATGGCGCATCCACATGCACTCATATATTACAGCCACTCCGCAGATATAAAAATCGTCGAAAACCTAGTACTGAGTTACGGTAGCTGAAAAAATCACCCTTTTTGTAGAAAACGTCGAAACCTGTGACCCTGAACAGGTAACCTTTTTTAGGTTTTAGTGCGATCAGTGCTTGAAAAACACCCCCTTTTTAAGGAAAGCGTCGACGACGCCGTATAGCTGAACATTATACCATTTCGACGCTTTTTTTGGACGCGGGTGCATAGTCAGTCATGTTGGGAGTGACCCCCCCCCCCCCCCCCCCCCCCCCCCCCCGGGGAGGAGACGGACCAAGCAGGATTGTTGTTGTTGTTGGTCCTGTGGTTTCGGTACCGGTGTTCATTCAAATTGAATATTTACGCCCTTTATTACAAATAATTCCAAAGCCTTTAATCCCTCTATCATATGAAGAGCACAGTTCCAAAAGACGATAAATCCACTTTGCATAAACATTGAGTTAACGATATAATTATATACATTTATAAACTGCGTAGCTATCTAGGAATCCACATTTGACGACAAATTACTCACTAAAAATCAAAATATACAAAGTTCAATTTTCATATTCCCATAGGCACGTGTACAAAGTTGGGCAAAGAAACCATGACCATGATTTGATTTGGATAAATTAATGTAACTTTTTTTTCCCCTGAGCTCCTACAGCATGCTGCCTGTCATACTGTCAATCACGAAAATCCAACCCAACCGTGCATGGAGCAAGGCCTCGTGCAGACTTAGAACTCAGCTGCTAGCTTGGGATACAATACACATTGAGGCAGTATAGTCTATACCACCTCCATGCAATCAATATTATGCCTAAGGCCCGGCGCAGACAGAGCCGACTCGACCCGATCCGACTGGTTTTCAGCCTGATTAACTCAGTATGCGCTGCCACAGGACTCCGGTTTGTCCAGTCAAGTGCCAGTCGGAGGTCATACGAGGCCGATTCAACATGTTGGATCGGCTCGGACTGAGCGAAACTGACTCTAGCCTGACTGAAAACCAGTCGGGTCGAGTCGGCTCTGTCTGCGCCGGGCTTAAGGTGTTTCGCAACGATTCTTACTTGAAATTAATTATGGAAAGCCATCAGTGGCCTTGGAAAAAACATATTTAAAGCAAACAAATACAATTATATCCCTCATAAGATCGTTTTACCATTGTATTTGACAAATGATAGTTTTGGACAACACGCGCAATCCCCGCGCAATCACTTGACCGGGCTGTTAGCAAAAAATTAACACTAAAAGTTCGTTACGCGTTCGTCCCATAGATCATGTGTTTAAGCAAAATGCACACGCGATCAAATTTGTGCAGTGCTCTATGGCGCACACGTTCTAGTCACGTGATTGCCATTGCTGGTAAAAACTAACACCCTAGGAAGAAGAACGCCAAGACAGCCAATAAGCACATCCGTGGGAGCGTTAGCCCCGTTAGCACGCATTCATTGCGTATGTGCGCAACTGCCAGCGCGTTGGTGCGCACTCGGTTTTGCGTCTTTGTGATTGTATGCGCAAAATAACAATGACTTTAAGCGTATTAGATGCGCCCAGGTTCTGGAGGCTCATCTGGCTTCATTAATGTCGATTGATTTTTATATCAAAATTTACAAGCGATTTTATGAAATATTCAAGAGATTTTCACTTATTTTGCTATAAGCTGAACACAATCACTGATATTGATGAGTGATATAAAACAACTAACGAATGTGCTTGATTGTGATAGGCAATCTATTACCTCGGTGGGCTCAAAATGACTATTACCCTCAGCTACGCTTCGGGTAATAATCATTTTGAGCCCACCTCGGTAATAGATTTGACTATCACAAGAAGCCCATTCGTTAGTTGTATAATATGTGAGACTTTCAATAAAAAAATGAAATGTTTTAGAATTAATCATATCATTTTCCTGCATATAAAGAGCACAACATATATGTACTGCAGAAAGGATATTCCTTGTTCCCTTTTCCCACCTGCTGCATAATTATCTTGGATGTATTGCGTGTTCTAATTTGTATCTGATTTATGCGGATCACAACGTAGTTTATATTATTTGGATATACATATATTATATAGAAAGTTATATTTCATATCACGTACCATGGACTACAAATCATGTTTCAAGTGTTAAAGGGATCTAGTATAGCCGCTGCATACCAGTCTAAATCGAACAAACTCACTTGCAAATCTAACTATTCGTTCATGCTTTGCTGTTTTCCTCTTTACTAATTGCAGTTTGTAACCAGCTTTCTTTCATTTTTCTTCAAATTTTCGCTTCGCAATTAACATAATTAATTCATGATTTAATTAGATTAAAAGGTGAGGATTATAATAACTGTGCAACTGCGCCATAAGTTTGTAGTACAAACGTATGGCAATGGATCAGCAAATATCACTTTAAATATTTGCTTATAACTTGACCATGCATATGAAACATCGATTTATCATGAAACTGGCATAACTCAGAGGCCATTAATCGGGCTACAGAAATACATCCATTATCAGTTTTTAAAATGTGGCAACATAATAGTACTAGATCATGTCACTATGCCACAATTAAAAAACTTAAAGTATAAATTAGACCAAGCTAAATGATTTATAGAGCAAGGTTGGTACATAATTTGTAGTGATATCTCAACATGCCTGGTTTGGATTGCGTGTTCTTTTTCCTTTTTTCTCATTATATTTAGGAATCACGTACCGTATTTGATGACGATTAACATAGATGCTCTATTTTATGTCACGTATTTGGGATAACAAATCATGCTTTCCGGTGTAATAGTACCATTTTTGCAAGGCCTATATCATTTGAGCCGAATGCATGGCAGGAACAACTTGCGAACGCGACTATCACACGAGCAGCGGCAGTCTCCTCCTGCATACGATCGCCGCTATTCTTTTCACCACTCGTTTCTGTTGACTGTTGTTCAGAAACTATAGTCCCCGTTTAAAGGGATGTACTAACATTATATCGATTCCCTTATTACCTTGTTGTAATCGTTTAACAATATAAGCATGGGAAAAGTTTTTTTGTTGTTGAAATCCCCTTTCGTTAAAAAGATATTTACAATTGAAATGTTCAGATGTTAAATTATCCACTGGATAGTCGTAACCGTGTACAAAGTCAGTGCAAAAACACAATGCACGGTTACAACAATATCAACCATTCATCACTTTTTGCACATGTCAACAAAGTAACTAGATCCCTTTAAAGGTTGGTGTTAGATTAGCATGTCACTATTAGTTATTATGAACAATCTATGAAGACTTGTTTAAGTAATAGCAAGGTCATTCAATTTTCAGGGATAATTTGAACGTATTGCTCGTGCTTTTGTTTCGTGAAATTTCATGAGTTAACTAGCTAAATATATCAATTGGAGTACAAACAAATGAATTATTGTTTATGTTTCATGCGAATAATTGGAAATAGCTATGCTTAATTTGCTTCAAATGAGTTTCGGCTGCCAAAAGCAGTGGCGTAGCGTGATGGCGAGGGTGGGGGGAAGCCATTTTTTTGAAGGAACCATTCTATGAGTTTATTTTTATTTTCCTTAACATTTTCACAAAGTAACACCCTCGCCACACACACACACACACACACACATACATACATACAGAGCTTGGTCGTTTCGCTCCCTTAACCCCCGCCCCCCCCCCCCCCCCCCCTCGTTGATACGCTATTACTTTGTAAACAGGTTGCATACACGTTCGTAATGAGCCGGTAAAATGTCGAAGGCAATGAGAAATTATCGGTGATTAGTTAACTGGAATTTTTTTTTTAACAAACAAAAGGTTGAGTATCCTGGAGCTTAATTTCCGCACAGTCACTCGTTGATAATTTGCAATAAGGCAGATTGAAGGAGTTATAATGCATCTTCCTGTCAACTCAGCTTGTTAAAAACAAAGCTGATGTTGCGCTTTGGCAACTTGAGAATATTTCCCAACGCTCCTTGAGAAGGAGAAGGACACTTCGTCATTTTGTTGTACCTCGGAGATAATCATATTCAAAGCTTGTATAATTATAATGTATATAAACACAGTTTAGCTCTCTTTTTTTTCTTTCTTTTTTAGTCGTATTAATCCAGGTTAGCCTCTTCAGTGCTTTTGCACTGTTCTCCCAGAGGGACCTGCATCTCATATTATATTAACTCGGCCATATAATACACACCCGCATTATATTGTGCACTCTCTCCACTCCCTGGAGAGCATTCCAGCAGGTGCTACTTTATAGTGCACTCATACTTTACACATCCTCATTCACACCAAATACCCTATTTGAATAGACATGGGTGGTGAGCAGCAATGTGAAGGACAAGTGATGTATCCTGGGGCAGCATCGATATGTTTCGAACTCAGCTCCCGTGCTTTGCAGTCAAGCGCCGATCCGATCGTACCACAACACCTCCACAATTACTAAATAAATACTCTCAACATAAATTATGAATAACTATAATTATCAAAAACAAAAATGTGGCATTGCCTAAATAGATAAGGCTCCGATTCTACAAGATGGTGTGCAGAACCTTAATTTAGCAAATATCGGCTTAGCGCCCTTTTTACTCTCACTCGACGTTGTAAATCGATGGTAACAGAGGGGTGAATCGTGGAACAATTTTATTGCACTTACTTGAACGCGCATTTAAGAACAAACAAGACAATCCATCAACCACTCGTCACCTGCACTTTACTCGATAAAATAAATTAAGAACACCTTAAAGTTACCATATATCAGACAAACGTATACAGTGGTAGCTCATTATAACGATCCGGACTTGGATTATACCATCTCCTAGTACTATCCATGATTATACCTTAAAATAAATCAGTTATTGTTTTTTTTGTTTTTTCGGCGGCACGGTTCCCAAATGATAAACAAAACAATACAAAAGCAAGGGTCAATATTTGTTTTAAGGAGACTGTGTCCCCAATAATTCACATCTCCCAATGTAGCCCATTTCATAAAACTGTTATTGTAATTATTGTAACTATCATGGCAACAGCTGTAATGCTCCATGCTGATTGGCTGTTGACCAACTAGTTACAGATGGGCCACGCTAACTATGCCACTGAAGACACACACGTACAACTATACGAATAATTCAGCTCTGAAAAAAAAAAAAAATCTCTGACAATGTTACCAAGTACTGTTTAAACTTTAACATTAATTGTAAAGTCGACAGAAATTTAGAACAATAATGTTGAAAGAAGCGAAATGTGTATATTTGTTTTCCTTTTCTTATACCATTTTATTATCATGTCACTTAGGTGCAAGCAAAATTCCATGTATAAAAAAACATTTAGGAAACAAATTTATAATAACCAGGAATGATAATAACGATTAAGAAACATTTAAAAAAAGCTACGATGTAAATATATTTGTATTTCCTTTCTTATGCCATTTTATTATCATGTCACTTTGGTACAAGCAAAAATCCATGTATAAAACATTGAAGAAAACAAATAAAACAACATTATAATAATCAGGAATGATAATAAGGATTAAAATACATTTCAAAAAGCAAACATGTACATTTCCTTTAATTTCCATTTCTTATGCCATTGTATTACCATGTCATATTGGTGCAAGCAAAAATCCATGTATAAAAACAAATTAAACAACATTATGATAATCAGGAATGATAATAAGAATTAAGAAAATTGAACAACGCTAACAAATAATGTACACCTCCTTTCTTTCGCCTTTTCTGGTGCCATTTTATTATCATGTCACTTTGGTAAACAAGCAAAATCCATGTATGAAACAAAATCTTAATATTCAGGAGTTATAATAAAATATACGTATGTAAAAATTAAGATGACATTTTAACATGGATTAATATAATTAAAACGTCTTCACATAGTCGTAACAAAATATATTTATAGTTTGGTTTACCATTTCACATGTCAACTGCATGCATAATATAATGTGTATGTTTTCAATTTAAGACATCATTTATTTACTCTTCAGTATTCTTCCTAAATTCTGAGACAATGTACATAATTAATTGAAATTAAGTGAACTCGATCCAATAATACACAAATTATTGTAATATTCAAACGTTAAAAAGTAACATTTTTGGAATAAACAAAATACATGCAAAGACAAAGGAATACAAAAAATACAAAATATGATACCGTTACCGTACTTTAGCGACTAACATGACAGAACATTATTTTCCTCACGCTTCACCGCATTTTTTCTTTCTAGGAATGTCTTTGCCTCTATTTGGACTCACATTTGATGCAAATGGCAATATCTCCATTTCTGTAAATTTGAGACATTTGTAATTGAAGCCGCTGAAATGCGTACAAATAAAATAATTATGTGATACTGGTAATCATAATTTTAGAAAATAATTATAAAGATATACATCTACCTTGATATGTAATAATATTAGCAAAGTATCATTTGAAAATTATTTCGTATAATTATTATGCGATGGCTGCGTTACTTTGAAATCGACAAAACTGGCGTGTACTGCCTTCTGCAGCGAACACTTCATTAACGTCTTAATAGGCATATAATATTCATGTCTCATCGTCATCAATTGGTTTGTTGTATATATTTATGTATTTGGTTCGTTTCAACGATACAGTCAAGTCTAGGTCGGGACGGAATCCGAAAAGATGTGTGCATTATCTTGTTTTTGTTTTTACTCGTCTATGATACTGGGACCAATTACAAAGATAATAGTCTCAAATCAGCTGGCTAATTTGTATCCAGACGCGGGTATACATGTACATGTATAATGCATCAGTATACACATATTTCGGCATAATTTATCCTACTGCATGCATCGAATATATTTCTTCTCATTAATGTTACCTACATGCTTGGAGGCATATATGGACAATTATATACCTCAGTGATTTTTTTTTTTTTTGGGGGGGGGGGGCTAGGAGGGGTGGAGTCTTCTGCCCCAAATATCTTCCTTCCTTTCTTATATCCAGCAGATAATTTCCTCAAAAAATGTGAATATGTAATTTGGCCAGATAAAACAAAGATTTCCCCCGAAAATGTAATGATTTCACCCCAATTGAAAATAAGATAATTTTGCCAGAATCTGGCAAAATCCTCCCCCGGCGCCCAACCCCCTTCATACCTATGCCTAGTATATATGTCATCGATGGCTTTTGATTAGTATGACTTTCAAGTCGCGGAAGTGACATGGCTGGGTTAAGTATAATAGAGAATCCTTTCCAAGCACTTCAATGCAAACCATGGTATGACGTCATCTATATATATTCAGCTTGATAAGGCTTCCACATAGGAATACATTCAACTCATTAATGTTGCATTACGATGCACATTCGCGGTTTACCCCCCATTAGCATGCCTTTCTGGCTCTGGCAGTGACATGGTTGAGGAAAGAGTCCTTCGCGAGCATCTCATCGCAAAACGGTCCCAGTATGACGTCGTCTTTGCTATCGTTGTCGATTTCGTCGTCGAACTCGTCCAACTTCCTGGTCGTCAGCTTGGCATAGGTATTCACACTCTCTCGTCTGTGGTTTGACGTGCACTTCAGCTCTAGAGAAGAAGAAAAAAATGGGGAAAATAAATAAACATAATTTATGTTCATGTAAAGAATCAAACTGCATGACGGAGCATTTCCTTTCCTGCATAACCGTGTGTGCATGACAAGATATGGATTATGTTTATTAGTTCTTAGTAAACTAGAAAAACTAGAAGAAATTTCTTCTTCTTCTTCTTCCAATTTCAGTACAGTCCTCTGAGTAGAGTATTGTCGTACTGTTGTGCGGTGCAGAAGAGCAGCGTGCGAGCCAGCACAATAAACTTTGAATATGTAGTCATAAAAGGTGCAAAAGTGCAAGTAAAAACCATCTTTGTTTCTTAGTTTTGGCGTATAGCTTCAGTCCTACCATTTATATTGATCTAGGATTTCAATCAGACATGAATATATGCTGTGTCCTTGAGAAGAGCAAACTTAAAAATAAAAACAAGAAGTATGTAAGCCGCCATTTAATGTCTTATTGTTACGAACTGAATTCAAATGACATCATGGTCTTATAAAATGCAGAAGTAGGATTTATTACATTATTTTTAAAAGCAGTGGTGTTATGAGCGAAACATGTTTTTATTATTATTGGAGGAGGGGGAGGGGAGCTGTGGGGAACAAGGCATTCGACCCGTTGAGTATGCCACAATAGGAACTTCAAGTTTGTGGAATGTGGGGTATTGAACACTGGATTTCAGAGCGTCAGAGCACATGAAAACGAAAAAAAGGATGCGCATCATAATGTTTAAGCCATTATACATATTCACATTTGAATTTTATTTGGAGGGCAGCAACCGCAAAGCCCCATATCCCACCCAATATATACTCCAGCGTTAATAACTAAATTCAAATTGGATTAATCACGGTTCATAATCACCTATATCATTATGGTTGAGCTTGTCCAATGGTTTCTTCTCGTCACCATCGAGCGACGGATCGAGCTGTTCATCCTCATCGTCGAGGGGTGGATGGTGCAGCTCGATGGCAAAGTAGTAGGTCAGCGCCCCGAGGAAGGCGCCCACGGCAGGCCCCACGAGGGGGATCCACCACCAGTGAACACCTCCTGGCCTAAAATATAAAAAATGTATAGCACATATAACATGTATAAGCATTTTATACAAATTATTGTAAACAAATAATTGTTTACAGCCAAAATAACAGTATTGGGGAAATTACCCAAAGTATCTGTACCCAAACTTATTGATCAGTATTGTTGAAATAGTTTTTTTTTGTTAAAGGCTTGTGAGGAAAATTCGAACCTTAGTTTCGTTAAATTTAGAAATATCAGTTGAAACGTGTATGCATGCCGCTGACATTGGGCCTAAATTCACCGCCAATTCGACCCGTACGCCGGTGTATCTACGCTCGTTCGCATGTGGGGCGCACGAGGTGGCATTTGCCATAGGTTTTGCATGCAGCGAACATGCGGTTTAATTTAATATATGCATAGATGTTTTTCTATTTCGAACATTTGCTCAAATATTCAATTTCAACGCAGTTTTTGTCAAAATCTTTACATTAACAGATAAGTTATGATTATATTCTTGCACATGGTTGGTGATAAAAGCGTATTATTTTTTCCTTTTCTGTGTGTGTGGGGCGTTTCCCAATACTGTCATTTGGCTATTCATGTCGCTATTATTATGATCATTATGGCGAATACAATGAATGGAGATGGTTGTGATAAAGATGTTGTTGAACTTGTTTATCTTTAACTTTGTTTTGTTATGATGTTGATATGGCGGTTGTGGTGGTGGTGGTGGTGGTGGTGGTGGTGGTGGTGGTGGTGGTGATGATGATGGTGATGATGATGATGATGATGATGATGATGATGATGATGACGACGATGGTTATGATGATGGTGGTGATGATGATGATGATGATGATGGTGGTGGTGATGATCATGATAATAATGATGGTGAATGATAATGCTTTTTATTAATGGTGACGATGGTGATATTATGTCGATTAGGAGAAGGAGGAGGAGGAGGAAGATGAGGAAGGTAACCAATTATTATGACGAATATATTGTTTTATTTTATGATAGTGATGATGATGGTGGTTGTGATGATTACAATAATAATGGTTAGAATTGAACTTACATCCAGACTTCTTTGCCGTAGCCCACAGCGGTGAGAAGCAAGCGACCCGATAGGTCGACAGAGGGGTTGAGGGGCGCACCGGCGTTGTAGCCATACGACATGAGGATAGTGAACACGATTAGCCCGAAGAAAAATGGCGCCAAACTGAGCGGGGGTGGGCTGTTACGCCGGTCCATCACTGGGCCGATGGTGGCTAGCAAGAGACCGGTGTTTAACACCTGAAATGTGCATTTGTGTTTAATTGAAAATTAGTTGTAAGAGAATTCAACCACATTTGTTTGTTTTATTATACAGGAATCCTGAATAATATTTGCTCATGTTTTAATTAAAGTGTCTCAAAGCAAACAGATGAGATATAAACAAGATGAAATAACGATCAATAATCACTATATAAATATAATAATCTTGGCCGCAGATTTATAAGCGAAATGTTTGAGCTATCGGCATCAAAAACATTACAAATAACAAGTCATTACTAATATAAAAAGGGGTAGGGACATAGTATATACCAGGGTTTCAAATGCAGGGGCAAGACCTTGTTTTGGGACGATATTATATATTTAAAAGTAATACAATTCCATTTTATCTAGGGGACAATGTAGGGCAGCGCCTCCGACTGGAAATGCCCCATGCCCCCTAGCACCGTCACTGCATTATAGATTTAATAACTAACCCATTTCCGACGAGAACTAATTGGTGGACATATTCATCTAGCATGGAACGGGTTATAAATCGCACCTGTTCGAAGAAGCCAGTAGTAAGCGAGAGATACGGCTGGGGAAAGGTGGCGAAGATGGCCGCCGTCCCGTTCTCTCCGAATGCTTGGCGCGTTCCCCCATCGAACTCGTTAAAGGCATCTGAAAACAATAAGTAAAACGGATATTTAAAGGATGTTTTATTTTTCACAGTTCACAAGAGGATATTGGGTGAGTTCACTGTTTCAATCTGGTTACGTAATCACTGACATAACATCAATCTAGTAACTTTGTTGACATGTGCAAAAAGCGATGAGTGGTTGATACAATGTATATTGTTGTTTTCTGATATGTCCACTGGGTGTTGTGTGCAAATTTCAAGTTAAATGGACTTTATATGGCCGAGTAATGAGCAAAAATGCAAAGTGACATTCACTAACTCATTGCACTCACTTTGTACACGGTTCTGACGATCCGTTGGATAATTTGACATCTGAACACTTTAATTGTAAATATCTTTTTAACGAAAGGGAAATTTGAAAAACCGAAACCTGTCCCATGCTTTTTTTGTTAATAAGAATACAACAAGGTATGAGGGAACCGCTAGAATTTCAATTGGATTTTGAGGATTTGGACAATGTTACTAAGTCCCTTTAATAGTGCACGCTCAGATGACGTTTCATGCGGTACCGCGTTGGAAAATATGGCAACCTCCAGTAGTCAGTCAAAAAATATGACAGTGGCCTCAAAAACATACCCAAGACTAAGAGGAAATATACGACTAAATTTGACAGAAATTATGCACTTATCAGTAACAGTAAGCACAAACACCAGAGTTTTGCTTCCCTTTAACTGTTTAAGTAAAAATGAAACTATTCACGTGATTCGATGTAAGTGGAACACGTACGAACATTGGCATACGTAGAGTACACAGGCGTCAACATAAATCATAACATAAAACACACCTTGGAGAAAATGAATGTCGAATATAATGTAACTTAGTTATGATCAATGATGTATCATGATAATAACTCCTTTTTTGTGTGGACGGTATGTGACATTAACCCATTCAGAACTAGGCTGAGTCCGGTTTGAGTCCATGAACAATACATATTATACCTAAATCAAATAGTCTTGAATGGGTTAACCCCTTGTGGCCTAGTCCCACTTCAACGTTTCCCCTTCTGTTTCCTATCCGATCAAAATGTGGCGAAACGTTCAGTCTCTGGCAAATTTTGAAGTTCCATGACGTTTCGCTTCACGCAAAAGTATCCTACTTGTCCATTCCGAACTTGGTTCGCATCATTCCGTTTCCTGCTATATACATACTTCCCGAATGTCAAACGGATAGGAAACGAAAGGATACTCGGTGCTGTGAGACTAGGCTATTATGCAGTGATGTCACGATACCTTGATAATAACACTAAATGGACATTATTTTCCAAACCCCTTTGAATCATCCCAATGGTATAATGCACTACTTGAAAGTCATCACAAATTTCTTAATGAAATGGTTAACGTTTTATGTCAATTTCAACAACAAAATGTTGGTTCAACTATACTAGTAAATTATATGATAAAAATGACATTTAATACAGGATCCCGTAGTCAACGGGTTAAGGGGATTGAATCACTACGTTCTCTCAATAGGCATTTTGAGGGGAAAATGTTCATTGGTGTTTACATTCTACGTGAAAATTAAGGCTTGGCTTAGTGTAAATGAACTATGGGATGTGAAAATATGCAAAGAGAATATGTATGAATAATGGCCGCGGAACAAACTCCCAATTCCCTTTATAATCATTTTGTTGTGAAGGTGGTAATTAATACTACTGTGTATCTATTGGTATACGTGAAAATGTAAAAGTCGATCCAATAAAATACAAAAATCCCAAGGCCAGGTTTGTATGAAGAGCATTACTAAAGAGGGGGGGACATGCTCATGTTGATTTCCCCTAATAGTTGTTTTGGGGAACAATTCCCTATACCTTCCGAATACTTTTGTATCATCGAGTTATTTCTACGTTCTACGTGAAATTGTTAAATTTGATTGGAGATATAATGTTAAGATGATAGCCATTCTCATGATGATATATTTCATGCACGATATGAAGATACACACGTAAGCATATTGAGTCTCAGTTGGTATGTATGTTTTAGATCAGTTTTGCAGTATATTTATTATTGTTATTGTATTTATTTCAATTATTCAATTCCAACATAATAGCGCCTGTCCTATAATAAAAAGAAAAAAGGGAGAAAAAAAAAACACATTGTCTAAACACTATAAAGAGAAGTAATATGTTTGTACATGAATATGTTTAGAATATCAATGTATACATGTTTGGACTGAAACATTAATTACACATTAATAGGAAAGATATTATTCTGAACACTAAAAAAGCGTACTGTACACGAGAACACGGTCATAATATGCACATACTTCACATACAGAAAAGGAACAATCCTATCCTACACGTTTGTTTGGTGCGCGAGCTTTTCTTTGTTTCATTTGAGAATACATACGACTGGCGCCGTGTTTCCTGATGGTATTAGTGATTGTTTGAGATGTTGCATTTATTGGTAAACCATACAACTAGTTACTGACAAAAATTTCAGTTCACCAATAAAACAATTGAAGATAGAAACAAAATACTGTTTATGTAATAGCCATATATCCATCAAACAATCAACCCATCCATGTATCTGTCTCATCCTGTCATTCATTATTTATTCGCTGACCTTTTGTGTTTTATTGTTATACAAAAATGACTCCCCGATTCACCAGTATGTACCATCAAAATTGTCTGTCATTGTATAACACATAGGCATACCCAGGGGGGGGGGGGGGTTGGGGGGTTACCCCCCCCCCCTTTGACCTAAAAATTACTGTTTTGGGGGGGTTGAACCCCCCCCCCCCTTTCAAATTTTAACTGGTCTTGAGACCAAATGTTAGCGGTCTCGACCGTCATTATCGATGGTCTCGGCCTCAAAAAGTGCGAAGAACCCTGGTCTCGGCCTCGAAAATGTCGAAAATTTCTACGACTACCCCCCCCCCCCCTGACAGAATTTTTTCTGAAGAAATAACCCCCCCCCCCTGAAAAAAATCCTGGGTACGCCACTGGTATAACATGAATATCATGTTGAGCAGTTAAAGACTAGATTTCTCTGGAATCTCTGCAAAGTAGTAAGGGCACCAAGAGGGTATAGGGGCATGGAACAAAGGGACACCACCACCCCCCCCCCCCCCCCCCCATTCAAATTGTTTTTTGTTTTGCTTGTCTTGCTTGTTTTGCTATATTAGGGCAACACAAACTCTCCCCTGCAAGGTTTGGAAACACCAACATCCAGGCAAAACAAGTCAACTCATATTGGTATTGGGGGAAAAAAATCAAATTAGGGGAACGAAATATTTCCACTTTTCGGTAAAAAATCAGGTCATTTTGGGGGGGGGGGGGGGGATATATGCTCATTCTCGAGCAAAGTCACCTGGGTAAAATAGAATTTGCTCGTACGCCCATGGTTCTGGCCTGACCCCCAAACCACTACGTGCTATATAAATAAAACATAATATCTGGATGGATGTTAACTATAGATGGAGTGGCGGAGGCGTACAGATGAGGATAGAGGTGAGGTAATGAGGGGGGGGGGGGGCTGGCGGGGCACGCCACTTATTGGGGTAAAAACTCAAGATGTATTTTTTGATTGTTTAATTTAATTTTGTTTAATTAAATCTTTGTCACTTTATGGTGCAGTGCCGTAGCACCGGGGGCATGGAGAGTATATACGTGCCCCCCTCCCAATAATGTAATACAAAAACATAAGAGAGAAATCCTTTACAAAATAAAGACATTCATAGGGTGTGCCCCCCCCCCCCCCCCCCAATAATTTGCGTGGCCCCAATCATTTGGGGGGTCACTTTGGGGGAGGGTGCACGTATATATACACTGCAAAACGAGGGTGTTAAATTAACACTACTGGTCCACACTAGCCTGGTGTAGAACAATATAGAATACCAGTGGTGGTAATTTAAAACCCTCGTTTTGCAGTGTACCCCTCCGTGATTACGCCACTAGCTAGCTTGATTACGCCATAGCTAGCTTTAGTTGGAAGCTTTGGGAACATATTTTACATACATGAATCAAGTTTACTGTGCGGACGTTTTATATTTTGAGTCTTTTGAAGGCGCGAGATTCATTAAAATATACATGATAAAATGTTATTACTAAATAAACACAAACACAAACAAAGAAATAATATGAAAGAAAGTTACACACAATTGCATTAACACACTTTATAATTTGCATAACACTTTATAATTTGCATACAGTGGTTAAACAAAATAAACAAGAAAATAAAACATACAAACAAATTAATAAATTAACAAACACGTAAAGAAACGCATAAATAAACACAAGAAGAGATTTTTATTTTGTCTTATACTTGAAAATGCATAGAGCATATTAATACGTTCACCTAAACATAATGACAAATCAAAAGAACAGATGTCTAAATAGTGCAACGTAGACCAGGGACTTAAAAAATGGACAATATTCCAATTAGCAGATCAGTTTTACAATAAACTGAATCCGATAGACAGATTATCAGAAGAAAATAATACATAAATGTGTCCCAAACGCATCTTTAACACACCCGCGTGTATGTCAAATCAAATACAATCTATTCTTTTGGATACTAATAATCACACCCTGGGCGAACAGCAAGGTCGAACTTATTATATTACTCATGAGTGTCATGATAAATGATCGGCAGTTGACCACAAATTGAAATTAGTATTTTTACCGACAGAATATATACCAAATATAATTATTTGAATATTTGAAGATTTGAAGATTGATTGAGTTTTTGAAAGATTTCCATTGACAGCTTAATTTAATAAGTGAAAGATGCTACTATTCGAGCCCTGGACTACGTGCGTTTACTGTACGTGCTAGTAATTCTGTACCCCCAAGGGACCTTGTTCACGGACATGCATACTAATTGCTAAATTCTAGGGACTAGAACCCGCGACTGTTAATTGAAGGGAATCGCACTTCTCTTTATAAACAGTACTCATTTTAGTCATTTACAACAACATGACTTATACAGGGAAGCAGCTACGGGGGCCTTGAGGGCGCATTCACCCCCCCCCCCCCCCCCCTACCGCCCCCACCACCCTGTGCCCCTTCAAAAAAAAAATCATGCTTGGTAGACTGAAAAGGTTTGCACAATCATGTCATTATGATATGTAAAATATCATCATCTTTGGCCCAAATATCTTTCTTTTCTTTTTCGTTTACGTGTCAATGAAACTACAATGCCCCCCTATAGTGCCCCGACTACAAAATGCCTAGCTACCCCACTTAACCTATATCGCTAGAAAACAATACCTATAATATTGTGGGCGTTTTGGGACTTTGTTGTGAAAAAGGTCCATTGTTTGCTTGAACGACATGGGAATGTTGTCTCTAATCTATTCCCTGTCCTACGTGCATTGGCAGGGCAAATTGTGTGCCTTGGTGGATTTATTACCTTTAATATTACATTTTGTTAATGGTTTGTACATTTAATATTCATGTATTTTTGTATGTTTTGGTTACTTAGCAGAAGTTATTTCGGGGGATTAGTACTTTTGATATTAAATTATTGATTTTTTTAAATGTTCTGTATACAGAGCGTACCCTCCCGTGCCATAAGTATTGCAACATGGTGAAATTCGTTACATTTTTGGTAAATGACTTATCAATGTTGTAGCGGTGTTTTGTTCTAAATAATTGAATAGTGATCGACATTCCGGTAAAAATGGAAGGTGCACATTGTTCATTTTCTCCTTCAAGGTCACTGAGTCCTCATGCACACACCATGGTTAAGACATCCGGAGTATCTAACGTACAACGCCGACAAATCGTCGCCCCTGAGGGAGGAGGGGGTTTCGTGGCTCAGATTGCTGAACGCTTTCGGGTATGCCGTCAAACGGTGTACAAAGTGTGTAAACGCCATAGGGAAACCGATAATTTTGACAAGCGACCAAGACCTGACAGAGGTAGAAAGACCACGCGTCTGGAAGATCAGTTCCTCCTGCGTCAGGCTCGTATGACCGATTCGAATCTGCACAAACTTTGGCAGTCACTGGAGTGTACAGGATTGTAGGAGAATCTCAAAGAGGACGACACAAAGACGCCTATACTCCCACAATCTTCATGCCCGCATTTCCAGGAGGAAGATTCTCATATCTCGTGTCAATCGCCAGAGACGCATCAGGTGGGCCTCCAGAGTGAGGGATTGGACGGTGTAGGACAATTGGATTCACTTCCGCTCTTTTCCGACGAGAGTAGGTTTTGCCTTTCTTCCAACGACGGAAGATAACCCAACACCTCATACGACCCAAGGAACCTGATCTATACACTCAAAGGAATGCAGTTTCAGTCATGGTTTGGGGGTGTGTCGGCATCTATGAAGTCGGCGATCTTGTTGTCGTGTACGGAACATGGATAACGCAAAAATATCTGGAGATTCTGGACTCTCACTTGTTTTCCATCCATTGGTAACATCTTTGGCGATGCGCAACACCCGTTCATTTTCCAGG
>JBAMJV010001974.1:85000-191224 GCA_037951105.1 Echinarachnius parma | reverse complement strand
TTGGTGTACAATTACGTCATGCTGATGAAAAAGATTGCCCGAACTCCCCAACTGCGAAACTGGGGAAGGAAGCTAGAGACCCTTGGGAGACGCCCTTCTATTTTTACACGATATCGCTCCAAGCGGTTCCAAGATAAGGAAATGGGACATGGTAGTTTATCAGATTGAAGCTGTGACAATAAAAATCCTTTTTTTTTTAATATGAAGAACGCCAACATAATTGTTTCCCTTCTCTTGATGTATGTATTATAATTTAATTCAAGCATATTATAGAGAAACTGACCAGAAATATAACGTTATTAAAAGAGGGCAAAGAAAATGGGATTCCCGCAGGATTCGAAACCGATCGACCTCCGGATTGCTAGACCGGTGCTCTCCAGGGACGAGCACCGTACTAGGGGGGTACTAGGGTTATTTCTATAGCTCAGTCGGTAAGAGCACCGGTCTAGCAATCTGGGAGATCTCGGGTTCGAATCCTGTTGGAATCCCATTTTCTTTGCCCTCTTTTAATCACTCTACAGAGTGAGTCAGAAAAAATGTCCCATCTTTTAAAAGTTGTCTTGTTTGAAGTATGAACATTTAATCATGGGTTTTATGATATGTCTTGGTAGGGCTATCATTCACGCACATTTCGGTACCCTTCTCATTTGAATCTCTGCACGCATGACTGAACACAAGACAATCTTTACAAGACTGCAAAAACTCACTTGCGCCAAGTGGACGGATGAGGAATAAACAGTGTTTTGAACAAAGACAGTCAGACAGACAGAAACACACACACACATACACACACACCCACACACACACGCACAGTAAAAATTGTTTCATAATGCAGTGTTAACATTTCCCCTTTTCTGATTAAGCATTGATTTTTAACAAGATCGCTGAATGTTTAAGTGGCAATTCCCTGACAATCTTTACCCTAACACATTCACCACCAGCACCACCATCAATTGCACATAAATCCAATTCGCTATCTCAATACGTAGGTACAATAACAATAAAAATGTATCTCATTTATGTATTTTGTTGGTTTACAATGGCAATTTACAATGGATATCTGTGATCCTGTTGTACTTGCACCAAAGGGCTTGCCCGATTTGGCAGCAGTTAATTATGTTGAGCCCTGTTTGAGTAGGACAAGTACTGGAATTATGGTTCGTCCTCAGTTCACCCCGCAACAGAGATAATGTTTGGTCACCGAGTATGCAAGAACTCAAGAGTGTAACATAAGTTTTGCAAGGGTTATGCCACCGTTATCCGAACATTGTCGTTATAAATTATTTCACAATTTGTTTTATTCCTCACCCAGCCACTTGGAGCAAGTGTGATTTTGCAGTCTTGTAAAGATTGGCTGATGTTCAGTCATGCGTGCAGAGATTCAAATGAAAAGGTTACCACAATATGCTGGGAGGATAACTCTACCAAGTCATATCATAAAACCCATGATTGAATGTTCATACTTCAAACAAGACAACTTTTAAAAGATGGGACATTTTTTCTGACTCACTCTGTATAGGCCTATATATTATAAGAAAAGTAGGTTTGGAAGGGGAAATGAATTTGCAATTCTTGCATAAAACTAAAAGGGCAATAGGGGGCAATATAAGAGGGATAAAGTGCGTATCTCACCGACGGAGACGTCGCCGCGACTGATCAGTCGCGGTAGTCGCGGCGACTCAGGAGACCCGAAAATGGTTTGCAATCTCACCAAGGCGAAGTCTCGGAGACGTCTCCGCGACGTATCCATGGGAGCAGGAACAAACTGAACCAAATGATAAAGAACTCAGTCACGTGGTCTCTAAAGTGGGTCAAGCAACGTCAAGTAGTGTCGCGGAGACGTCTCCGCAACGTATCCTCTCAGTCGCCTTGGTCTCCAGTAGGTCGCGGCGACGTCGCGGCGACGTCTCCCCAGTCGCGGACAAAATTAGTCTCCGCGACTGATGGTCGAAAATCGAACATGTATGATTTTCCCGCGACTCTCCGGAGACCCGGCTAATCTCCAGGAGACGTCGCGGCGACGTCTCCGCAACTAGCGGAGACTGAGTCACCAACTAGTCGCCAACTAGTCTCCAGCCCGGTGAGATACCACCTTTACAGGGCTGAACAAGCGACCAAGGCTTCAAAAATTATTTCCAATTGCCAGTTTATTTCAACTAATTATACAATCACAAATGAGTAGAATATAGCTATTTGTAGCTGTGCTGTAAGTGGGGGAATGAAGGGTGGATAATGGGATCATGCCCCCGAACAAACATTAAAGGGACTTACGGTAGTAACATTGTCCAAATCCTCAAAATACAATTGGAATTTTAGCGGTTCCAATTCCCTCATACCTTGTTGTATTCGTATTAACAATAAAATCATGGGACAGGTTTTGGTTTTTCAAATTTCCCTTTCGTACGTTAAAAAGATATTTACGATCGAAGTGTTCAGATGTTAAATAATCCAACGGATCGCGAAAACCATGTACAAAGTGAGTGCAATGAGTTTGTGAACATCACTTTGCATTTTTGCTCATTTCTCGGCCATATATAACATGTATAACGTCCATTTGACTTGAAATTTTCACACAATACCCTGTGGACATATCAGATAACAACATCACTTTTTTCACATGTCAACAAATTTAATAGTGTGTGGTATATATAGGCCTAGAGGGAGCTGCGTGAAATAATTTCAAAACATGCAAACGAACTTGAATACACACACACACACACACACACACATAGGCCTAGAGGGAGCTGCATGAAATAATTTCAAAATATGCAAACGAACTTCAATAATCACACACACACATGCACACGCACACATGCATGTACGCACACACACACACACACACACTCGCAAACATGCAAGCACTCACACAACACCTATGTATACGCACACAGACACATGGCCTACACACTCGCACACACAAAAAAAAAATAATAAAAAAATATCGTTTTAAAGGGTAGCCTACCACCACCCAAAAATAATATTCTTATTATAGAAATGTAACATCTTTAGTATTCCATCCCATCAACAAGTTCACAAAAATATGTTTTCAGAAAAAAAAAAAAAATTGGAAAACACATCACCATTCTATAATATAATATTAATAATAATATATAATATTGCATTTTATTTCAAAATTGAAGCATCACATGATATTCAATGTATACCATCTGTACTCATTTTTACATAGAGGGCAGTATAATCCTTTTTTAGTCAGAACCATGAAATACTAGTAGTTCTGTTTTAGTCTGGAAGTTGAAGTTATATAGACAGAACTAGATGGATCTTCGACTGCGCGCAGTCGAAAATTATGCCTCCGCTATAGCGTGATTTTAATATCAAGCCCAAATTAACATGCACTGAATTAATTTTTTTATATTTTTCATATATTCTGAGTCCTGTGACCTTGACCATGTGACCCCAAACTTTGATGGCTACATTGGCTCCCTCAGGAACATTCAGGTACCAAGTTTGATTGAAATCTGACATTTAGTTCTTGAGATTTTGCCATACACGTTTTTGTGCATGTATAATGAGTCCTGTGACCTTGACCTTTGACCTCATGAGCCCAATTCTTATCAGATCATTGCCACCCTGATATGTACACTCTTACCAAGTTTGAAATTGATCCGTCAACCGGTTCTTGAGATATCGTGAGAACGAGGTATTTTGCACATATATTGAGTCCTGTGACCTTGACCTTTAACCTCATGAATCCCAAAATATAATCAGATCATTGCCACCCCAATATGTACACTTGATCATACCAAGTTTGAAAATTGATCCGTCAACCGGTTCTTGAGATATCACGAGAACGAGGCATTTTTTGAATAGAGTACTGTAACCTTGACCTTTGACCTCATGACCCCTAAAATCTAATCAGATCATTGTCATCCCAATATGTACACTCACACCAAGTTTGAAATTCATCCGTCAAACGGTTCTTGAGATATCGCGAAAACGAAAACGGGACGGACGGACGTACGTACGGAAAGACAACACGAAAACATAATGCCTCCGGCCACTAGGTTGGCGGAGGCATAAAAATCCATCTCGTTCTGGAGGGGTCCTTTAATATAATGACATCATACTATCCCCCTCCATCACGAGATGGAAGCTGTTTGTACTGTGTTGTAGCAAACCGGCTAGAAACCAGTGGTGAGTGGTGAGTGAATACAACAAACGAGGAGAAGGACTGATTTAACGGTCTACAAGTTATATACAGTAAAACC
Source organism: Echinarachnius parma (assembly GCA_037951105.1). Lineage (NCBI taxonomy): Eukaryota > Metazoa > Echinodermata > Echinoidea > Clypeasteroida > Echinarachniidae > Echinarachnius > Echinarachnius parma. The sequence continues at coordinate 186,995 of JBAMJV010001974.1, read as the reverse complement.
TCATTATAATGAGCACCTTGAGCTCATTGAATATCATTTGATATCACAAAACGGTGCCAAAACATACAATTATGTGTTGTTCTTTGTCTGGTGGTCCACATGAGCATGCAATGAATGTTTCTGCTTAGTTCTTAAAATAACTTCTCTTACTACATCTATGTTACAACAAAATAAACAAATTCATTATGTTTCTCTTACTACATCTATGTTACAACAAAATATACAAATTCATTATGTTTCTCTAACTACATCTATGTTACAACAAAATATACAAATTCATTATGTGGTTCTCTTTCCACTTCTCATTTTTGTCCTTTTCTTTGTTTTACTTTACCATAATTTATAAATCTTTAGTTCTTATCATTAATAACAAATACACTGTATATGGTAATATACTGTTCGTAATCAAACAAAGTGTAATCAAACATCATAGCATAATTAAATTATTTACAGTAGGGAACCAGAAGTAAAAGAAAATATTAAATTTGTTAATATACATTGCATGAGTAGTTTACAAGCGGTACATTTACCAAGTTAATGGTACTGAGGGTTGACTGTAGACTGATATAAATACATCACACAGGGCTTATAAATAACAAAATAATTAATTCTAACATATATACCGTAGAGAAACTGACCAGAAATAAAATGTGATTAAAAGAGAGCAAAGAAAATGGGATTCACACGGGATTCAAACCCGAGACCTCCGGATTGCTAGACCGGTGCTTTTACAGACTGAGCTACAGAAAACCCTAGAATGGCACTCGTCCCTGAAACCCTTAAATTTTCATTGCTTGAGTGGTAAAAAGCTATTATAAACCCGAAGGATGAAATCATCTTAAAGGGATATATGCGAGGGATCACCAAAGTTTTCTATAGCTCAGTCGGTAAGAGCACCGGTCTAGCAATCTGGAGGTCTCGGGTTCGAATCCCCTTTTCTTTGCTCTCTTTTAATCACATTATATTTCTGGTCAGTTTCTCTTTAAATTGATTATTTTTAAAAAGCCGCATCACTTCACTAAATTACTTATTTTTGAAATTGTGGTGTTATAAACATCAATAACAGATAAGTTCTTCGCAAAATAGATACATCGGCTGCACATGCAGAGACAAGACACAATTCACAACTCACATCACAAGTCAATCAATCGATCTACGACTACGGCTACAGTACAACGTCAACGCGGAACATGTTGAATTTTACAAGGGTAAGGCGAAACAAATTTGCTTGATAATGGAAACATGCTCTCACATTTCAAACTTTTGACCTCACTTTTCGTAAAACCTCATTAAAATTAAATAATTTCAAATTGTGGAGTCTTATTCTAAAGACTTTTCAGTCAAAACAACGTTGCGCCGCCTCATCGCCATCATCAAGTACAGCCAGATTCACAACAATATGGGATGCTCCATTCGTAAGGCGGGGGTGGGGGTAAACACAATGGAAAACAATAACAAATATTATTCTTGATATTTCCTATCATTTTTAAAAGTTTTATAATATACAAATTGAACTGATAATAGAATCAATTTGATATCCTTCTACCTATCCCAAATGGAACATCCCAATTGTATTGTCTAGTGTGCTATACAACTTTTACATTCATGTGGGGGGGGGGGGGGGGGGCAGAAATTGTGCTTTTTTTTCTTGTGAAATTCAAAAGTGCGCTATGCGACTTTTCTGAGCTGTCGGCTGAAAACAAAATGCGGCTCTGAAACTTTTAATTATCGACCTCTCTTTTCTCTCTTTTTAAACCACAAATCAAGTATCTTCTGTGAGGTATCAAATTTGCAATAAGTACTTTAGTTTCAACATTTGGTGGCCCATCCGGACCACCAAACATTGGAAATATGAGTTTTTTACTGGCCCAACACTAACTTTTGGTGGCCCCGGGCCATCGGACCTGTGCTAATTTTGAGCGTTGCGTAAGCAATGTGTTGATCATGCTCTATTGCAGAGATCGGACAGTATTGCCGTGATGGCAAGATTTGTTGGATCACTGAGCCTGCCTGGATCAAAACCCAGTCCAGATGACACTAACGCTGCAGGGGTAGGCAAGGGGCATGTGGCATCGATGGGGTCACCATCAACCTCATCTTGTGACGAACTGCCAGAGAATCACTGTGTGTGGAGGCTGTGAACAGCTTAAAATCCTGAGGGTTCATTCTAGGTGACCCATGGACCTGATGAGCAGAGAGGAAATTCGAGAGAGGATTCGTATCTGGTGGGTTAGTGCGATACAGGTCGATCTTGTGGATCTTCTTGGTGTGGTAACGCAGTGCAAAGTCGTTGGAGAATTGCCGTCCACACTGCCGGCAGCGGACTTCCCGTCGATGAAGCACCATGTGGCTCTTCAGCAGATCCTGACGTTTAAAGGTCTTCCCACACAGACTGCATGCCCACTCTCCCACTGGCAGGTGTGTCCGGGAATGTTTAGTAAGTAGGGAGCGAACAGTGAATTGCTTGGGGCACTTGTCACACGCAAACGGACGCTCGGCCGCATGCTCCGTTGCCCGGTGCGTCTTGTAAGAGGAGCCGAGACGAAATCTCTTTCCACATTCGCTGCATTCATAGGGCTGTTCGCCTGTGTGCAACCGTTCGTGGTTGACGAGGCTCGCCTGCGATGTCAGGTTCTTGCCGCAGTACTGACATTGGAACTCGCGCCTCCCTCGATGTATCCGCTCAATGTGCGACTTCAGGGAGCATGTGCGAACAAATAGCTTCCCACAGTCGGGACACTTCTTGCTCGGCACTTGATGACAGGTCATGTGGCTCTTCAGAAGCTTCATGCTTTTCCTAATAGCTCCGCAGAACTCGCACACAAACTTTTGCCGTTTCCCAGTTTCTGTAAAGACATTGTGGACTTGCTCCTTGTGTCGCTCTAGCGTTGCAGCCGTGCAGTAGAGTTCACCACAGATTTGGCATTTGAAGTTGAGCTCTCTTGTCCAGCCCTGCGCCGTTTTCCTAGGAGACAGCCCTCCATCTACTAAATCATTACCCACCATTCCTACCAACTGGTCATCGACGTTCCAGTGCTTTTGGTTCATATGCCTAGGCAGGTTGGCCTGAAACATGAACGTGGCGTTGCACACCTGGCACTGATAGTTTCCCGTGTGCCCTCGCATGTGCAGCAGGAGGGAGTAGGTGGAGAAGAAAGTCTGATGGCAAGTGCGGCACGCCAGTGGCCCTCCGTTGTGGGTGGGAACGTGCCTGCAGAGCTCGCGTATGGAAGGGAACGCAGTGTCGCAGAACTGGCAGGCAATCGTCGCGTGCGTCTTCAAATGCTCCCTGAGGTGCTTCTCAACGGCGAACCGGTCGTTGCAGACAATGCACTGGTGAAACTGCACCACCAGTCGCTTGCCGTTGACCCGTTTGAAGTCAGGGCGGTCCGTAGCGTCCCGAGCCTCCTCAACTGCCCGAGCCAAATCCTCAAGTTCCTTGGTTGAAGGTTTTGCCGAGTACAGCTCACACTTGACACATCGGTGGGCATCCTTGCCACAGTGGCGGGCCTTGTGGATTCGCATCTCCCCCTTATACTTGCAAACCTCAGCGCAGAAGTCACACTTGAAAGAACTAGCGTCTTGTTGGCCTTGTCTGCAATCCTCTAGTCATCTCGGGCCGTATTCTTTCCTCCTCTTCCCGCTTTTGGTTGTACGCTTGCTAGTTGTCCGTTTGCCAGTTTTCCGTGTCTTGCTCTTTGAGGATGCACTGTAAGAACCCTTAGCAATCTTAGCATCTAAGACATCGTTGACATGACGGACTTTCATATGGACGAGGCATTTTGCCATCGCTGAAAACTTCTTACTACACATGTAGCACCTGTAAGTCTCAATTAGGGTTGGTTGGGAAGTTGACATGTTAGTTGTCTCCTGGACTGGCAGCAGAGTAAAACCTTGCAGATGGCTCTGATTAGACCCTATATGCAGATGTTGGGAAAGAAGAGACAATACACATTCAACTTTATATTATAATATGGTAAACGAATCGCATAGAAAAACAATGTACAGTCATGCGATTCTGCTATTCATTAGTACAGTTATCAGTTAGACAAAATTGATGAACATTTTATTTTTTGCTGCGATAGTAGGCCGATGTAGAATTAATTTCTTCATGAGACATATTTGTTGAAAAATATATATACATGGTAATTTATGCAAATATGGTCTTATAATGCATATGTTATTCTCATACCCTAACCCTAACCCTAAATTATATTGCCCCCACATAGTGGCTATGCCTCAGAATTACATAAACAAACACATTGTATTACATGACCAATAACTTACACTCTGAAGGCTGTATGGTTACTGTTGTCTCTCGGACTGGTGTGTTCAGTCGCTCAGTCTCTTCGTTGGCACTCCGCAGCTCTTTGAGCTTCTGCGACAGGGTCTGCGATTTTCCTCCCTTAGGCACTGTAGAAGGGTTGGAAAAGAAATATTAATTGTTTCAAAATGCTTGAACAGAAAACAATACTGGCTACTCTATTATCTGTAAAGCTTTCAAGTTTGCCGCTTTTACATCCTTAGAGTTGGCAGAAATCTGAGCTTCTGCAAATAACTTATATCCTCTCACAATTATATAAATTGGCACCCAAATGATATCAGAGAAAATAAAAAATGCCATGTCTGCATCATTTTCTGTACTCTTTGGCTATGACCAGTCCCATTTGTTCAAATTCATGTAAGTTCTATTAACATTCATTACTGTACAATGTCTATGGGTTTGCACAAAATCATTTTTTTAGCTAAGATTTTTCTTACACAGTTTTAGAGATTTAAGTTAGTGGTTTGATGAAGTATAGAAAAAAAAAATTTCTGGTCAATCATGAACTTAAAGAAGGTCACTCGTAAAAAGGTCAGTCAAGGTAATTTTTTTTGCAGGATGTCTAGCCGTTACTTTTCAATGTCGCGCCGCTAAACCAGGCCTGCGTTGTACACTAAATCAAACTAAAACCATTCAGTAAGGATGTCAGTTAATATGTCACTACCAAGGTTATACCTTAGGGTGGTAACTTGGATTGAATCCTGCCAGGAGAGCACAGCAATGTTCATCAACCTCAAAACCCATCTTGCCCTTTGGCCATCACGCCGTGACAGTGATTTTGTTTGCGTATTATACAAAAACAACAAAAAATGTATTTTTATCTGAGAAGTGATTTATTAATGTCTGGCCCAGTAGTACTGGTATGGGTATAAAAGATCATTCATAAAGAAGTTTGGTGGCTGGGAGGACAAAAAAGAATAGCAACAATTGTCTGCAATGTCACGCCAAAATCATATGTATGAAATTGTCCATTTATGCAGAGCTCGACAAGTAGAAAAATCCATGATTTTGCTTGTCCAAACGTGCCAGTAGAGAAACAAGTTAGTGTGGAGCCTTGATTTATGGATTATAATCTATGCACATAAGGTCATACAAATTCAGAATTAATTCTTGAACAATCACATTTTATTACATGGCCTAACTATAACTTACTCTCTGAAGACAGTACAGACTCTGAAGACTGTAACGTAGCCGTTGTCTCTACGTTGACACTCTGCAGGTCTTTGAGCTTCTGTGACAGGGTCTGCGATTTTGGCCTCTTAAACTTAGGCACTGCAGAAGGATTAGAAAAGAAATATTAACCCCCTGACTACAGGAACCGAGTGGGTTGTGTACAAAGTCTATGGGGATTTCAGAAACTCGTAGGGAACAGGTTAACAGTAAAAAAGGCCGGGCTATTTAAGGTCTTTCTACGGCCGGGGGGGGGGGGGGGGGGGTGCATTATGGCCACCCATAAGATCTTGGCCGCGAAGCGAAGCGGGCAATCGCTGTGACAATTTGCTCGCACGATAAGTGAAGTGTAAAGAATACAATGGTAATTTTAATTTTTTGAAAAATTCATTCATTTGCATATTTATGGTAATTTATGCAAATTTGGTCATAAAATTCATATTTTTACCCATAAATCATATGTTCTTCATAATTAAACATTGGTTTTCACTACATATATTCTTCAGAGCATTTGGAATGATAATACGACAAAACAATTTGGAAGAGCCAGGTTCTTCCTTATGTTTTCTATTGTTTTTTATAATTTATTATGTATTTCTTTGTTTATTTTATTGTTTTTGTTGTTTATTTTATTTCTAACTATAATTCAACTATTTCGAACCCCAAAACAAACTCTAAAATGTAAACAAGACCAAATAACCATTGATGATATACAGTCAAACCTGTCTATAGCGACCACTCAAGGGACCGGCGAAAAGTGGTCGCTGTAGACAGGTGGTCACATTAAACAGGTTGGCGGCCATTTTGAATTTATGGTCGCATATATTGGGAATATGCGTATGTGTAATTAATTGGCATCTGTACGTGTACGCACATTTCTATAGTTTCATTTAGTATGTGTCGCATGCATATAACAACAAAAACTAGATGGATCTTCGACTGCGCGCAGTCGAAAATGATGCCTCTGTCATTGCGCGATATATATCAAGCCAAAATTAACATACACAGAATTAATTCTGTCAACTCAATTTTGATGGTAATCTGTCTATCAGATCTTGACATATCACAATTATGAGCTATATAAGTGACCTTGACCTTTGCCCTCATTCAAATTCAAATTATAGGTACCAAACTTGACGGTTATTTGTCAACTGATTATTGAGATAATTTTAAAAAAATGAGTCCTGTGACCTTGACCTTTGACCTCATGACCCCAAAATATAATGACTACAAATGCTCTCTAAGATACATTCAGGTACCAAGTTGGATTGAAATCTGACATTCAGTTCTTGAGATTTCCAATTGGGCAATTCCATAATTACGGACGTACATTTCAGACACTTTAATAAGCTATTCCAGTCAGTGTGGGAATTACTCAAGAGGTCTAGTGTGCTATATGTATGACATTCAGTGAGGGTTCAATTTTTGCAAACTTGCATGCAATATTATCAGCATTATGACCTTGAAGTAATTGAAAACATCACCGTTACGGACGTACGCAGAGAAAATGATTTTTCTGACATTTGAATTTAAAATGTAAAACTCTGTGAATTGTGAGATATATTCCATTGAAATGATACATTATCATTTCATTTAGATGTTAAATGATGAGAATCACCCAAAAAAAAATTTTATTTCCACTTCTAATTAAGAATTAATTAGACTGCTTCTTTGTTACGGACGTACAGTTACGGACGTACAAAGTTTCCGTTACGGACGTACAAGTGCAAAGTCTATGGGTCACAAATTATTTCTTGGAAAGTATACTAGTTTTATGCATACAAATTCTTTTTTGACATAATTAATAATTTTCCAACATAAAAAATTGCCTGGAGCCAAAATGATTTCTTTGTATTTCCTTGTTTTGTGAATTTCTTATGTATTTCATTGTTTTTTCAACTTATCTATTTTTTTTTTTTTTTCGATGAAATTGATTATTGACCATGGTCCAATCAATTTTATACTAAAATTAAATAATGGCAATGATTAGAATGGAAAAAATGAAGGGTTTATAACTGAATCTTATAAGTTACCTAATTTCCATAGGATTTGTACACAAATCACAAAATTTAGGATTTCTTAGCTGACATTCACGTACAAAAGGTCACATGACTTTGCAACGGTATACCTGTTTGTTGCAAATTTGGTCTCAAAAGTTGCGTAATATTTCAATGAAAAAACTCATGAAGCTGCACAGCGATACCTATGAGTGTTGTAGAATTATCACATGAAATGTCAGGGGGGGTGGATTCCGTTACGGACGTACACATTTGTATATCAAATAATTACTTAATCAGTGATGATTGGAGAAATCTAATGAACTATTTTAGTAGAGGGTCTTGTGCTTGCTTTGCATTAACATTTTCATTTTTATTGAATTGTTCGTCTTCATGAAAAATTGAAATAATGTGTTTTTTCGTTACGGACGTACACGACCAAAAGAATGTCAACATTGATTTACAATTAAAAATAATTAAAAGAGCCAAATTCAATTCTACTTCAGATTTGTTGTTCACTAGGTTATTATCTTCAAATCTATCACTGTTAATGATTTGTCATCTCCTTTTATACTGTAAATATTTAGTAAATTGAATTATAAATCATCATGGTGATAAGAAAGTATCAAATTTTCCCCTCACTTTGAAATGATCTTGTGACCTTGACCTGTCCTTGGTTGAAAATATATATATTTAACTACTGATTTCTGAAAGTTCATACATTTAACTTTAATATGATGTATCACTTAGTTTAATTTGATCATTTTGAAAAGTTGGTCTCCTGGTTGACATATTTATGGAATTGCCCAATTACAAGCTATTTTTGCATGTATAATGAGCCGTGTGACCTTTGACCTTTGACCTCATGACCCTAAAATGTAATCAGTTCATCGGCTCCTCAAGATACATACATGTACCAAGTTTGGGCAGAATCTGTCAAGCGGTTCTTGAGATAACGTGATTACAAGGTATTTTTGCATATATAATGAGCCCTGTGACCTTTGACCTCATGACCCCAAAATCTAATCAGTTCATTGGTTCCCCAAGATACATACATGACGCAAGTTTGGTGAAAATCCGTCAATCGGTTCTTGAGACCCTAACCCTAACCCTAGGTTCTTGACGTACGGACGGACGGAAAACATAATGCCTCCGGCAACTTCGTTACGGAGGCATAAAAATTGAAATTAAATATGAATTGGCATTATACTTTAATTGTATTAAATGTTTATATTATCTTTTAAAGTGAAATTAAATCGAAAAATGTGTAAGGCTGTTGACGAGATACGGGTACCGCCGAAAAATGTCGAGTCCCGGGCGCAAAAATCGATACTCTATATCCCGAAAAGTCCCCTTTTGAGTTATCTGCCCACTCTCATTTTCTTTTCTTTCCCTTTTCCCTCTTTGAACGCCCAAGTTATCTGCCCACTCCCATTCTCTTTTCTGTCCTTTTTGTGTTCATGCACTCTGTAATTATATGCTAGTTATCATTCATTTCATTATAAACTCATGAGATGCAATGTATTAAACCATGTTTTCCCAGCGGCGTGACATGCCGATAGCGAAATCAACAAATGGGTAAATTTCGTGTACCCGTGACTCGCCCGAAAAATTATCGCGAGTCCCGGGAGGGAAATACTCCCGAAATCGACACCACTAAAAATGTGCGAATGTGCCATTAATTTACTCATCATGAGACTTGAGAGAATCCACTGCACTTTTAAATGTGTGTATAGTTTTCTATGAGAATTTTGAAATCAAGATGCATTGTTTGGTCGTAACAAGCGCTTATATTATCATTGGAAAGAGTATGAAACATAAGAGAAACACCCAGCCTCGGCGATTGAAATATTTGTTAGATGTCAAATTCGGTTTTGATGTTGAGTTAAGTGCCTTTGTTTGACACATTTTTGTATCAGAATCAGGTACTGAAGTGAAGGGCACGACATATCATTTTGTGAGTCTGACGCACTTGGTGTTGGTAATTAAACGTCTTTCTGAAGTTTATTGTCATATAAGTTTGTTTTATGCATTGACATGCTCATAATTGGAGCCTTGGTCACTCAAGCGCTAATTTTGTGGTCGCTATACAGAGGTTTATATACGTGGGTCGGGACCAAAATAGGGTTGTCGCTGGTCGCGTTAGGCAGGTAGCCGCATTACGCAGGTCGTTTAACACATGATATTCAGGGGAGGACCGGAGAGCGTTCATTATGAGCAGGTGGTCGCTATAGACAGGTGGTCACATTAGCAGGTTTGACTGTACCTCTTTTACAAAAACTAATATTTCCATATGTTTTGTACACAAATCATGAAATTGAGCGATTTTCGGGCTGACATGCATAGACAAAAGGTCACGTGACTTCGTAACAGTAGATCTGATTTTCAAAATTTTTGTTTTAAAATATGCGCAAGACCCAGAAGAAAAAAGTCACCATGCAGCGGCGCATCATCTTACCGGGTTTTGGAGCAATAAACAAAATCGTGGAGGGGGGGGGGGGGGCATTATGCCCCCCCCCCCCTCCCCCCCGGCCTTATTAGGGTTAAAGGGGCAGGAAATCCCAGCCTTTTGACTTACTGGATGTGATGAGAGCATAACTCCAGTGTCATCGCTAGTCACATATTTCCTCTTGATTATTCCCAGTTACAAATATATAATCAACATTTTATTAACCACGGTCGTCTGCTTTTAATTCTCCCGTTGAAATGAGGTGACAGGCGGGGACAATAGGGAGAGCCCAATAGCGTATCGTAACCCGCTATTGTGTTCTCTGCCTGCCATAAGAAATACATATAAGGAAAATATTGGCCATTTCAAAACCTGTTAATTAAGTCAAGATTATTCATGCATAAAATTAGCATATTCTGAGCAATATTTAGCGATTTACGGTCAAAAAGGGATTTTTGTATAAATTTGCATTTAAATAATAAGAAATTGATTAAATATAGATAACAATGCAATCTTGTAGACTACACTTGTTTGTTGCAAGCTATCTGCGTGCCAAATTTTGTGGCGGCCGCGCGTTTGACGGCCGAGATCTCAGAAGGGGATCCTCCCCCAGAGCATAGGCGAAATAACCCGGCCTGGTTAGGGTTAAATTGACCGTTATAACGAGGTACATGTATCACTGTATGTACACAAACAAATATACCTGATAAAACACTAAACTTGATAGCCTGACTTATAAACATTTCAGTCCATTTACCCTGAATAAATTTAGTATTCAGTAAATAAAATTACAATCCCAGACTAAATTTGACAAATGTGTAATTAATTTAACCATTGAAGGACCATTTTAGAATTTCACTTGGTTTGGGTCTAGATGAATTAAATTAAACTCCCAGACTAAATATGACAAATATGTGATTAATTTAACCCAAGGATTTGAAAATGATTTCACCTGCTAAATTGGGTCTGTAACTTGGGTCTTTATGCTTCCCTTTCCCCGAGGTCCTTGTTCCAGGTCTATAATCTGGGTCTATATCCCTAGACCGCTTGGCTTTATGCTTCTCCTTCTCCGCGGTCCCTCCAGGTACATCATTGCCTCCTCCAGTCTTCATTCCGCGAGGTACTGTACCGTCATCACCAGGGGAATATTGTGCGAGAGTTCTCTCCACAATGATTGGTAGGAAAGGAAATCCCAGATCCGATAAAGTTGGTTCAGGTTTTGCTCGTGCTCTTGTGAGTGGAACCCTCGCTGCGCTCGGTTCTTGATTGGAGTTCTCGCTGGCTACCGTAGATTTTCCTTCCCCGCTTGTTTCACTGGCTGCTCCGTCGCCTTTCTTGCCAATGGGCCTTGTGACTGTCAGCAAGCGATCAATAGCGGCGGCACACGCTGCCTGAGCAACAATATCCTCATCGTCATCTTCATTCTCCTCTACTTCTTCATCTTCTACCAGTCCATGTGCCTTCAACATGTGCTTTTGTAAGGACAGCGCCTTACAAAATGCCTCCTGGCAGAGTGCGCACATGTACGGCTTCATTGTCTTCAAGAACCCAAGAGATTGGAGAGATTGGGAGATTGGAGATGCCATGATTTTTTAGAACTGTTCTCGACAAAAAACTTGAGTCCGCCGAGTGGATTCAAAGCGTACAAGCAGGGAGGCTATCTGAAATTGACAAAAAAAGATGGAATGGTTGCTTTTTTTAAATTACATTTTATTAGACACATTCAATGAACTATTTACATAGAACTGCATCTGGGATAAAGATGGGTTATTTGTTGGTGTTAGTGGGCTAATTTATTTGGCGCTAATTTGCAGTTTCATACTCTACGTCATAAAACATTGTAAACTCAATTACACAAATTGGTTTGTATCGATCACTTAGCTGTTTTCTTACTGCTCGAGGGTCTGTCGCCATAATTTTGTCAAAATTTGAGCCATTTTGATGACCGCGTCGCGTTACGCGTCGCGTGACACGGCGCTGTAAAATTCGCACTTGCGGTTGGTATAAGGCACTGGTTTTTTTAAAGATGCCAAATGTGTCAACCAACATGGTCAAAATTGAAATTAAGTGAACTAACTTCAAACATGTTTTTTTAACATTGACACAACTTATATTTTCATGAAATATAAATATCTGGGCTTGATCTATCCCCAATTCTGCGAAATATCTATGGACATTTAGGATTAAGGCTGAGTCGGTTCGGTCGATCACACCGGTTACCGACCGTTTCAATCGGGACCCGGTTCGGTATATCGGGAAACAGTGCCCCGAAAAAAAATTTAAAAAATAAAATGTTAAAAAAGAAATTAAGATTATCACAATAATGTAGCGGAATTCAAATAAAAACGGGGCAATTGATATCATTTACTTTAAAGAGTGGTTATTTTCGAGAAATTCTTGGTTCATTACTTGGTTTGACAGTCAGAAATTGAACAGGAAGCGCAAAATTGCTAGTCATTTGAACGATATTGTCGGCGGATGTGCACACAATGTTAGTCCGATACTCCAGGGGAGTTGTCTGATGGATCTTTGTATGATCCAGCTGATGAGCCAGTGCTTTCAAAAAGTGGCTCAAAATACGTTTTTTGGTCATTTGCACCATTTAAAAATGTTTTGATATTCTACTTACATGATTTCATGGCGTTTGACAGCCAAACAGAAACAAAAATGAGCCCCAAAACAATGAAAACAACTACTCAAAACATCGATAAAAAACGACTACATCGCTCCCATTCGCTCGTATACCCTGTGTGCAAGTTACGGGTCTCTTTTTCTTCCGCGAGATTCATACGCGCGCTGGGCCGGTGGATGTTCCAGTCCGCCCTCTATCGGCAAGATCCATCATCTTGCGCAAGAAAAGAGACCCCGTAACTTGCACACAGGGTAAACGAGCGAATTGGAGCGATGTAGTCGTTTTTTATCGATGTTTTGAGTAGTTGTTTTCATTGTTTCGGGGCTCTTTTTTTTTCTGTTCGGCTGTCAAACGCCATTCGAAATCATGTAAGTAGAATATCAAAATGGTGTTGATTGCGAAAAGGCTAATTTATAGCCACTTTTTAAGGGCATGCAGTGGCTCACAGTCACAAGCGATCGTACATGTGATGTTTCCCCAGACTAGCGGGCTAAGTTTCTGTGAACCGTGTTGCGATGGGCAATGGTGAACAAACGATGAATTTACTTCGAAAAAAAAAATACTTTTCATGCGAAACTGAGTTAATTCTGGATACTGTAATAAGGCTGAGTCGGTTTGGTCGATCACACCGGTTACCGACCGTTTCAATCGGGACCCGGTTTCGTTATATCGGTAACGGTGCCCCGAAAAAAAATAAAAAATAAAATAAAATGTTAAAGGGAGAGATCCACTTTTGCAAGCCAAAATTTAAAAGTTGCGAGGTTATTGTCTTATATGAAAGGAAATGTCATTTAATAGCATGCCTGAAAAAATTAGGGCTTGAAATCTCTTTTTCGTGGAGTTATAGACCTAAAACTGAATAAACTGAGGGACGTCGGTTAATTAGGCACATACGTATTTCCGGCCGGTGAGTAAGTTCGTACATAGATTTCACGGAGTGCCAGATCGGTATGCATGACCCCTACGTGACCCGCGCATAAGTACTAATGTGTGAACGTTTACCAAGCAAAATACCCACATCGCTTAAACTGACTACATGTAATTATATATTCTTTCTTTTTCAGATCTTTTCCCGTGACATACGTTAACAAATGTCGGCTTCACAATACCTTTACGAGAATTAGTACTATATTGTTGTAATATTATGCTAAATCAGTTGAACTCCTTTATTGACCGATATATAGTTTAAATGGAGGGACGCATTCGTTTTTCATTCGTAGAATCCAAATTAGAGGGCTGTTCGCTCTGATTTTTTTGATATTTTTTTTGTTGATGTTTTGATATTCTACTTACAGGATTTCATGGCGTTTGATAGCTGAACAGAAACAAAAGTGAGCCCCAAAACAATAAAAACAATTACGCAAAATATCGATTAAAAACGGCTACATGTCTAACGTATGGCGGATGAATTAACATAGCTCCGTCGCGGAAGGATCTCGCGTAAGAAAAAAAGACCCGTAACCTGCACGCGAAGTATATGAGCGATATGCATGAAACAGAGGCCCGCAAACTTGCTGCTAGCCGTCCGGCTTCATGCAGTTAACCTCACGAATGTTCCTTGGAAATTTATAGATAATTCAGCACAGTTTTTTCATTGTTTTTGGGGTGATTTTGTATTCTGTTTAGCTTTCAAATGCCATGGGATCATCTAAGTAGACTACCAAAATGGTGTTGATTGCGAAAAGGCTAATTTATAGCCACTTTTTGAGGGCAGTGGCTCACAGTCACAAGCGATCGTACATGTGATGTTTCCCCCCGACTGGCAGGCTAAGTTTCTGTGAAACATTTGTTTCTTATAGAACATTATAAAGGCAATCAACCTAATAATGCATTTGATGTGATACAAAAAACAAAATCAGTATACATGTAGTCCTGTGTGTACTTTACAACATGAACAATTATGGGGCAAAAATAGCAATTCCTCACATTTTATAAATAAAAGTTCCTTCCCAGAGACAAATAACTGATAATTTATTTTTCAAAACACTTTTGCTTGGAGCAGGAAGCATATAGATCATGAACCAGAACGTCAATGACGTAGCGCTCATCCGCCATCTCGCAACATCAAATATCGCAAATTTCATGTGGTACACTTTTCAACTGGTCAAAAAATAAAAATTTGATGCCCTGGAAGGGACATAAAAATAAAAAATAAAAAATTAGAGTGAAAAAAAATATAAATTTGACGCCCCGGAAGGGACATGGGAAAAAATTAATAAATAAATAATTAAAAAAAAAAAATAAATAAATAAATAATAAAAAATAAAAAATAAATAAAATAAATAAATAAAAAAAATATATATATATAAAAAAAACAATAAAAAAAAATCAAATAAAAAAAAAAAAAAATAAAAAAAAAAAAAAAAAAAATTTAAATTTAAAATTAAAAAAATAAAACAAAACAAAAAAATAAAAATAAAAATAAAATAAAATAAATAAAAAAAATAAAAAAATAAAAAAATAAAAAAATAAAAAATTACCATAATTAATGAATGGAGACAAATTTCAAAATTCTGTGTAGAAGTTTAGTGTACGAAAGTTAGCTCTACCAGATAAAGAAAACCAAATTAAAATCGGTTGAGAAATGAAGGAGAAGAAGCATTTTTTGTGATTTCAAATAAATTTGCATAAATTACAATAGATAATGAATTTCACGATTCTGTGTAGAAGTTTTAAATCCCCCTCCTAGCCCTATCTTATGAAACAATCAGAATCAAAATCGGTTGAAAAATAACGAAGAAGAAGCATTTTGAAAACTGTGGACGGACGGACGGACGGACGGACGCCGGACGAAACGGCATGGCATAAGCTCATCATGCCCTTCGGGCCGGATGAGCTAAAAATGTAGATAATACTTTTTTTAATGTTCCAAATTGAATTTTGTTTGCAATCAAAATGTGTGTTAACACCATTTTGTAACGTCCGAAACGAGCTCACAATACCATACAAAATATTCTGTAAATGGTAAACAAAATACAGGAGTTGTTGCAGCAGGTAGTGTTTCAGTTCCACAAAAGAAAGGTTATTGTTCAAAGTAGATTAGTCATATCATTCACTATATCAAGTGTCTTGTAAATCTTTAGTGGTTACAAATTAGCTGAGAAAAATCGATGAAAAATTGGTGAAAATGTGGATTTGGGGCAGACTAAGCATCTAAATACTATTAAAGCATCATGTATTTTGATGATTATGTTTCATTTACATGATCTAAATGAATAATAATAACCATATATTATCATTTTGAAAATAAATGCACTAAAATATCAATTTTGTGTTAACAATTACCCCATGTAAACGTCCGAAACACATTTGTTTACATTGGTTGATCTCAAACATTTGTTTTGGCAATTAATTACCCAATTCATGTGTAAATTTGTTTCAAAATGAATACTATTTTATATTATGATGATTGATTCATATAATGTGCCCTTTCCTGTGACTTATGAGCTTATAAGTTACATTTTTGGTTTCGGACGTTACATTTGTTTCGGATGTTACAAATGTTAACGGAAAGTTAACTTTAAAGATATAATCATAATACAATAAGTTATTGCATTTTTTTTTTCTGTGATGGGAAGGTACATCAAGTCTCTTCAAAACTGAGATAAATAATTGTTTGTGTTATCCCCCTTTTAAAAATTATTTCTAAAGAAATATTGTTTTGAACGTTACAAAATTGTTTACGGAAAATGAGAGCATGTGTGCATTTCATGTTTTTGTTTTTTTTAATCGCTGGCTGAAGAAATCAGTCATTTCCCTTTTAGGCAATATGATGAGGAAACTGTTAGTTCAATTTTCATACTGATATCATTTCAATAAATTATGATACTGGTAGGGGTAATGAGGGGTTAAATTGTTAACGGAGGATGTAACGTCCGAAACACCAATTTTGATGGCATTGTACTGTCAAAATATTACTTTACATATTAAGCGCCGTTAATTTTCTGAAAGTTTAACTCACACTCGTTCATAATTATCAACAAATAAAAAAATCGTGTTCTAGTGTTTTTTTATACCTGAACATAATTGAACCCATTTTGGTTGACAAATTTCCGTTACCAATTGGCCCTTTAGGGTTATCTGACCTATATAAAGGGAAGTCCAAATATTTTCGTTAAGGTATGGGAGATCAATCTAGGTGGATGCTATAAGAAAATACAAAAATAAGTTTTCAGTTCATTATGTTTTTAAAAATACAGGCCCTCAAAGTGCCATTAAGCCTTTTGGCACCTTTAAAAAAACCAGAGCCATAAATGAGGTTAGCGGGACTTCCCGAGCACATGCCACCAGCGAACGTTGACTTGTGAGTGCAGAGAAGTGCGCCGTACAAGCTAAGTCCATAGCTCCAGAGGATCTATGGTGGCTCTAAATCTGAAATGCAATAAATCAATCATTGGCCATGATTGATTTATTAAGTTTCAGATTAAGATCAAGCTACCATACTTCCACTCGAGCTACCGACGTTACCAATATGTTACACACGCACCACAGAAGTAGGGTACTCTTTCTCACCTCTTTCCATGTAAGTCAACGTTAGCACTTGCAGGGGTGTAGACTGTAGTTCCCCTAACCAGGCTAACCTCGATTTTACTGACCACAACTCAAGTACAAATTTTACGGAGGCGCGACGCATCCAAAACCATTGATTCAAGTCGTCAAAATGGCTCCAATTTGGACAAGAATAGCGACAGACCCTCGAGCGATAAGAAAACAGTAAAATGAAACCAAAGTAAGAGTAAGACTAGAGTCTCAACTTTATCGTAGATAGAGATCGATACAAATCAATTTTGTTGTCAGTTGAGTTTAATTTTGAACTGTCTAATCACTATGGGCTGGCAAATGTCTATATATGCCTAGATGGGAAAACAGTTTGAACTTTGAAGTGTCCATTTTTACATGAACATTTTACAGCCCTGAAACATGTTTTAAATGATTCTTTGTACTAGGATTACAAACAAGTTGGTATACCATCCATCTTTCAAATATTTGAAGAAAAAAAAGATACAGCCAAAAATAAAAATTGCCCTGTACAAAAGCAAAAGGTATGCATTTTTTTTTTACAGGATTTGCTCTGTGAACCACACATAGGCATAGCTACGTTACAATAGCGATGTGCGGAGATCAACCTCTTCCGCCTGCTGCACTATCCAACACTAAAACATTTTTTGTCGGCCAATTACTCCCTCTCTTTACCAACAAATGCAAAAAAACTTTTGTTTTTGTGATCCACAATTCATGTACTTTGTCTTTGTCTTTGATAATTATACCGACTGTTGTTTTGAAGACCGCAAAATGTAGAAATAAAAATTATTATTTCTCGTCCGTTTTCCTTACCAATGCGTCCTAAAGTAAAACACAGCGTTCAACTATTGAACGGTACAGTGTGCGAATGTGCGGTATGCTCATCGATATATCTCTAGCGTATTACTATTAGCGTAATTGCGTGTAAATGCTTTTTTGTTTGTTCGGCCGTCGACTTACAATTTAATCGTCGTCTGGCCAACTGATTGAGGAGATGAGACATACGGAGCCACTATGTGCAACTTCAACCTCCTACAAAGTGACATAATAATCAACAAGTTGATTGCGGTCGCTACCAAGTCGAAGGAAGAAGAAGAAGATGCCGATGGTCCAACTTATTGGAGATTTGGACCATGGCATTGCCATTGGCCTGGGGCTGGCAGCCATTGGATTAACCTAACCAGGCGCCGTACGTAGTACGGTTTCGTACGGCGCTGATCACAGTTACCATTGGATGTGCTATGTACATAACTGTGATCAGCGCCGTCCTACGGACGGCGCTGTGAAGACGATACGTTAAAAAATTTGGAGAAATTTTGCGACGGGTGGTTTCAAGAACTTTACATCTATTATTATTATTTTTTTTTTAGTTCTAGACATGAATTAAACCTTCAACCTACCTTGCTTGCTATTTAATTTGTTGCAAAAGAATGATAACTTACCTCAAATTGATGATGATGATGATGATGACTGTTATTTCCTTCGTCTTTGTTCGCTGCAAGCAATGTCAGGTGACCGAAAACTCGTCGGCAATGCATAGCGCATGCGCGGGGCGATCGGTTGACTAATACAATAAGCCAGGGACTGTATGTACCATACTCACATGTATGGTACGTAGTACAGGGCCTAGGGTGCATTGCCGACAAGTTTTTGATCACCTGATATTGCATGCATGCAGCGAACAAATTCGGAAACCATTTTCGTCACTTCTGTAATCTTGCCAGTTTTATAGTAAATTTCAGTATAAATAAAGGCAGTGTATACAGCCACACTCGTGTGTCTTTAGCTTACGGCCACACTCGTGTGGCTGTATCCATAGAGCCGCGTATGGATACAACCACACTCGCGCATGCGCATAGCCAAAATTTCTGACTTGTATATTATCGAACATCGAGTACGAGATTACGCAAAAAACGGCGGCATGTACCGAGCATCGAACCCGATACACGGCGTCAATAGATTATGAGACCAGCACGCATATCCATTGCGCCACAGCGGATTGGCTTGATTTGCAGCGGAACAGAAGAAGTGTTGTCTTTATTAGTTTCGGGGGATATATATTACCCTAACCTAAACCCTAACCCTAACCCTAATTTAGTGGCTATAGGCACACAACACTACATTGTAATGCTGCGCTATACGGGAACAATGTGGGACAGTACAAAAAAAGTTTGTCAAAATTTCACACAAAATTCTTATCTTAAATTCAACAAAATCAATCATGACTGGCCCTAAAAATGATACAAGTATTATATGAACTTACCAAAATGGTCCAAATTATTCTTCAAATGTCGAAAAAAATGGAAAATCTGCAGTTTTGGAAATTAAAAAGACTGAGAAAATCACAGTCGTGATCCCTCTCGAAAGTGTTGCTGCTATCTGGATGACTGTCATGTATTTCCCGCAAGCTTCCCACACCACACGTGTTACCGTATCCGAATTCTGACACGGCGTATCCGAAATCGGATACGGCGGGCATGCTTGCAGATCGCGAGTTGGCTTGTTTTGGACAATAATAAGCGGCCTCCGCATGTTGCGGGCGGGCTTTCTTTGTTTACGATGGGACATCGAGCAGGAAGAGAAAGAAATGGAACTTATATGACGATTTTTGTAAGTATGACTTATCATTTTGAAAATGAAATTTTGTACAATAAATCATAAAATCAGCTTCAATCTAGGTATGCAATTTTTTACTTTAGATATGCTGTTCTTTTCTCTCTGTTTGTAGTTCAAATTGTGTCCCGTAGATTTTTACCACTGTGAGCAGTAAATGGTCCTATCAGGACCATTTACAATACATTGTAGATGTGGCTATAGGTCAGTATATTTAGTGGCTATATGTCAGATTAGTGGCTATAGGTCAGATTAATGGCTATAAGTCGGTATACACGCATTGTGCTGCCGTAAGAATAGCCGGCGTGTGGCTGTATCCATAGTCCCGTGTATTACGAATGGAGTGTGGCTGTATCCCATACACGGAGCTACGGATACAGCCACACCGAGTGTGGCCGTAAGCTAAAGACACACGAGTGTGGTTGTATACACTGCCATAAATAAAACGAATGGAGCATCAGACATTTTACGATTTGGATCATTGATGCCCATGCATAACATAATTCGTAAGTATGAACCGAGATATGTTATTTAAAGTATGATATTGTGTTTTTTTTTATAAGTGTTAATGCAGCATGCTGTTAACCCCTTGTCCTGTAGGGGTGCCGTTAAAGCCTATAAAGTGTTACCATCACGGTATACACACTCCAGACGCGACGCCGCCTGGTTAGGTTACTGTGTACAGTGATTGAAGTAGAGTACGAAACTGCATTAGCGCCATTTATTTTTGGTCGCTTACCACATTAAATGCATTGTTATAAACAAAAATAATACATGTTATGATGTTGGTAGTGAATGGCCGCATCATAGGCAAAGCTAGCTGGAGACGTCGCGCTACGACCGGCGACCGGCAACCGTCGCGGCGTCGCGGCGTCGCGTCATCACTTTATTATGTCCTGTATATTATAATGTTGTACCACCTATTGACATTTGTGTAACGTAATTCTAATGATTTACATTATTTGCTAAATTTTAAACTCTGGCAAAGTTTAAACACTACAACAAAATATGTTTTTTGTTCATCATCAGTTTGTTCACAATTTGTTTATTTCATTCGCACATTCACACAATTATCTTACCACATTTGCAATTGACAAAACCGGACTCCGACTGCCGACGAGCGAACCTGGATTTGTTTACAAAAAGTTAGACAAGCCGATATTAGGGGAGGGGGCCCGCCGCCGGGGGCCGGGGGGGGGGGGGGGGGGGGGTCGTTAGGCCGAGGGTAGGACATACCTTCTCCAAATAATGCGTCCATATTAATATGTAAAATAAAAACATAAGGATAGGAACATGGATGTTAATGTCTCATTTTGGTTGTTCACATGTATGCTTGATGTATAGATGTATGATGTTGGGCGTTTCCCATTACTGGCATTTCAAATAAATTTTAAAAAATAGCAAAAAAAAATAAATGAATGTAATGTGGAGCGAATTAAAATTTCAAATTCAATTTGGTCAACGTCTTTTTGCCGTTGTTGGTTGTTTTATTAGTGAACGTTTTACTAACTAATGGGACTGTACTCTGTAGGGAGCATATTAAGTCAGATCCCTCTTGCCCATGCACATCAGTCATCATCGATCATCATCATTGATCATTATAATCATCATCATCATCCTCCTTTCACCATCATTATCACCACCACCATCATCTTCATCATCATCATCATCACTACCACCACCACCACCACCACCATCACCAATCATCATCACCATCACCATCCTCATACTTTCTGAGTGATGCTCATATTGAGCTTATCATAGTATTATATCCAGATCCAGATCATAATCATCATCATCATCATCATCAACATCACCATCATCAGCAGCAACACCATCATCATCATCACAATTTACTCTCACATCATAATACCAAATCATACCTAATCACTGAACACAAATATGATCAGTAAGTCACAACTTACATTTCAATGGTACATGAGGGGCCTTGCAAAGTTAAAACAATTCCAACCATCCAAATAAGATTTGGAAGTGGGTGGGTGGGTCCAAGGCCATTTTGGATACAAAACAAATTGGAAAACCCCACCCAAAATAAAAATTTAGTGTAAAAAACTGCACTTTACTTGTCTCAAATCATATAATGACTTTTAAAAAGTCATTACATGATTTCATTTTTCTGTCCATGTCGGAAATTGATTTCCAAAAAAAAAAGAAATCTGGATAGGGGGGTGGGTGGGTGGGGTGAGCTCTATCCAAATCTTATTTGGATGTTTGGAATTTGTTTAACTTTGCAAGGCCCCTAACCATATAACATTGCAAAGTATGAATGCATAACATTTTGAAAGAAGAAACAATTTTTTTCTTTTGAAAAATATTTGGAAGTGTTGAACAATCTAGGAAATTTTAATCCAGTATTTTAACACACAACATCATGAGCAAAATATATACATTTACAGAAATCTTGTTTCTTTTCGATTTTGGAGTAACACAATGAGAATATGTCTGAAGTAAACTAATATTTGATTTAATCAATATAATAGATAACATCACTGCAGCATAATTTCGAGATTAAAGTGTACAACACAGACACACATTAATAATTCATTGTAATGCAGTGTATAATATATTGGACTTTCATTATTACAAAATTATTTGTTTACAACCACACTATCAGTTGGTTCGTTAGGAGGGTTACAAAATGTAAAACAGTGGAACCTCAATATAAAGAGCTCTGATAAAAACATGTCATTACAAGGTAATTTACAAGTAGCTGGTACCAGCCATTTTAAATTATTTTTTTATTTACCTTGATATACAAGATACCTGATACAACGTGGCGATTGTCATGTTCCTAATTATCTCATTAGAATGAGGTTCCACTGCAGTGACTGGTGAAATACACAGGACATTTGTGTTAGGCTAGTCCTAAATGAGACGCAAGTCGGGAGGGCTCGAACCGAGAAAATTGGCCATTAAGTAATGAAATGAAAACAAAAATATCAAGTTTTCATGTTTTTGTCTTATAAGATTATCACTATAGACTGGGCGCCAAAAGAAACTTATCACTTCTTCAGAGCGACACACATTAAAATCCAAAGCTTACAAATTAATCATAATTGGGCATATATTAGTATGCCTATAATACTCCTTAGCAAGCTCATTAAAAAAAATTATGTTTGCTTTAGTCAACAAAGAATAAAATAAGGTGAAATCGCAAGAGGTAATTTTTTCTTAGTGGTTACATAACCCGCTTAGAAGTTGAATGAATAGCTATTCAAAGTTCTGAATAGACTGCCTTTCGTGGAGGTTCGCAGCGAGCAGTTTCTGTGATTTTTGAAAAGTGACCTGTAGTGATTCCATCGCATTTTTCTCTTTTTTGGCAAAAGCAAACTTTTAATTTTTCAGATATGCTTCATAAGGAGAATGATAGCTTATCTGTGTCTAAATATGATTAAATGTTATGCTATGGATTTTAGTGAGCGTCGCTCTGAAAAAGTGATAAGTTTCTTTTGGAATCCAGTTTAGTTTAAAGGGATCAAGTAACTTTGTTGGCACGTGCAAAAAGTGATTAATAAAATGTGTACTGGTGTGATCTGATATGTCCACAAAGTAATGTGTGAAACATTCCTGTTAATTTCATGTTTTTGGGGTGAGATATGAGCAAAAATGCAAAGTGATATTCACTAACTCATTGCACTCACTTTGTACACGGTTTCGACGATCCAGTGGATAATTTAACATCTGAATACTTCCAATCGTAAATATCTTTTTAACGAAAGGGAAATTTGAAAAACCGAAACCTGTCCCATGCGTTTATTGTTAATACGAATACAACAAGGTATGACAGAACCGCTAGAATTCCAATTGAATGTTGAAGATTTGGACAATGTTACTAAGTCCCTTTAATCTATCATGTGTGAAAATTACAGACCAACATGGTTATCCTAAATATAAATTTGTTATCATTTTTTTGAAGAAGTCATCTGTATTTACAGTGTAACCGAACCGTAACTTTGAAAGCAATTTTTTTTTCACAGCGGGTTACAAATGTATCTATTCCACATTTAAATGGTTGTATCTCGGCGCTCAAGCCACCAAAAATTATGATTTAAACATCAAATTAAAGCTTGAAACATGGACAACACGATGGTATACATAACTCAAACATGACTGATGTCAAGACGTGTCTCAACTTGGGCTAGCCGGTCACATTTGAGCTCAAAGGATATCTTCACTGAGGTTGAGGAAAACTGAGGGGATTGAAGCAATTGCAAGACCACACAAATGTTGAAACAAAACTTTTGTTTGCATGATCAAAATCTAGTTCAGAAACAGCTGAAATATCCATATGTCCGAATGGAACAAATGTGGACCCCACATTTATTTGACATTTTGTAAAAACACCAAAGTGACATTTACATGTACAATTGTTTTTTCACAATCACAATATTCATTCATTATTCTAACCCAAAATTTATCTTCACATTTTTTGTTATAACAAATGGTGCGATCTGAAGGGGGCCCTCTTGAGTTATACCTTACTGGCTGTTATTTGAATAAAAATAACTGTCTAACTTGGCCACTACTACATGTTTGTCTAGGATGGCTGGGTTATAATGATAACAGGCCAGTTTTAGTAACTCAAATTCAGTTGCACCATAACTGTACTATACCTATATATTATAATCCACAATAATGTTTTTTACACAATGGCCCACATTCTTATCAATGGCAAAAAATGTAAAATCTGGAATAAGCTTGTGCCACTGACGAGAATTCTGACAATTATATTTAACAAATAAGATATATTTTCAAAATAATAGGTATGATATTGATTCTTTTCCACATTTAACTTACATCATGGAAACAATTAGGAGCAGCAAAATGGTAAGTGGATATATGGACATTCTTAATTATAGTTACATAGTTAATGTTAATGTTTTATTTACTACCTATTATCCAGAAATAATCCTGACAAAAGGACAATTGTGAAGATAAAGTAAGATTTTAGGGAAATTATTTGCTGTTATTTGCACAACATGTATCATGAGGGAAATTACTTATAATTTGGCATTCAACATAGGTGCATTTCATTTCAAATTGGCTGTATTGTTGTATATATCTCCATTACAAAGGGTAGTGATTTTTTAATATCCAATACGTACATTGGAAAGACAATCTACACATTCACTTCCGGGACACCAGGGGGTGTTTCACAAAGATTCAAAGTTGAACTTAACCTCTATGTTTGACCTTACTATTATGGAAAGCCATTTGTAGCCATAGAATAAAATATATTCAAAAGCGAAAAGGCAAATATTTCAGAGTTTACATGAATTTTACATGAAGAACATGAAATCTCCTTGATAATACAGCATAATAATGCTTTGAATCAACATTTTATGTCTTTGACAAAAGGACTTTTACAACAATTTTCAAAGAAACTAACAGCTTTCCGTAAGTTTCAAGTCCAACTTGAGTTAAGTTCAACTTAGGATCTATGTGAAACACCCCCCTAAATAAATAAAACAGATATAGCAGAACCGCTTTATAATGAGCTCTGTTTAACGAGGTACATGTACCTGACAAAGCGAGGTTATTTCACAGGTCCATGTTCTATGAATTGTGTTGCTTTCGGCCCTGATATCACAAGATATCTGATGTAATGAGGTACATTCAATGGACCCAACATGCTCGTTATAATGAAGTTTTACTGTACATGAAAACCGCAAAGCTAAGTATAAAAACAAAGTCTACAACAATTTATGGGTGCAAACTTCAGAGGATAGTAATTGAATATATAATAACAAAACAAAACAATGTGCAACACTAAGTACTATTAAAAGAAAATTGGAATTGTATTTAATACAACAAATTTAATTGCAACAGCTCCCTCTTTTGTTATTTTTTAAAGTATCCTTTCACTCTTTTTTTCTTTCTATTCTAATGCTAGTGTCATCTAGTCATAAGTTCACTGCAACTTTCCTGATGACCCTTCCACTCTTCATAATTCTTATCCTTTCTCTTCTTTTTAAAAATCCAACTTTGTACTTACTATTGTAATGATGTTTGTAAATTTGTACATGTATACTATACGTATACTGCATTTGCACATGTTCTTATGAAAGTGGAAAATAAAATTCAATTAAATTCAATAATATAACAGTCTGCTATAAAAAAATTAATTGTGATAAACGTATTCACACTAAAAATGTAATTCTTGATATATATTCCTTCAAATGGATTTCAGGTACAATGTTGAAACACTGCTAGATAGGACAACAGTGGAAACTCGTTATAAAGAGCTCTGGTATTACATGACCCTCTTATAACAAGGTTATTTTGCTAGTCCCAGCTTTTTATACTCTTTTCTTACCGTATTTGTCGGTGTATTAACCGCTCCGGTGTATTAACCGCACCCCTAAAAAAAAAATTTAAAAAAAAAAGTGCGGTTAATACGGTCGTGTATTAACCGCACCCCCTTTTTTTTTTTTTTTTTTTTTGAAAAAAGGTGCGGTTAATACACCAGCAAATACGGTATGTTACCCTGCTATGACAAGATACCTGTGGCCGAGAGCATGATCATGACCCAGGACCAGACCTAGTTCCACTGATCTCTAAATATGCTTACAAGTGTAATCCTTTACAGATGAATGAGTAAAGGTGGTATGTGTGCTCTGCTACGTTATGTTAATTTTACGCAATTCTAGCATATTGACATCAATGAGTTAGAGCCAATGTTGCTAATTACCATGGTAAATGTCGCTGGTCCGTAATCGGGCCCCTGCCCCCTGATGTAACAAGATAGTTTCATGGTACCAAGAACCTCGTTATAAAGATGTTCCACTGTAACTATTTGTGACAGGCTATAGCAAAACCCGGCACTCGTCGGTAAAAATCAAAATGTAGATTTGCATACCATTACATAGGCCTCATCACAAGCTTTCATTTGATCTTTTGTTTTCACTAATTGGTCAATAATTGGTGAAGATATGATTGTTTTATTTATTTATGCAGATGTAATTTGTTTGACGCAGCTCTTGACCCCTGGGAAAGGTGCGTCACCCTTTTATGATGCACCCTCTGCAGAAAAAGTGACTCACCATTAGGAAACATTGAGGTATATTTGAGTCAAAATTTGACGCACCATTCCATGAAAATGACGGTCCTATTGGTCCTATTGACGAACCTTGTCACGCACCCATGGTTAAGTGACTGACTATGACGCACACATGGGTCAGTGTTCTGACGGACCTTTTGATTCCATGATGGTACTGTGCGTCATCAATATGGGTGTACATGACGCATCCATGAAGCACCTTTCCCGGGGTCAAGAGGTGCGTCATACAAATGACACCTGCATAATCATAGGTCTTTTACACACAATGGGTGATTTCAAGTATGGTGTTGGGGTTAGTGTTAGAGTTGAGGGTGAAAAACTGCCTCTAATCTGAGCTAAACACCAGCTTCCAGATTAAGCATCTAAGGTCACGAACTTTTTAATCGTGATGACCTTGAGTAGTAATCGATCAGTATCGCTAGTGTTTGTCAACACCAGAGACAAAATCACGCGAACACCCTTAAAATGGTAACGAAAACGCTTACATGGTTACGAATTAGAGAGCAAGCCGTAATGAAGATTTACCACATACATGTATTGAATACTATAATTTTAAAAAAACATTCAAACCATTCACTTGGTCGATACGATTTTAGTGAATATTCCCTATTTTTAGTGAAATTTGTAACTAAACTCGCAAGAAATGTGCGTGACTCTCTTCTAAAAATTGAATACCCGTCGCGCGCTGAGACATATGGCTAGCGTTAACGGTTTGCATAGCCGAAGATGTAGGCATAAATCCCGGTGACAGCACGGTAGCAAGATCCGAGTAACTACCAATAGTATGTAACATGATATACTTTATTAAAATCGGTCACGTGATCACTAGGTGCTTGGTGGCCGAGTGGGTTAAGACCTGTCGCACGTGTATCACTTAACCAGATAAATCATAGAAGTGGGTTCGAGTCCCCGGTGTGGTTATTTTTTTTATTATTATTTTTTTTTTAGCCATTATTCACCACAAATTTACTACAGTTTTTAACTCAATTATAAGTTCACTGTAATAAAATGTCAAAGATGTACAGACAATTCCCAGTGCTAATTGACTTTTTTCGGGGGGGGGGGGGGGGGGGGGGGGGGGTGGCGGGTGTATAATTAGACAAGAAATACATAAAATAATTAATGTTAACAACAATATAAACATAAGGAAGAACCTGGCTATTCAAATTTTGCTTTGTTGTATTATTATTCCAAATGGTCTAAAGAATTTATGTAGTGAAAACTAATGTTTGATTATAAAATAATGAAAATATGAATTGTATGACCTTATTTCTTTAAATTACTATAGATATTCATATCAATACATTAATTTAAAAAATAAGATTTGCATTGCGTTTCATAATCTTCACTTAAGTAAAACTTCAAAAATTATCTAGGTTGACACCCTTTTTACATGCTCAGACAAACAAAAACACCACCATTTCAGTTCAGAATTGTGATTTTAATGCCCACCTAGCAACAGTAACACTAACACCAGCTCGATCTGTACTTGAAATGACTTTCATTTCGATCCCTATGGAAGTTGTTATCTCTATGGAGTTTTGCGTATACATGCTCAACACTAACACTATCGGGCAGATTAGCAGACGACGCTAAACACCAGCAACCACGTGCCACTGCCGGAAATACGAGGTCAAACCTCTAACACCAACTCATTTCAAGTACGGTGTTAAGGCTGCAGTTAGTGTTTAATAAACACTAACACTAGCTCAACACCATCTCTGATAGTATATTGCCATATCAATAAACACCGCCAGTCGGAAACGGAAGTTTGTACAACGGTGAAATCAGAGGTCATCACGTTAACACCATCCTAACACTAAGTCATTTCAAGTATGGTGTTTAAGCCCGATTTAGTGTTTAATAAACACTAACACCAGATTTAAACACCATACTTGAAATCACCCATTGTGTGAACTTAAAATGCCCATTTCTTCAAAACATGAATTACCGACAAACGCCAGGTTTTGCTATAGCCGGTTACATTTGTCTTATCCTTTATGCTGTGGTGCAGCTCCATTGGGGGCACCTGCGGCCCCACCCCCCTGCAATATGAGCCAACAAAAACAAAAATATGGAGAAAATCCTTCAAAAGAGAAGAAATACATGTGGAGCATATGCTCCCCCCCCCCAATAATTTGCACGCCCCACCATCAATCTGCCCACTCTACGCCACAGTTCGTTTGCTTAGTTGTGCCACTTACTCCCCATTACAAAGTCCTGACAAAATTGATGTGGCTGCCAGATCTGTATCATCAATGTTAAGACTATCAGCCGCACCGCAGTCCATGTCTGATTCTGAATCACTTATCTCAACAGGACAAACTTCTGTCTTCATCTCTGATGGGCTGTCTCTAAAAACATCTTCAGACTGGTCGTTACTATCTGGGACACCATTACTGACATCAGAAGAAGTCTGCTCAGGTACACTTGTCTGCGTATCAGATGCAGGAGGCGGGCTCCGCGGGACGTCTTGGAATATCCTGTACGGATCTATCTTGTGGATCTTCAGCATGTGGTAGCTGCGCGCATCGGGGCTGCTGAACTTGCGATCACAATGCTCGCAGGCAAACACCCAGCGATGAACCACCATGTGCTCCTTCAGAAGATCAGCGCGCACAAAGATCTTCCCGCACTCGTCGCACGAGCACAGCTCCTGCGGGCGGTGCGTCCTCTGGTGCTTTCGCAGCTTGTCTCGAAAGGCGAACTGCTTCGGACACTCTGTGCACTGGAAAGGGCGCAGATCAGAGTGCTCCTTTGCCTTGTGGGCCTGATATTCTGAGATAAGTCTGTAACACTTCCCACATTCGTCGCACTTGTAGGGCTTTTCTCCCGTGTGGAGACGCTCATGGTCTACTAGACTGGCTTTCGAGGCGACAGCTTTGCCGCAGTACTGACACTGGAACTCCCTCTTCTTCTCATGGACGCTCTCAATATGAACAGTCAGAGCCTGCCGGTGTGAGAAACTCTTTCCGCACTGCAGACACTCCTGCTTCGGGTCTGTATGGCCGCTACGCAGGTGCTTCCTCAGGATGTTCGCATTTTTCTTGACGACACCGCAGATCTCACAGATATACTTCCCCGATGATGGATCTTTAAACTGATCAATGTGGAACTTAAGGAGATGGAGTTCCAGTGTTTCTTCCTTTCGGAAGATTTTGTTACAGAATTTACACTGGAAAGTGTTACCAAGAGGAGCATCCTTCGGCGCTACCTCCAAATGAGGCACCTGTTCTTGATCCTTGGTCGCAATGGTTGGTGGTGTTTTAATTTCCGCATTGGCTGGTTTTGGTGGCATGGGGTAACCCGAGTGAAGTTCCCTATTGTGCCTTACGATATTGTCTTTGAATTCAAAGGTAACATCACAGAGCTGGCACGAGAAATCGCTGGTGTGCCCCTTCATGTGGGCAAGGAGCATCGCGGAGGAGAAGTAGGTTTTCTTGCAAGTGCAGCATTTCAGCGGCCCTCGCTCGTGACACCGCATGTGCTTGCCTAGTCCAATGACAGAGGAATACACCAGATAGCAGAACTGGCATCTCACCGTGTGGTGTGTGTTCAAGTGTCTGCAGTAGTGGAGGTGGTTTGCGTACCCCTGGTTGCACACGAAGCACTGATAGTAATGCACCAGCAACCGCTTTCCCGCGACGTATTTGTAGTCGGTGCTGTCCGTGACGTCGCGAACCTTCTCCACCGAACGCGCAATGTCATCTAGTTCCTTCCCGTAGCGCTTACGAGTGAGGGGGGCGCACTTGTTGCACCTGTGGTTATTCTTCCCGCACTCTGCAGACCTGTGGATCTGAAGTTCTTTATCGTTGTCGTAGGTGTTGCCACAGAACATGCAGGGGAATACAATAGGCAGACAGATTTTCCTCCTCCTAACCACCTTTACAGGGGAAGCTTTGTTGGTGGCCTTCTTTGCTTTGTTGACGACCTTTGTTGGTGCAGGTTTTTTAACATCCTTTTTCGATTTGTTGGCCAGTTTGCTAGTCTTCTCCTTTGATGTGTTAACCTTCTTCTTAACTTTGTCGACCCCCTTTTTGCATGCAGGCTGGTTAATTTTCTTCTTCTTTTTGGTGACCAACTTCTTACATGGAGGTTTGCTCATCACAACCTTGAGTTTGCTTATCACTTTCTTTTTCTTCTTCCCCGGTGAGCTCTTGCTCGTCGCATTCAATTTTTTCTTGATGACTTTCTTCTTCTTTCCCGATGTCATTTTGTTCTTTTCACTTGTTGCTTTCTTTATCACCTTCTTTTTCTTCTTCCTCTGTGAAGACTCTGCCTGGTTCTTCCGTTTATTTTCTCCTTTGCCGTCTCCCAGCTCAGCTCCATGTGCGAGGTAATCATGCCCTGTACAGATAAAAGAAAGAGAAGGGCAATTCCATAAATTCGGACGTACATTTCACACACTTCAATTAGGTACTAAAGGAGAAGTAAATGTAAATCATAAGATTTTATGTGATCAATAGATTGCTTATGATGAGTAGAAAATAATAATATGACTTATTCAGATTTTACCACCATAATGACCTTGTACCAATCAAAAAACACTGCATGGTCGGACGTACGCAGAGAAAATGATTTTTCTGACAAGAGGATTTCAACTGGAAAACTCTGTGAAGTTTATTGTTTTTGGGGGCCAAATCATCTATTACCATTTGACTAAGAATTGAAATGATGGGAAATATAAAAAAAAAAATAATATTTTCCCTTTGAAGCATGGAATATTTACGTTTTATTTTCGTGTCGGACGTACAATGTCGGACGTACAAGACTGCCGTGTCAGACGTACATGTGTTATACCAATGCAAATCTACTTGCTGCTGAAATATTTGCTGTAAATAGACACTTTAAGTCATTTTTAGTAACAAATGTTATCTTAAATGGTAGATATAAACATGTTATCACTGTACCATTAGATTGTGGCAGTATAATACAAATAAAAACACAATTAATCTTCACTAACATGAATATGCACTGATGGGACTACATGAACTAGATTTATAATGTAAATTTGAAGTTTAGGGTTGATTTTTCATCACAAAATGCATGTTTGTTGTTCTTTCCTACTAAGAAAATTGTTTAATGGCCTAAGTGAGTCAAAATTAAATAATAATTATACAACATGGTCCATCTAAAGTATGTTTTTATGATAAATGTTTTAATGACAGCATGATAGTGTGTAGTATTAGTATGTAAATACCCATACAAAAATGTGACTATGGAATGTCCAGCCATATTATGATGATTCGTTAGAATTAGGGATATGAATCACCAAGTAATTAAGAGATATTACATTTGAATACACTCTTTAATCATACAAATAGGATACAGTGTGAATTTATTTTTTTTAGGCTGGCAAAAACCTATTCATTTCAATGCCGTGTCGGACGTACATGGTCGGACGTACTCAAAAAGTGTACGTCCGACCACCCATTTTTTCCTTAATTAGTGATGATTGGAATTTTTTTTTTTACTCTCTGTGTAGAGGGGTTAGAACTTGCTTTGCATTGACATCCTGCCCTTTATTGGGTTCTTTGTCTTTTCGTGAAATTAAAAAAAGTGTTTTTCCGTGTCGGACGTACATGACAAAAATAGTCCCGATATTAATTAGCTACAAATCGTAATTAAAAGAGTATTTTTCTAATTTATGTGTGGTAATGGATTCAGAAAGTTATACTGTGTACATCTATCATGGTCAATTTATTATTCAGTCTATTTTAATTGAAATAGATAAAAAGATCAAATGGTATGTTACAGCAAAGAAAAATCAGCAATTTCAGTATGCCTTGATTTGGAAGGGTCTCATGACCTTGACCTTGATCAATTTTTGTTTTAATGAATGGTTTTTGACAGTTCACATTATTACCTTCAAATTGATGTATCATTTGGACCAATATGATGATTTTGAAATTTTGGCCTACTGGTTGACATATTTATGGAATTGCCCAGAAATAATTTAACAAATTATCTTGCATACTTGCATTACTAATTAAAAGTAATTTTAAACCAGAATGTCAATGACGTAGCGCTCATCCGGCATCTCGCAACATCAAATATCGCAAATTTCATACACTTTTCAACTGGTCAAAAAATAAAAATTTGATGCCCTGGAAGGGACATAAAATAAAAAAATTAAAAAATTAGAGTGAAAAAAATATAAATTTGATGCCTCAGAAGGGACATGGGGAAAAAAAATAATAATAAAAGTTAAAAAAATAATAAATTTATAAATGAATAAAAAATAATAATAATACAAAAATTAAAAAAAAATAAATAAAAAAAATAAAAATATAAATAAATAAATAAATAAAAAATTACCAAAATTAATTAATGGAGACAAATTTCAAAATTCTGTGTAGAAGTTTAGTGTACCAAAGTTAGCTCTACCAGATAAACCAAATCAAAATCGGTCGAGAAATGAAGGAGAAGAAGCATTTTTTGTGATTTCGAATAAATTACCATAGATAATGAATTTCACGATTCTGTGTAGAAGTTTTAAATCCCCCTCCTAGCCCTATCTTATGAAACAATCAGAATCAAAATTGGTTGAAAAATAACGAAGAAGAAGCATTTTGAAAACTGTGGACGGACGGACGGACGACATGGCATAAGCTCATCGGGCCCTTCGGGCCGGATGAGCTAAAAACCATGAAGCTCTGTATTATAAGAACTAAATCATTATTTAATCTATATTTGTTTTTACATGAGCACTCAAAGGGAGGGGGGGGGGGGGGGGGGGGGTATAGGAAAGATTGCAAAGTACATCAAACAATCCTTAAAGTAATTGTGTAATGTATGCAAGAAAAAAAATCAGTTGGACATTATTAACTTGTACATGAAGAGAAAGCAAACTAAAATCTCTCCATTTTTACCCAAATCTACCTTGCAAACTGTCTTGAATTTGCAAGTTCCCAATTTAAATTTGTCAGCCACAATAAAATCAATAAATCGTTCTTGATCTATTTATCTATCTATCTATATTACTCTACTCTACTCTAAGTACTCTGACTTGTCTTATCTATTTATTTATAATCTGAGCAAAAGCTGTGTTCAATTATATATGGGATGACAGTTGATCCAAGCATCAGTTCTTACCATTGCCCCTCATTCCAATTTCAACCAAGGCAGCGGCCGCAGCATTCTCTCCACATCCCCAACCGTCAAAGACACCGGGAAGCTCTGCACCTGCTCCTGCTCCTGCCCCATACCCAACATCCTGGACTCTATCCCTTGATAGGCCGTTGCTCTCCTTCACTCCACCGGTAGAGCATCGCTCGTTGAGCCTGGATATGAGCCTGGCTAAAGTGTTGGCAGTTCCACTGATGTCGCCTTCCGTTGACGACGGTTGTCTTTGAGGGGTTGTTCTCTCGATAGAGACAATCTTGTCGAGCTGGTCGGGGGTCAGTTGGTCCACGCAGGGAGGACTTTGGTTCCCGCGGTAATCATGCTCGTTGAAAATTCTTCTGATGATTCTGGTAGCTTCTTGCAAAGCTACGTCTGCACCACTTTTATTGTTACTATAACTATCGTGGGCAATACGGTTGCTATCCATTGTTGTTCGTAAGGTTAGACGGTTGTTTATTTGGCCGGAGCGGCAAACCTGGTTGCTTCTCCCTACTGTTCTTATATTCAAACTGTTGTCTCTTTGACCAATCGGGACAATTTGGTTGCCTCTGTCATTGATGGGTACATCCAAAATGTTGTCTATGTAGCTATTGCACAGAATCTGATTGCTTCCCTCTGTTGAGCTTACATCTAAACTGCTATCCCCTTGGTGGTTGTTGCTTGACGAAATCTGGGCACCGCTCTCGGGAGTCTCGGCAACATGACTGAAATAAGTGTCAACGTCATTCTCACCCTCATCGCTCTCGTCGTCCTCAACAAGCCCATGTGCAGAGCCCATGTGACGCTGCAACGCGCGTGCCTTTGCAAACCATCCCTTGCAAAGAACGCACATGTACGGTAGCGACTTCAATATAGTCTTTCTTCCCGCGGCATCTGATAGTTGAGATGCCATTGTTGAGTGCAATGCTTCTGTAAGATTCAATTTCTGCCTATTTTCAGCACCAATGATGCTGTAAGATTCAATTTCTGCCTATTTTCAGCACCAATGATGCTGTAAGATTCAATTTCTGCCAATCTTCATCACCAATGATGCTTGCTGACGTCCTCTGCTGACATTCTCTTGGTATGATTCATGAAGTGATTTTGAAGCTGGTTCAGAGTCTTCAAACAGAACGTCATTCACCACTGTACCGGAAATGAAAAAAAAAGAAGAAAACAAAGGTATGTAAATAAGTACAAAACTCAAAAGACGAATTTTATAAATTTACACAATTAACTTTAAATTCAGATTTCATTTGGAGATGACACATTTGTCTAGGGGGATAATTACTCCTTGGGTTTATCAAAACATAGAGCATTTGCGCTTGCACAACTTTGGCAAATTGAATTACGTCAGCTTTGTTAAAAGTTGCCAGGTTTCCCTGCCAGCATAGACACAGGAGCCGGGAAGCTGGGGTGGGGGGGTGTCTGCAGCTCCCCTCCCCCCCCCCCCCCCCCCCCCCCCCGGAGTTTTGAAAACAGTCATATTTGGGCACAAAGCACCAAAGTTCGTCCCATAAATTTAAGGTTTTCTATCTAGGTAAATATTAGGTTGGAATGATAAGCAAAAATCTCTGCAAAAAATGTTATCAATAAAAACTTTATGACGGGTCAAACTTTGTTGCAATGTGTGTGAACATTTTGTCTGCATCGATCTTGACATTATTTGAGTGCTGCTCCCATTCTGCTTTGTAATTTGGGCATTCTCTACCAAAGTGTGCCCATGACTTGGTATGCCTGACTTTTCTAAAGAATCAATGCTGTGTACAAATTACACAGATTTTTTTTTTTTTTTGGGGGGGGGGCTAAGTTTTCCCACATGAAAATAACACTCTAAAATTGGTTTTGCATATAAATTTACAGGGGTTTTTATATGATTTTCAGGGGCATTTTTTTTGTTTGCACTTTATCAGTTCTGCATGCCAAGTTGTGGGCACGCTTTTGTAGAGAATGCTGAAAGTTTTTATGAGCCAAAATATTTGACCCATCCATATTCCTTCAAAGAAACATTGTTTTTTGTCAACTTAAATGACAAATCAGGGATGTTCATGGCCCAAACCTCTAGAGGGCGAATTGCTTATCAATCATACGGTCAATAATGTTGTAATTCAAGGGATCAACTAGCTAAATTAGGCAATAGGCGCCAATATCATTTTTAAGGATCCCTCGCACATTTTAACTACATGATGGCCAAAGAGTCGCAACTCTCACGTTTCTTGTCTTTTTTTAATTAGTTCTTGAGAACGCATTTATTTCTTTACATTTTGGGACATTATCATCAGCTGGGAAAAAAAATTATTTATTTTTCGGGGACTGCTTTGTAAGAAAATTGAAAACACTCTGAAATTTGTTCTGCATTGAACTCTTCAAATTTTCGGGGGCTCTTTTATGATTTTCTGGGGTTCTTTTTTTGCATTTCGGGGGCAAATTTACCCCCCCCCCCCCACATGTATTTGTTTCACTCGTTATCATTGAACATGTCATAGCTAGAAATAACATTTTGATGATAACGTCCCAAAATGTGTCTTTTTTACCTCTTAATTTAAATTAGTGACTTCTAAATTTCACCATTTATTCCTCTAATTCTGTATGGCAATATTTAACAAAATCTGGCCTGGAATTCACTGTTAACTTCACTCTTATCTCCACACAGCAAATATCTATGGGAAAAAAACATTTGAAGTTCTCATACATATAGGCCTACATTACCATGTACAGTCTTAGTCCATACTCTGTTGAGTGCTGTAATTTTTTGGGTAATCATGTATGCTAGGTGTACATACTAGACATCGGTACTGTTTTTTTTTATAAATGCACCCTGTGTAAAATTGTTTTTGCGCATCTGATAATGCGCGCTACCCTTAGAAACTGCAATGGTCAAAATTTTGATGAGAAATAATGCGTCGTTCGTCTGCTACGTGTAAATTTGTGAAAAGATGCCAACATCGCACAAGAAATTTTGAGTTGCGTGCAATGTAAATGAGAGGGGGTGGGTGAGAGGGGGTGCCAGTTAAAAACAAACACTGCAAACTCGTGGAGCCAAAAAACAACGAGCGCGTTTGAAGACGATATCTCAAAATATAATTTATAGATCGCAAATCTGATCATCGCATCGGAATCTGCATCATTTTCTCACTGTGTGAATTAAATTTTAAGAAATGTGTACGATTTTTAAGTCACTCCAAGTCCAACTCTAATAAAACTGTCAGAAATATCTTTGGGTGCCGATGACGATGTGTACTCAACGATATTAATATTTCACACACGCTACACACCTCAAGCATTTCAAAATTGAAAGTCCAATATTAAATAACGATGACATTTCATGAAATAATCATTGAATTATGATAAACATAATTAATATTATAATTTATAAATTAAACGTATAACAATTAACATGTATAATGAATTGCACAGGCACAACCCGACCGGCAAAGCAAAGGCAAAGCCATTTAATCAATACAAAATGTATTCTTTTATTTTAGAGTTTACAAACAACCTGGTATATTCCCAACCTTGGCCTTCTCTTACTTTAGGTCACTGGGGACCTCAAATTCCCACCCTTCAAAATACCGATGATTTTCAATAGTCACAATACCTTCTTATAGTCCGTTATCTTTCAATAGATTCCCTTTGTTATCCAATCCGAAACTGTGCGAAAATCGCCGAGTGCGGTACGCGTATGCTGTGCAGACGCTACCAATATTCGAGTGATTTAAATCCACCAGGCTTGCACATTTGGATGGGGCTATTATCCCCAAGACATCACGATCCATCACAAAAGCTTGACAAAAGATCAGATGATCATACAAATCCATCGCTATAAGACAGTAGGCTATTAATGATAACGCTATTAGAGCAAAAAATAATGAATCCGTCTCTCTATTAGTATTAATATCCACTTTCGCTCCACCCCCTATGAGAATTTTGTACAGGTGTGTAGTTAATTTCCCATAGGGGGTGGCAGCAACGTGGATTATATAAAGAGCGACGATGAAATGTTCGCAACAAGAATGATGCGCGCACGTGTATTACATTGAACGCGCCCATAATCTTGTTGCAAACATTTCATCGTCGCTCTTTATATAATCCACGTTGCTGCCACCCCCTATGGGAAATTATATAACTACACACAAAATTCTCATACTCATAGGGGGTGGAGCGAAAGTGGATTAGGGGTGGACTAAGTAAAATAAGACAGGTATGAGGTAAGCAATTGATTAAATCTTCCTAAAATCCTCTGACGAAATAAACTAAAATAATAATGCGACCGAGTTTATTTTGTCCGAATAATTCTAAAAACCATCCAGACGAAATAAACTGCATGAATAATTCAATTCATTATGATCGGAGAGTGGCACGAATTATTATGCGTGTCGTCGGCCGGCGGCCAGCCGCGAGAGTGAGACGGTCTAGAAAAATCAGACTACGTCAGACTGTGAAAACGGGACAAGAGAAGAATCAAGATCCAGGGAAAATCGGATGCCAGGGGTTTAGGTCCCCGGCCCGGTGGACTAAAGTAAGAGAATGCCCCAACCGTTCTAAAACTTTTCAGGAATAAATATACAGCCAAAAGAACAAACTTTCGGCAAAATTATACTTTAGTAGAAAGCCCTTTGACTGTGTTGACTGTCGTGTGGAGTGTGATTGCCGTGATGATGCGATTCTATCATGCAATACACATGCATGCCATTGGCAACTGCTTCTTTTTTTTCTTTCTTATTTACGGTCCCATCTACTCACAAATATGTGATGCACAAAATGATGCCGGATACCATTTTTGAAAACTGCAGTGGAAAACACTTCAAAATGCACACTAGCTGAGGAAAAAATAACAAAAATGTGACATTCAGTGATGGTAATAAAAAAAGGAATCCAGACTTACCTTTCAGGTTCGACTTATAAGACACAATTCTCGACAAATGGGGTGCGCTTTCAGTTTCAAAGCCAAAGGCGACAATGCGGCCGACGCGACTTCTAGATCACACGATCGACGCGACGCGGCACATTTGAAGTCGACGCGCGCGGCGCATGGCTCGTTCGGTCGACTCGCCCAGATTACCGGTATACCGAATACATAGTAGTACGGTCGCCTCGTGTAATACTATTACAATGGATGATACTTGACTCGACCCATACTAACTCGGCCAGCAATCCCCAACAACTCGTCCGGGTCGAGATGTCCAGGGTGAAATTAAATAAAATGAAATTGAAAAAAACAAAGTATACATAACTGAGATTACAAACAAATTATTATGTTACGTAATACCACATAATGTTTCCAAAGATAGACAAATTCTTTAACAAGAAAACTGATGGAATCAATAATAATAATAATAACTGTTATTTATAAGCGCTATTCCCGTGGAGATCATAGCGCTTTACACGAGTATTATTACCCCGGTCAACGGATACACACTGCAATCATTCTTGCACATTAAGTGCACATTTTCCACTCCCTCGGGAGTATTCCAGCAAGTCGCCTATTAGGCGCGCGCAGTGCTAAGGAAACACGTTCCCATCCTTCCGGGTCCCCATTTATACACCTGGGTAGAGAGCAGCAATTGTGGATAAATTAATGAAGTCAATTCCATTCGTGAATTTAAATGTATTCATCACTCTTCATAAAAGTACACATAAGAGCAGTAAAAACACAGAATTATATGAGAGAGTGTAAACTGTGGGTAGGCAAAAGGAAGAATTCCTTATATTAAAAGCTTACCTCATATTTCATAATTATACAGTAAATATTACAAAATAGGAAAGCAACATTGTATGAAAGATTAAATAGAACAAATTCGTACGTTGAAAGAGGGCCAAAGTTGCCTCTGATTATAATAACTGGTAATAATTTATTTAAATTTTTTAAAAGCAATTTTGGCGATTTTGTAGAGTTTTGCTTGATTAAATTTCGGGATATATTGAATAACCCATATTATTACGGGTTCTTTAAAAACCGGGTATTTCATTTATACTTGTAGTTCGTGATTACGGCAAAAAAGTTCATAGACATTGGACTAATAGACATCTCTTAGCATTATTCAATTCAATTCAATTTAATTCTATTTTGTCAAAAATCGGAAATTCTTTGTATAAAACATGCATTGACATAAACATTCTTATTTCAAACATTTATCATAATACAATATTAAAAAATGGCATAACATGTATTTCTACCATACTACATGTATCAATTTTCCAATATTAACTTAACAATCATACAAATGTATCTATAACTGTTCAGTCACTGTTTGTATGTATAATTGTACTTGATTGTTTGCTTGTTTGTGTGTACGTGTGTTTGTTTTCAAACGGTAATGTATAATGTTTAATCACTTGATGTTCACGGCCTATTATATTTTTTGATCAGAAGAAACATGGTTCTGTCAATTCTGAGAAAAAGTAAAAACGCCCTCTAATGGTACAAGTTCTAGGTCAATAATAAAAGTTTGCGTCTAGGCCTTGTTTACATCAAACATCCACTCTATTTTCCTTGCTGGTCCGTTCGCGTATATTTTTTTTACACCACTGTTCGACATGTTCGCCCAAAACCGGCCAAAAACGCGCTGGTAAGCCAAGACTACAGTCTGCTGTATGCCATATAAATTATATGCAACAAACTCAGCGACCTTGCGATATCGATCTAGCGAAGACATGTCCAAGGGCGAGGGTGACCATTAATTAGTGGCTGATCTCGATGCTGACTACGACCACGACGATGAGACTAGGAATATTGATCTACACGTAGATACAATGCACTCACAGTCACCATGGTGTGTGAAACTACGATTTTATTGAGAAAATGGCTAGGCGTTTGATGCATAGAAATTGTATCGCAGACGCTAGTTGCATACAGCTAGAGCGCGTGCGCTAGTCTTGGGTTACCAGCGCGTTTTTTGGCCCGTGTTGGGCGAACATGTCGAACAGTGGTGTAAAAAAAATATACGCGGTCCGTTCAGGCAAGTAAAAACTTTTTCAAATTTGACCTGCCAAAACAGAAAATGTATGCTTGCCCGCTTACTTCTAGATTATTTCAACCAAGGTAATTTTATCATTTTATCATAGCCCGGGGGGGGGGGGGGGGGGGTTCTTACGAATATTGGGTATACGGGGATGTGCCGCTGGGAAGGGAGACTTTTTCAAGAAAGATCCTTAGACATTGGTCCCCTTTTCATAAAAAAAAATCCTTAGACGTGGGTCCCATTTTGAAAAAACCTCAGACATGGGTCCCATTTTTAACAAAAAATCCTTAGTCTCTTAGACATGGATCCCTTAACAAACAAAAAACACCTCAGACATGGGTCCCTTTAAAAAAAAACCTCAGACATGGGTCCCTTTTTTTAAAAATTCTTAGACATGGGTCCCTTTTTTAAAAAAAACCGTAGACA
This sequence comes from Echinarachnius parma, assembly GCA_037951105.1. NCBI lineage: Eukaryota > Metazoa > Echinodermata > Echinoidea > Clypeasteroida > Echinarachniidae > Echinarachnius > Echinarachnius parma. The sequence continues at coordinate 145,716 of JBAMJV010001974.1, read as the reverse complement.
CGGGTCCCTTTTTACAAAAGAATCCTTAGACATGCATGGGTCCTTAACAAAAAAATCCTTAGACATGGATCCTATAAAAAAAAACACCCTTAGTCTTAGACATGGGTACCTTACAGCAAATGACCCTTGGATGTGGTAGATGTGGGTATGGCTTCGGAGGTCTCAGCCGCACAGTACCCCCCCCCCCCCCCTCCCCCCCCCCTCCCCCCCCCCCCGGGTCTCATAGTTGAACAATCATTTTGTTGCATTTCTCAGGCTATTGCATAAGAGGAAAATCATAATGATGGGATGTCTTGCTTTACCAAAAAGAAACAATGCAAACGAGGAAACATGCACTATAAACCGGGACAATACAAATTTTGCAGGTCATAAAATGCAGGCCAGGAAACAAATATAATTAAGCCCATGTCCATATAATAACGGCAATAATAATTATACTAATACAAATAATACAAATACAAATAATAATAATAGTAAAAAATAATAATAATAAATAAATACTACTACTACTACTACTACTACTACTACTACTACTACTACTACTACTACTACTACTACTACTACTACTACTACTACTACTACTATACTCAGCGGCGTAGCGTGGTCGGACTGATTGGGGGGCACGCAAAATTATTGGGGGGCACACCTTATGTATTCTTTGTTTTTTCAAAAAATGGCCCCTTATGTTTTCTATTGTTTTTTTCAAAATTATTGGGGGGGGGGGGGGGGGCACAGGCCCCCCGTGCCCCCCCCCCCCCCCCGTAGCTACGCCACTGACTATACTTCTACTACTACTACTACTACTACTACTACTACAATTATACTACTAATAATAATACAAATAATATTAATAAATAATGATGATGATAATAATAATAATAATAGTAATAATGATAATAATAATGATAATAATGATGATAATAATGATGATAATAATGATGATAATAATGATAATAATAATGCTAATAATTCTACAAAATGATAATAGTCAATGATATTAATAATAATAATTATGATAATAACAATAATGATTACAATAAAAAAAAATGAAAGCCATAACTATATCTAGTCACCGAGTTATATGAGCAAAACTCACAGTAATGTTAGCTAAATCATTGTACTAACATTTTCACAGTTGTTATTATCCAATGGATTGTTAACAATTCAGAACTTTTCTTCATAGTTCTAGGTAAGTTTGATGAATGTTTGACAATGTTACTAGTTGCCTTTAATGTATGATATGATAGATTTGGTCAACCTCCCCCCCCCCCCCCCCCCCCCCTCTTAATTGATCCCAAAATGACTGTTTTGACGGTTTGAATCCCCCTTTACTACTTGTACCTTGTCTCGAGACCACATTTGAGCGATCTTGACCATCATTACCAATGGTCTCGGCCTCGAAATGTTAAAAGTTCTTGGTCTCGGCCTAAAAATGTTACAACAGGAGAAAAAAAATATCCCAACGTATTCTATACTTGCAGTGGTATATTACCTCACAAACATTGCATGCATACAGAGAGAACAAAAACGTCCCATGACTAATTCTATCTCCATTCATGATTGATATCTTTCATGTCTTTCGTTATCGAGTTTGTTTTGATAATATGCACGTAACTTCCTCAATTTCAAAGTGCAAGTGAAGTCACTATTTGAAGAGGAATACCACTTCTAAATGCACTTGACTTGTTCCAAAGGTTGTTTTCTATATAATTATATTCGCACTTGTTCGCACTTGTTTCAAAGTTTGTATAACACTCAATATCTGTTGTATCCTTGAACGCATTTCCTTCCAAGACCTGGTCATTCAAAGTTGCGTTTCTGACACATTTGGAACATTTTATTATAATTTTGTTTTATTGATTAGCAAGGAGAAGAAATACATTATCAGTCATGGCTGGAGCCAATCGTTTAACTTGGAGGTAAGTCACATACCATGAATTATATTGATTTCGTTTAATGAAATGTATGTACTTAGCAAAAGTAATGGAGAGTGATTCATATAGTTGTTGATTGAAACTTTAACAACTGATAGCACTATAGGTAACAGTTTGTGATGGTGGTTATATTTCACATAGCGTGTAATATAACCTAAAGAGGATCGATAGCTTTGGTTTGTATTTTTACATTGGATTGGAAGGCTGTAGATAAGTTAGACCCCCAAATTAGTCTTTGTTCCTGACAGTTGGTCCACTGACTAAAAATCAGTTAAATATTTACAATATATATATTCATAGTACAGATTAATGATACATCTTGAAACTAACAATATAATAGAAGAATTGACAAAAGGGGCTAACAAAATAGCACAATTCTAATCGAGGTAAACACATTATTGGGGGCAAAACTTACATCATTTTTTCACAGCCTTCCCCCAGTATTTTTGTTGATAATTTGTGTCAAATTAGAGGGGGGGGGGGGGGGGGGGGGTGCGTGCCCCCTCGTGCCCCCGTAGCTATGTCCCTGTATGCACCCTACAACAAAGTACCTTTAATAACCCGCACATTTAACCATGTGCGATCAATGTCAATAACCTTGGATAAGCTTGTTTCTTGGGGATTCAATAATTACAAACAGGGATCCGCAATTAACAAGCTCTACTTTCTAGTGGATCCATTCATTTCACAACAATTTATTATTTATGTTAAATAAATGTTCTTTTTGTATTTATTTTGTATTGATTATACAATGTTATATTGATAATTATACAATGTTACATTATTAGGTATTTTAAATTTGAAAACATTTCTAGTCATTTTCCTTAATTATGTTTGAAAGTAAATTTATATTTTGTCAAACTTGAAAATATTACAGGACACATAAATTGATACCTAGCTTGGCTGCAGTGATTATGATGTGCCTCTTCGTCACCACATGTAAGTACACAATATAACAAGTATAATGCATAGCGCATAATTCTTAATGCATAATGTATGAGTATTGAAATATCAATAAATATATCTCATCTTATAATTATTTGGGGTCCAAATAATTAGACGATTTTTTCAAAAAATAAAAAAAATGCTTACACTTTTTCAAGAAATTTCAAAAGCGTTTTAAAAATAATTGTTGATCTCTCTATTTAATCATTATTTAAAACATCACATGCATAATTTTGTATAAAAATGGTTGAAACCAACGCCTTTTAGAGAGCGCCCTCTTGTGTCTTACGGGCTCTTTTTGAATGATAAGTCGTTTGTAATTTTGTATACCTTTCGAGCATGGTGTAATCACTGTATAATAAATTATACAAAAGAACATTAATTTATTTAACATAATGATTCATAATGTATGAGAATTGAAATGCATCAATATTTCTGTGTAATTTTGTAAATATTTGTATGTGGACTAAATTGTTTGTTATTGTTTGTTACTACTATTCATGTTCTATATGATTATATAAATGTTTGTTATTTTTTATTTTTTATTTTATTTTGTGCACGAACAGCTCTTTCTTTAGGGGGGGGGGGGGGGCATATACCCCCTTCTCCCCGTGCCCCCCGCAGCTACGTCACTGACGTTCCAACCTTCGGATCCCAATGGATATATTGACTACAATATTGTATACAAAGTAGTCTACACTAGGCAAACATGATGACAAAGGAAAGTCATAATAAAGGCTTTATAAGGCAATGCACCATTTTCGGTCGTTACTAAATAAATAACAATGAATTAAAGGGCAAAGTACATACTTGGTGTCAAATTAAAGAGATCTAAATAACAGACCGGTTTAGAGACTTCACTATTGTGCCAACAGGGGGGTGTTTCACAAAGATCCTAAGTTGAACTTAACTCTAAGTTGGACTTAAAAAGTATGGAAAGCCATTAGTTTCTTTGAAAAAAATGTAAAAGTCCTTTTTAAAAGGCATAAAATGTTGTTTCAAATCGCTAATATTGTCATCAAGGAGCTTTTATGTTCTTGATGAAAAGTCTAAAATTCTTTTTTTGGGGGGGGGGGGGGGGGGCTCTGGAATATATTTTATTCCAAGGCGTTCTCTAATATTTAAGTCCAACCTTTAAGTTCAACTTAGGATCTTTGTGAAACACCCCCCTGGAGTTATTTTGCAAGGTGAAAGAAAAGTAATTTTAGAAATCGCAAAACCATAATTCAAAAATCCGTTAAGAAACAACTGAAATATGTATTAGATTTATGTAAATATATACTTTTATTATACTCTCTATAAGACTTTCTTACTTTCACATTTTAACCAGTTTTGAAATACTAATTATAGAGAAAAAAAATGGTTTGTACATTTTTATTGGAAAGCACTCAAAATTATATAAACAGCGCCCTCTTGCAGGATTCACACGAGATCTATCAAGCATGATAGTCCATGATAGGCTTTAAAGGGATAGTTGAGTATTGGTCAAATTTAACTTTAGTAACCAAAACCTGCACCATTACGGTACAAAGTAATAGTTATAACTTCACCATGCTCGAAAAGTATACAGAATTACAAACGACTTAGTAAAACCCCTGTTATCATTAAAAAGAGCCTTTACAACTCAAGATGGCGCTATTTAAAAAAAATCATTGGTTTTAGCCTTTTTTCATACAAAATTGTGCAGTTAATGTTTGTTAAAATAATGATTCAATAGAGATATCATCAACGACTTTTCAAAAACATATTCTGATTTTTTCAAAGTAGTCTTCGAGCATTTTGTGAAATTTTTCTAAAAAGTCTAAATATCGCCCGGTGATTGCCGGTGAAGAACATTTTGAATAAAAATATATTTATGGATATTTCAGCCGTTTCTGAACCGATTTTGATCAAATAAGGTTTATTCTGTCATTAAAATTGTATGTTCTTTCGAATTTGACAGTCAGTTTTTCATTATCTCGCAACAAAATATCGGGGGGCACTTCTGGAAATACCAATACTCAACACCACCTTTAATTTAGTTAGTCAAATTAAAGGGGTAGTTTAGTTTTGGTAGAGAGGGCGCTGCACATCGCAATTTTTTTGTGAGGTAATGAAAAACTGAGTGTCGAATTTGAGAGAACATGCAATTTTAATGGCAGAATAAACTTTATTTGGTCAAAATCGACCCAGAAACGGCTGAAATATCAATAAATATATCTGATCTTATAATTATTTGGGGCCCAAATAATTAGATGATTTTTTGAAAAAATTAAAAAAATGCTTGCACTTTTTCAAAAATTTTCAAAAGCGTTTTTAAATGGTTGTTGATGATCTCGCTATTTAATCGTTATATCAACAAAATATCACATGCATAATTTTGGTTGAAAATGGTTGAAACCAATGCCTTTTAAAAAAGCGCCCTCTTGTGTTTTAATGGCTCTTTTTGAATGATAACAGGCGTTTTACTTGGTCGTTTGTAATTTTGTATACCTTTCGAGCATGGTGGAGTTATAACTATTAGTTTATAATGTTACTGTGCAGGTTTTGGCTACTAAAGTTCAGCCTTACCAAAACTAAACTACCCCTTTAAGTGACATGAATTATACACTTTACAAATAGGTGGAGTATTGTGTGACTTTAGTGTAATAGGCTTGTATCGTGGGGGCGTTCGTTATGCACATGACAATTATGCCGATTGTTGTAATATTATTTTTTATGTCGGCGACAGGTATACTAGAAATACAGATAAATAAAATGTCCTTCTTCATTGTTTGCACGGTAGAATGTTACATGATATAAGAATAAGCGAAAAAGACATTTCAGACTCAATCATAATTGTATCCAATATAATTGTAACATAACATAACATCGTTATGAAAATGAAAATGAAAATGAAAATTGAAAATGAAAATGAAAAAAAAGCATCCTTATGAAAATGAAATTGAAAATGAAAATTGAAAATGAAAATTGATGTCAGATTTTATCCTCGACATTTCTTGTGAAGTATCCGAATTGGGATACTAAACTGTGATACTTTTTGCTATAACGAAAAGCGTTTCGGAACGCTTTTTAACTCAAATTTAAATAAATCCATAATTTGGGAGACATCTAACTTTTTTTTTAAACGGCTGGAATTTAACTCTTCTAATAGCGTTACAACACTATATTTACAACAATTAATTACCAGTTTAAAAATAACAAGGTATATATGCTGAAGTATGAAAACACCAAGTGATTTGGGTTGAGTTTGACAAAGTTAATGGATCACTCTTTAACTATAACTGGATACGTTTAAATAATAGCGGACAAGTTTAAAGGGGTAGTACAGTTTTGGTAGGGCTGAACTTTAACCAAAACCTGCACAGTAACATTAAACCAATAGTTATATATCCACCATGCTCGAAAGGTATACACAATTACAAACGACTTAGTTAAAAGCCTGTTATCATTCAAAAAGAGCCATTAAAACACAAGATCGCGCTCTCTAAAAAGGCATTGGTTTCAACCATTTTTCATACAAAATTATGCATGTGATGTTTTGTTGAAATAATGATTAAATAGAGAGACTGATCATCAACAACTATTTGAAAACTGCTTTTGAACATTTTTGAAAAAGTGTAAGCATTTTTTAATTAATTTGTTTTAAATCATCCAATAAATTTGGGGCCCAAATTTATTACGATCGGATATATTTATTGATATTTCAGCCATTTCTGAACCGATTTTGACCAAATAAAGTATATTCTGCCATTAAAATTGCATGTTCTTTCAAATTTGACACTCACTTTTTCATTACCTCACAAAAAAAATTGTGTTGTGCAGCGCCCTTTTTACCAAAACTGAACTACCCCTTTAAGCCATGTACTAAAATTGAATTCGACATGCAATTTATGTGACTGCTTTTCCTTGAACAGTAATACCATCTACTGAGCCTGCTTCAAGACCTGCCATGAAAAGGCATCGGCATCACCATTGGAATCATCAGATGAACATCCTCATCAGCATCCGATCTCCGTCATCATCTTCACCATCATCATCATCGTCGTCATAAGCACCATCATCATCATCACCATCATCAGCATCACCATCATTACCAACATCATCATCATCAGTATAATAATCATCCCCATCTTCATCTTTATCGTCGTCATCAGCAGCATCATCATCATCATCATCAACATCATGTCACCGTACTTCATCATTATAACCACCGTCAACACCATTACATTCATCATCAACATGAATAAGTCATTTTCATTATAATCATCATCACCATCGTCGATATCTAACTTTAATATGAGCCGTATATCAAAAAAGAGAACATTGTTAATTCGATTTACCTTCATTACCTTTATCATAATTATCAATCTTATATCATCTTTATCATAATTTGTTTTTATTCATTTCATAATATCAAGCGGCTCATCCATATAGAGCAGCCGCGGCGGAGACAGTAGTATGGAACTGAGACTGCCGGGCAGGGCCGGCCGGGCAACGAGTCCTGTCACGAGGAATCAGGGTCACACGGGCAGGTTGTCGACTGCGGTCTGCGGAGATATATACAGATGCATGACCCTTGACCTCATCACCATGTTATCATCATCATCAGCAGCAGCAGCATCATCATCATCATCATCATCATCAATCATCGGGTTTTCGTCATCGTGAACACTTCTATCACCAATCAATATTATTATCATTACCATCACCATCAACACCATCATCATCGTCGTATATATTTCGTCGATATCTATAGGGTTAGGGTTTCGGTTATAGGGACATTGCTAATGCGATTTACCTTGTTTTAATCATCAATCGTTATTGTCATCATTTTCATAATTTGTTTTTATTCTTTTCATAATAAGCGGACGCCTTGAGCTGCTACAAGTGTTCGTCCATCAAGAGCAGCAGTGGTGCCATCAGTGTCCCACTGAGCCTGCCGGGCACCGAGTCTTGTCACGAGGAATCGGGGTCATACGGGCAGGTTGTCGACTGCACTGCGCAGGGGTATACCAGATGCGTGGCCTTTGACCTCATGTACACCTACAGCTTTCTTATAGGTAAAACTATTATTATTTGAAATAATCTGCAGTATTAAATGCATCATTCTGTTAGTAACAGTGTTACATGTGTTTCTCATTATTCTAAACCCATTGAATCGTAATTTTCAGAGTTGATTTGATTTTGGCTTACGGAGGGATAGTTCCCACACCAGATGCATGACCTTTGACCTTATGTACACCTACAACTTCCCTAACGGTCATTCACATTTAAAGTTATCAGGAAGAAATCCTAAGCATTTGATGATTAGCTTGATTTGACTACGCTTTAGTTTTCAATAAACACGGGCTATACTTTTTATAAATATGCTAATAATGATAATAATAGTAATAATAATACTAAATAATACTATTATAATTATAATAAATATACAAAATAATACTTCTAATATAATTATAATAAATAATAATAATAATAAAAATATAAATACTTATACAGGATGGCCCAGAAAGGATGCAACACCTACGATCGTTAATTTCATCAACACCATCGACCAAATGTCATTATTTTTTGTTTGATTGGGTAGAACATTCCTTTTCCAACAAAATGATACCACGAGCTTTGATTTTGGGTAAGGCGTTTGGATCCTATGGCCATAATCTGAGGCAATGTCGTTACCTAAATTTTCTACTTTTTCGTCTCCAGCGATCCTCGGAACACTGAGACATTCTCGCCCCACGGCCTGCCATATAATTAGCTGTACAGAAGAACCGCATGACTGCTCTCCCTTTGTAAGGAAGACAATGTGAGCCATTCTTATGTACAGCTAATTATACGGCAGGCCGTGGTGCGAGAATGTCTCAGTGTTCCGAGGATCGCTGGAGACGAAAAAGTAAACGAAAAAGAAAACGACATTGCCTCAGAAAAATGGCACTAGGATCCATACGCCTTACCCCAAATCAATTCTCATGGTATAATTTTATTGGAAAAAGAATGTTCTACCCAATCAAACAAAAAGAAAAAAAGACATTTAGTCGATGGTGTTGATGAAATTAACGATCGTAGGTGTTGCATCCTTTCTGGGCCACCCTGTATAGCGCATTTCTCTGAAAGAATACTCGAGGCGCACCTCGTAATGTATACACAATTAATGTCACGCACCAATTTATTAGTAGTCTTTATTTCTATTCAGGGTAAAATCATATCACGCGTTCTATTAAGTCACCACGTGTCACGCACTCGCCTCCAAAATGAGGTGGTGCCGTTCTAGTTGGGAGTTTTCGCTATGTTTCTTTTTCCCCCTGAAACAGAAAAATGTGTATGTTTTTTTCGCAAGATTACAAGTACAATGACCGAAACTCTTTCAAAATGGTATTTTCTTTCAAAGGTTACAAGGTATACTTCTAAATTAACTCGAGATACATCCTTAATTTTGATGTAAACATTATAACTCTTGCAATTCAACGGTGACGTTGATCTCGAGCTAAAGGGACGGAACCAGACTGCGGCTCGGACCTGGATTTCTGTCATTTTGGAAACTCATCTCAATCTCAATTTCAATCAAACTCGACTTTTAGTCAATACAGCCTTTTGATAACTGGTTTAAATCTTAATTTCAGTCGGTGCCGTTGATTTCGAGCTGAAGGGACGAGACTGCGGCTCGGACCTGGACTTCTGTCACAGTGGAGACTCGATCCAGGAACTGCTAGATAGGGAGCTGGGCTTTCTCGGGTCGGTCTTATCGAGCTTCTTCTCGACCCTGGTCCGGGTCGATGGCTCGGCGTGCTACAGCAAGGGGAACCTTAGCAATAGAGCCGCGAGGCCCGCTCATCAAACAAGCCTTGGAACTGCTTTGGCCTTTGTCGTTCTAGCTTTGATAGGAAGACTTTGGATTACTCAGTAGGCCTTCACCTAAACAATGCATTTTTAAATAATATTTTGCACAATCATGCACAAACTCTTACAATGCTTATTAGAACTCTTAGACCCGTTGCCTGAATTTCATAGGAATAGACCTAGGCCCATGCATATTCATAAAAGCCTGATAGCTTAGTTACTTGCTAAGTCTATTTTGGATGACATGGGTACGAATTAAGCACATGCTATTTTAGTTAATGCTTACTAGGTTAACTTAGTGGGTATCGAAGGCTTACCCATCTGACCTTAGCTGGTGACTTAGAAAAATGTTTTGTTGCTCAATAAACTGCACATTTAAAATACACTTATATTAGCAAGTAACTATAGCTAGCGGGGTTTCATGAATATGGGGCCAGTACTTCCTACGACAAGTCTGAGTTCCAATTAACATTTTGTATTCTCAATTAATTCCGTATGCATGGTCGGATAACTTGCAACTCATCGCGAATGTATATCAAATCATGCATACAATAAGGCCATGAAAAATAAATTGTTGGATTGGCGTAACCCGCCCGACCCTAAAAATACCGCCGACCCTGAAGGTTTTTCTGATTTTTTATTAAAAAAAAAAAAAAAAAAATTGTTTGCCAAAAAAAAAATCCAATCCAACAATTAATTTGTTTTGGCCTAATAATCTGTGATTGAGCGGGGTAGCCCCTCGTGACTGTAGTCAGGGCCTGCTAGACAATGTTAGATCGTGAGTTTGGCTCAGTATAGGCTTGGGGTGTATCACAACGATTCAAAGTTGAACTTATCTCTAAGTTGGACCGAACTATTATCAGATTATGAAAATCCGTACGGTTAGTTTCTTTGTACAATCGTCGATTACAGTTCTCTGGAAAATGCATTAAGTTTACATGTTTGTTCGGGAAGTTTCAAATACTTGCATATTTTATTTTTGCTTTTTTCTTGGATATGTTTTGTTTCAAGGCTAGAAATGGCTTTTCATAATTGGTAAGTCCAACTTAGAGTTAAGTTCAACTAATATTATATTTGTGAAACATTGTGCGAGGGCACTAATCAAGCAAATTTTAAGTAGTACTTTCTGTCGCTTCTGTCGTTCTAGCACCGATTTATTTAAAAATGTTGATTGTCCAAATCCTCAAAATCCAATTGGAATTCTAAAAATAGCGGTTCCCGCATACCTTGTTGTATTCTTATAAAAAAAAAAGCATGGGACCGGTTTCGGTTTTTCAAATTTCCCTTTTGTTAAAAAGATATTTACGATTGAAGTGTTCAGATTTCAAATTATCCAATGGATCGTCAGAATCGTGTACAAAGTGAATACAATGAGTTAGTGAATGTCACTTTGCATTTTTGTTCATTACTCGGCCATATAAAGTCCATTTCACTTGAAATTTCCACACAACACCCAGTGGACAACAATACATTATCTTAACCACTCATCACTTTTTGCACATGTCAACAAAGTTACTAGATCCCTTTAATATGCGTCTTATTTTCACTTCTTTAACTGAACATTCCCCATTGCTCTAGTAGTCCACGTTTATTTTTCGTATGACATAAAATGATAACTTTTACAGCAGCTAAGGCTCCTTCATGTGCGTTTCTTTAGTAAGTGTTTGTGTGTGTGTGCCACTGTGTGTGTTGTGTGTGTGTGTGTGTGTGTGTGTGTGCGCGTGTGCGTGTGTGTGTGCGTGCGTGCGTGCGTGTGTGCGTGTGTGTGTGTGTGTGTGTGTGTGTGTGTGTGTGTGTGTGTGTGTGTGTGTGTGTGTGTGTGTGAGAGAGTAATTGAGTACATACGTGTGCACGGGTGTGCATGTTTGTCTGTGTCTGTGTGCGTATGCGTGAATATAGGTATTGTGTGCAGGTGTGCCTGCGTATTGAATTCAAGTCGATCGCAATAATTTGTATTGAAACACAAATGATTATTATTATAAAATCTGTTTACGTAATCGTATCTTTGTTGATTGTCAAACTCAGTTAAATTATTTAAAGAAATGGAGAAATATGTACAAATAATGCCTTTTTTGTGTACGTGTGTGTGTATGTTTGTGTATAGTTAAAGGTACACTCTAGTATTGGTATTTCCCGAAATGCCCCTTGACACTAAATTGGTGGGTTTTAATTCCATTTGAAAGTACATTGAATAAAACATGTACAATGAGATTCATTCCCTTTCGAATGCTCTCATAATTGTAAAATTTGATTTCAAAATATTTCAAAATAAAGTCTACCCTGCCGGGGGACATCTTTAATTTTTTGAAAAAGACAAAGAATGCTTATAGACTTCTTTGAAAAAAATCAAAATAGGTTTTCAAAATAGTTATTGATGATATCTTTATTTAATCATTATTAAAAAAAAACATCACATGCACAATTTTGTATGTAAAATGGTTAAAACCAATGAGATTTTAGAGAGCGCCGTCTTGAGTTGTAACGGCTCTTTTTGAATGATAACAGGGTTTTTACTTAGTCGTTTGTAATTGTGTATACCTTTCAAGCATTGTGGAATTATAACTATTAGTTTGTGCCGCAATGGTGCAGGTTTTGCTTACTAAACTCCGGGACTAAACTTAAGTTTGACCAAAACTCAACCATCCCTTTAAGTGGAGACATCAAAAGAACTGATTATAAAAAACACAAACAAGGCAACGGTGTGTGTTTTTATATAATTCAATTAAATGCATATACAAAAACACAAGAAAACGTTTTGCTTAATTGATATCATTATTTGTGTTTGGTGTGTGTGTGTGTGTGTGTGTGCGTGTGTGTGTGTGTGTGTGTGTGTGTGGGTGTGTGTGTGTGTGTGTGTGTGGATATGTTTATTTTGGTGCACTAATGAATACACAGTCAGCTAGATCATATTCGGAAAACAAGCAAACAAAATAAGTAAAACAATAAGTTTCCTTCACTATTACCAATTATCATACAACGAATCCGACGAAACGCATTTGTTTGGTTCCATGGAGACAACATCACGAACTATGTATGATTTTAATATACAAAATGATTACCTCGATTAATATCGGTAAGACTAAACAGAAATATTATAAACCCCAAAATATAAATTCAACCCAACCCAAACTTTAACACAAACTCTCATACCCTAACCATATGAATAATTCGAATCCGAATTACCCGAACGCCAAATTTTACAAGCATAATATAACGTCGCAATAAACATATATAAATTATAATGTAGGTCGCAATAGGACGCCGGAACAAAAAAATGTCGATATTTGTTCGTTCTTATGTGGATAATTGTCACACATATATTATATCATCATGATATTATTTTTTCTCAGTAGATCAATAGTCCATATAATTGCATTTTCTGTATCTGGTCACATTTTCTTGATATCTGCAAACTCGAAAGCATAAGCCTAAACGGCTGAATTGTTTCCTATTTTATAATTCATTCCCATACATTTGGTAAAAACAATAAACAACATAAAGGGAACATACAAAAAACATAAGGTGTTCCACCAATAATTTGTGTGCCCCCCAATCAGTCCGACCACGCTGCACCAAGTGACTGGGTTAAAGGGTACCATGCTTAATGTCTTTTTAGGCGTAATTATCGGAATGAATATGTTCAACCATAAGTTTATGATATTGATATTATGATATTGATATTATGATATCGATTAATACGCTCGATTCTGTCTATAATACAGCAAGCGAAATATATTGATAATTTTACCGGCAGTAAGCCGGAAGGGGTTTTTGCAGTTCGAGATAATCGGTGTTATATTAACCCATTCCCTGCTAAAATGTTCAATCCCCATATAGTTAGAGAAGAGGACTCACGAGTTTCCCAAAGGCAATGGGTTAGTTTATCTGACCATGCAAATGGTAATTTGCTTTTGATATTTATATAGTATACATTTCCTATTATGTCGCTAATAGTTGTCACCTTTATATAGCTCTATTTTTGTTTGTCCTTCCTGTGCCAATTTCCGAGTCATTACCCCTAGGCCACACGTCTACTAAATGTAGCGAAAGCTACAGAAGCCCTAAGGGGGCCAGTCCTCTGGTAACTCGTGTGATTAACTTTTCTCCATTCTATAAATGCCGAGCGCCTGGCTAGAAGGCAGAAGGTACCATTTTAAAGTCTTTGATATAACCCGGTCTGGGTTCAAACCCGGGACCTCCCGCGCACGAGGAGGACACCCTAGCTATTGACTCATAGTTTATATATCTTTGTTTAGTACAAAGGCACCATGCTCATCTGACAAGACTGTTATAACATGGGGTATGTAGAAACAACCGGATTACCTTAACAAAAGTATTTCTTTATTTTATACATTACGGATTTCCCGGTTATGTATACTTGTTTTTATTTAAATCTTAGAAAGTTAACATGGTTAATGGATCATACGGGACCCTGTAGTGACGTGCCATGTGTTGAAGATCATCAACCGTTTTTAAAACGTAATAATAAGTTTAGTTTAAATAAAATAGGAATAAAGGAAGTAGCCAAGTGGAATTAAGTTTTCCTTTACGCCTGATAATTATCACCGATGTGATGCTTTTAGGCATACCACACAATGACCATCAACCAATCGACCATCAAAGTCAAAGTCAATATCGATCATTGACATCGATCACGATTGACTGATTGTGGTTGCTCCCAAAAAAAAATAAATAAATAAAGGACTTGCACGGTATGAATTTCATACACACATTGCAATTTCCATAATTATGATTATAAAGGTTAAAGGGACTTTAACTGCCAATTAACTTGAAATGTTCATACATTCCTTTTTGGACATATCATATCACATCAATACACATTTTATTAACCACGCATTACTGTTTGCACTTGTCCACAAAGTTACTAGATACTTCGTCATCAAATTATGGAGAAGCGCACAAGGACCGCGCCATGTTTCTGTTCTCAAAATATAGGCCCAGTCTTGTATGAGCGCAACTCTCTAGCTAGTGTGTGTTACCCTCGATTTGCGCGGTGTGTGTATCAACATGGCGTATCTCAATAGTGGACTCTTTGAAAGCGCCCTATGTATTCGAATATGTGGTTCCTTTAAAGGCAGTTTGGACTGATTGATCACATTTGAGGTGTCATCTTACGAACGCCTAGCGCACAGTGCGTTTCCTACATTGACTCAGTTGTATGCAGTGCGCGCAAATTTAGCCTTAGTAATTCAAAATGGCGACCCGCAGTGTAGCATCCCCACACTTGATGATCTCTAACACATGGCAACCCAGGTAAAACAAAAATATGGAAAAAATAGGAACAAAATATATTTTAAAAAGGAAGATTTGGAACAAAAAATAGGAACAAAATAGTGACAAAATTACTACATTCTGAATTTAAAAAAGGGAAAAAAATAGTGAAAAATAGGAAAAAAATAGTGACAAAATTACTACATTCTGAATAAAAAATAGTAATAAAATAGTGAAAAATAGGAAACAAAATAGTGATGAAAATCCTACATTTAGCACAAAAATAGTTTTAAAATTAGTGAAAATAGAAAGAAAAAAATCGTGACAAAATAGCGGAGAAAATAGTGAAAAAATAAGAATAAATAGTGACAAAAATAGTTGAAAATAGACTTGCAGAAATTGTAATTATTTTCAAAAAATATAATTAAGTTATGAATTCATATCAATTTCATGATATTGATTCATGTACTATAAAACATGCAATTTAAGTGAATTTGGGTGATGGCCAATTAGTAACATGAAATCTAGTAGGTGGGGCAGTGTTATAATTTTGGCATTATACATGCATGCATGAAATATTAGAATACAAGTTAATTATTGGATTATACTGAATAAATGTTATATCATTATGGTAACTGTTGATTAGGTGATATGGTTTATAAAATACATGCATCAAAAGAAACAATTTCTAGTAAAATCTCACCAATTATCCAGGCCTCGTACGGGTCTATAATAGCTCTTACCCGCCAAATTCAAATTTCAGTTGGTTTTTAATAACAATTTAAGGATTGTGTTTAATTTGCCATTTTTTTTGGAAATTAAAGGATCTAAAAGAAGTTTAAATTCATGTATAAAACATGTAAATAATATGCAATATTTCATGCCATTATTTGTATATTTTTATCTCTTTAAAATCAGTCTTTTTAAATTTTTGGGTAAAGCATTTGGGTAGAACATAACATTGGCAACACTTCTATTTACTATTTTAAACCTATTTTTCTGACTTAGGATGTTTTATATAAATGCCTATTAGTATTGCTGAGGGCATTTTTTCCAAGGTAGCCTAACAAATGTACTTGAAAATAATAGGGTCATAGAAAATAGTTTCAAAAAATAGTTTTAAAATTGTCAGGATTGAAGTCCAAAGAAATACGAAAGAATATATTGACTAGAAAATAATTAAGTCATAGAAAATATCCCCCCAAATAGTTTTTATATTGTCAGGATTTAAGTAAAAAGAAATAAGGAAAAAAGTTGAATTTACTCGAAAATTACTAAGTCATAGAAAATAGTAAACAAATAGTCTTAACAATTATCACAATCAATTAGTCAAAATAAATAGGGTAAAAAAGTTTCAATTACTGGAAAATCACCAAGTCATAGAAAATAGTAAACAAATAGTTGTAAAAATAATCAAGTCCAAATAAATAGGTACAAAATAGGAACAAGTTTCTGTAAAAATCGAGTAGTCCAAGAAAATAGTTTAAAAAATAGAGGAGAATACAACAATATAGAAAAAATGTACAAAAAAGAAACTCAGAAAATAGGGGGAAAATAGTAGATAATTCATGATGAAAAATAGCATGCTCATAAAATAGGGAAAAATAGAAATCAATGCGCTATTTTTTCCTATTTTTGGGGAAAAATAGGTTTTAAATAGTGCTCAGCTCCACAAAGTACGTAAAAATAGGTTTTAAATAGTACAAAATATACATTTGTTAAAGTTTAATTTGGACCAGGGAAACTAGAGTCTCGTTTGTAACTGTTTATTAGGCATACACTCTATACCGTTGACCCATAAAGGAATCAGCATCAATATTGATTATGAATTCTCCGTTACCTTCGATGCCAATGATGCTGTGAATGGGTCATTACTATCCAGAACGTATACAATCGATATCATGACATTCTCCGAAGAAGGAATTACCGTTTGGTTAAAAGATATTAATATATACATATTATAAAATGTATAATTATAATGACTATAGCATACCCAGAAATTAACAAACGGGGTGGGGCGTAATGGATACAAAACAATGGAGGTAGTACGGCACATGGGGTGACAATGGAACAGATTTTTAGGTAGGGGCCACGCGAATGATTAAGAAGGGGCACCACTTATGTATTTCTTTATTTTTTTACACAGATTTACCCTCATATTGCTCTTTGTTTGTTTGTTTTTTTAATTATTTGGGGGCACGTGCCCCCCCCCCCCCCCCCCCTCCCCCGTGCCCCAGGAGGCATACGCCACTGGTTAAAGGCTTCACTAAATAATGCTGCATCATACTAGGCTTATCAAAAGCGGGATGTGATACGATTCTCTTATATAATGCATCATCTTTTTTCAGATGGGACTGTAGAGCACGACTGCAGCTGTGGTCTTCACGAGAGCACGCCTTCCATCATCATCCCTGTCTTCTGCTATTGTTTGGAGAAACCGGCCAGCATTTCTGCTGTTGGCAGTCCTGCAATCGCTCGAGAACAGTGAAACCGTTAGACATATATTATATACTATCTGTGTTTGCCGCGTTTTTTCTTCTTCCAAGTACTCGAGCACAGTCAAAGAAAGAAATTGAAGATGTCAACTTTGTCGAAATTTATCGCATGAACAAAGGCTACACACATTCATATTTCAATTCCTTTGTCTATATTGTTACTGCTGATTTCTTGCGAGAAATCGATGCTTGAATCGGGATTCTTTGACTCGATGAGGGTTTCTCAAGTTAGGTGGGACATCTAAAACAAGAAAGATGGCACGAGTGAGAAAGGTATGTTTCAATGGTTCAGTGATGGTCCGCTTGAAATTCAAGTCATAGTATTATCTGTCATCAGCAGAATTGCGTCTTGGATCATCCAGGACATATTACTGGTGACCGGTTATACTATTACTGAAATGGCAAGCAGCCTTTTGTCCTGATGCCTATAGAGCAGAACTCAAGGGATTGGCTGGAAAATTAAAGGATAACAATTAGAATATCTCCGGTGGTAAATAGCAACAATCAATGGGTACACAGGTGCAAAGCGGTTTAATCGTTACCGGTAGTCATGGTATGTATTTTTAGGCCGGACTAAAATTTGAGCCACTTATACAAACTCCGGCCATTATGCCAAAATAGCTTGTAATTGCAATATCTCAAGAACCAGATGACCAAATAACCATCGAACTTGGTACCTTGAATTTGAATTTTGGGAAGCCGGTTATACCATTACTGAAATGACAATTAAGCAGCCCTTTGTCCTAATTCCTAAGCAGAACTAGAGGGAATGACTGTATAATGAAAAGATAATTATAGTATCTCTGACAGGTGGCGAATGGCAACAATTAATGGGTCTGCAGGTGCAAAATGGTTTAACTGGTTACCGGTAGTCTTTGTCTTTTTAGTCCATACTAAAGTTGAGCCACTGATGAGAATTTGGGCCAATGTTTATTCATGTGATTTACATTATATTCTTTCTTGATCAATTACCAGGTGATGATGGTGAATGTTCTTTTGGTCCTGGGAGAATTAACCCGACTTAGCGTTCAGCAAAGTTGTGAGTATTTACCTCAGAGTCTTAAAAGAATGAAAAAAGAGGTTTTTATACTTACCTCCAATAAACCCTTATTTGTTTTTTCAATAGAGTACCAACGTGTGTCGTCATACTGCTATTCATCGGAGTCGTAAAGAATATTTGGGAAATATCTGACAAATTCGTTATAAATTGGACGGTTTGTAACATGTATACTTTTTCAGATAGCTATATTGCATTTTGGAACAATCAGTATTACTAGTAGGCCTACCCTTTTGCAATTTCTTTTTAATAACAGCGAGTCCCTTTGAATTATCAGAACAATGCATTTGAACATTTTTAATTGTCTCGACAGTTCGTGTCATTGATGTGAATTAGTCTGAGCTTAGGATTATGTAGGGAGTAATGGTGGCGTCACACCGACCAACGCTTCTACTGCGCTCTAGACAATAGCTGATCACAATCACTGGAATGTATCTGCAAAATGTCTTTTGTTCAATGTGGATCTGAATGGGAAGATTATCTCACTTGCTCGAAAAGAAAACCTCCCATGCATGCACAGACAAACCGCCCTGAACAATAGTCACATCTACGCTTTTACTTCGTTCATTTTTGGGCTGTCCAAAATGTTCACGATCTGAGCTTTTGTCAGGGAGCCATTGTATGTTCATGCATGAGAGGCTATCCTTTCACGCATGTGCGATAATCCTCCCATTCATTCGTTATTTAACAAAAGAAATTTTATAAAAGGCGGCCACTCTAGCTACTCGTTCGTACAATGCTTCGCCTCGCACTTCCAAATTTATGAATGGGGATTAGGAGCGCAGTACAAGCGTAGCTGATGTGACGGGGGTATAAGGAGTTAAACATGTTGAAAGGCCGGATATGTGTTTCAGAGATAGGTCAAGCAGTTAGGTGTTATACTAACCGTTAACAATGAATTTGTTTTGGGGTTAGGGTTAGGGTTAGGGTTATTACCGCATGTATGTATATTTATGTTTGTTGTATTCTTTTATTGTACCTGTTTCATCCTCTTCCAGGTTTTGAAGAGGACGAGTCACATTAACTGTTAAATGATAATAGTATTCTTTTGATCTTCTTTGTATAAGTGAATTGTTTTTCTTTTAAAAGGTCCATCCATTTCCATACTTAATTGTACTGTACTTTTCATTTAGTTGTACGGTATGATTTCTTGTTTATTTACCTTGTAATGCTGTAATGGAATGGTAAACAAAGTTTGAATTTAAAGGGACAGGCCCTCTTTTACAAAACTTCTGAACAGTTTTCAGTTGACGGGTGGGGATGAATGTAACACACACAAGCAAAATCAGATCGAACAGCCCTGTAATTTGGATTCTACGAATGAAAAACGAATGCGTCCCTCCATCAAACTATATATCGGTCAATAAAGGAGTTTAACTGATTTAGCACAATTCCTGAAGAGTTTTGATGTAACAGAGGACACCTCCAAGAGCATAAAACAGTTGAGATACTTTCTGTTGCAATTTGTTCGAGGTCATATCAAATTATGCCTGGACTATAATATTACAACAGTATTGTACTTATTCTTGTAAAGGTATTATGAAGCCGACATTTGTAAAGGTATGTCATGGAAAAAGATCTAAAAAATGAAGAATATATAATTGCATGTAGTCAGTTTAAGCGAGGTTTGGTTATTTTGCTTAGTATTCGCTTACGCATAGCAATGTGGTACTCCGTGGAATCCGTGTGCGAACTTTCTCACCGGGTGAATACACGTATAATGCACAATTAAACGTTGGATGACGGTTTATTAGTTTTAGGTCTATAACTCCACGAAAGAGAGATTTCAAGCCTTCATTTTTTCAGGCATGCTGTTAAATTTTCTTTCATATAAGACAATAACCTCGCAACTTTTGAAATTTGGCTTGCAAAAGAGGCCCTGTCCCTTTAAATTTAAATTTCAACTGTGCATGCTATGAGTATTAGAGTAATGCTGATACATTGTTTGGCAATATGCAACAACGGAAGAAGGGTTCATAAACATGTAGATTTTGTGATCTGATATGCCCACTGATTGATATAAAAATGTAATGAATGTTAAATGACTGTTTAAGGAACAGAATGTAAAGTAATGTTTCCTTACACATTGCACTTATTTTGTGCACAGTTGAATGTCTCACAGGGAGAGAGACTTTCAAATACAAATCTTCAATCATAGACATCTTCATAACAAAAGAAAAATCCGGAAAATCGTAATTTGTCGCATGAACGTTTCTACTGGTATAAAGATATGTGAGGACCGTCCGCTAATAATAATAATAATAATAATATCCAATATTTATATAGCGCCTATCACGATTGATAATCATCTCTAAGCGCTTTACAATTTATTATTACCCCGGTCATAAGATACAATGCAAACCAGCACACATTGTGTGCACCATCTCCACTCCCTGGGGAGTATTCCTTCCAAGCGCTCAGTGGGCTCAAGAAGATCGTTCACATAAAGGCTTTCACCTCCTACCGGTCCCCATTTATACACCTGGGTAGAGAGCAGCAATAGTGGATAAATTGTCTTGCTGAAGGACAAACGCCGTGGGCAGGGTTCGAAGTCGGGATCTCATGATCGGAAAGCGCGCGCTCTACCAATCTTGCCACACCACATCCACGCTAGAGTTCTTAATATATTTGTTGATGTTGAATATTACTAGATCAATTTAACGACATGTTTAAAGGACAAAAAGTAGTCCGCATGCAGACCCATGAACTCATGCCTTAGTATGGTGATGCATTTTCCAATTATATAATTTTTTCTGGAAACATATTTTTCTGAACTTGTTGGTGGAATGGAATACTAAAGATGTTAATAAATGTATTATTTTTTTTGGGTGGTACACTTTATGTTTAATTCCAGGCTCGTTTGCATATTGAGTTTTTTTTTCTTCAACATTATGTTTTTACCTGAACAGCGCTGCCAAAGCTTGGACTCGAGGACGGACGTATCACTGATGCACAGATTACTGCGTCGAGCTGCTATAATTACGACCACTGCACTTGGCGGTCAAGACTCAACTCTCTTAATGGTAATCACATCTGTCTCAGTCTTTATTAGTCCAGATTCTTGACTATTTTATCGGGTTTTAAATCCACAATAGTATCAACTACTATATGCCAGTTATCCACTCCGTGACAAAGCCATATATGAGGTCACGCAGATTTAGCACTCCGCAACTCTTGGGGTATTGCGAAGTGAAAAAACCGCCGAGCGTAGCACGTCAACATCCGTCAAACATCTCGCACAATTCACCCGTGACATGTTATAAGAATTATTCTAATAAAAACTAATAATGCATTTCGCAGTCAGACCTGGATGTCTTTGTTTCCAAATAACTCTGAATTGTGCCTACAAAATAATACCATCATTATGTTAATTATTTTAAATGGCATTCCGGTGTGGTCGGGGATTTGATCCAGCCGCGGCACAGCCCATTTAGGGGGATGGCTGCTAACTTTGATATTTTTAGCTATCAAATCTAACCAAAGCCACTAAATCTAACTATAGCCACTAAATCTAACCATAGCCACCATATCTAGGGTTAGGGTTATTTCTTTTGAAAATTGAAGTTAGCAACCAAAAATAATATCGGCAAGTCGAACAAAATCTGCGCGCGGATCTTGTCCGCCAGGACTAAACCCGCGGCCGAACTTTCTCCGCTCCCACACCGGCCTTCGTCGTTGACATTCGGTTTCTGTATGACACACTATCATACATAATTACTCATAAACCTTTTTTTCTTTACTGGGACACAGTATAGTAGGTTTACATTTTCATTCCCGGTACACACGGAATAAATTAATATATATATTCGGATTAGGCTATGCTAATTTCTCTTTGTTGTATAGCATATGGGCAATTCCACGACATAAGGGACATAGATGCCAAAAATTCAAAATGATATTTGGTTTAAATAACTAATATATTTAAATAATACATGAGTTGAAGTTTTAGGAACCATAATTTTTTTCTTCAAAGACGGCCATTTTTTTCTCTCAAAATGGCCATCAAAGTATAAAAGTAGAAATTCAGGTGATGAGAAAGATAAATTCACATACAATTTGCTATCAGTAAATCTACTAAACCATTACTTCAATTGATAAACTTTCACATGAAAAGAGTTACCAGAATAACACTTTACCAAATGGCATGACAAAAATTTGCTGGTTTGATTATTGAATTTGACAAAAATCTTGATTAGCTCAGTTTACGATAATGGATGTAACGTCAGTTACCAAAAACAAGGATTTTTTCAATTTATTCCACAAAGAAGGTGATATATGGGATGCTACTTGAGATTTGTAATCTTTGACCAACTCTCTTTCTATCAATACAACAAAAATTGGGATGCCCACATACCATTGGTAAAAATTGGCTCTTCAAACTGTGTAACGTCAGTTACCATGTACATTTGTGTAACGTCAGTTACCATGATTTAGCATCATTTACCATAATGCAACATGATTTACCAAGGGAACAATGATAATTGATAGATTCATAAACCTTCAGGAGGCACTTGCTAAATTGTTTAAGCCAGTTATTATCATGTAAATCAGTATAAAGTTCATTCAAAAGTCTAAACATTGTGATGTAGGGGATGTAACGTCAGTTACCAAAATCATGGATTATAAAAATCTTATTTTAAGTTAAATTTCCCTTTGTTTCCCTGTAAGTTTTATCTCCCAGTATGGGCAAATAGGATGGAAAGCCCTTAATTTATCTGCTTTTGTTAATAAAGTGGTGTAAAAAAGGCAAAATCCTCTCTTTATTTCTGTGAAAGGGCAAAGGGACTTGCCCCTTAGATCCCCACACCCCATATCCATTCCAAATCATTGATAAATCACCGTTTTGAATCTTAATAGTTAATATATTTAATATTAAACATGTGACTGGTATGGTATGATTCATGAGGAATCAACAAATTTGTTCTACAACCTAAACCTAATTTACATGTGTAACGTCAGTTACCACGCATAGGTAAAGTACATGTAAAACGTCAATTAGCCCCATAGGTCCTGATTTCCCATTGTTTGATCTTTTGCTAGGTTGATATCAGTATTTAACATTTCACTAGTATGATATTATTCTTAATGCAGTGTAAAAACAGTGATAAAATCAGTTTCATGTAAACCCCATAGACAAAGCATTGTAACGTCAGTTACCGTAACGTCAGTTACCAGCATGCTCACAATAAACTTTCCACAGGATTAAAAGAAAATGGACAAAGTTCTCCTTTCATTTGTGTATATGTTCTTGATGGACCAAGGTATTAATCCATACCCCAAAAATCATTCTAACAAGTTAAGGACATGAAATATTTCAAACTGATTCCAACACATGATTTTTCATGTGTTAAGCCTATGGGAAGTGTAACCGTAACGTCAGTTACGTAACGTCAGTTACCGACATGCCTTCAGTAAAGTTATCATAGCATAAAGGGAAATGGTGCTAATTATTCTATATTTTGTACATCTGTTCCTGGGTACCTAGGGATGATGTCACATCAAACTCATCATTATAACAGGTCTGGGACATGAGATATTACACTTTGATTCAAGACCATAATTTTGCATGTCTTTTTTGCGTAACGTCAGTTACCGACACATTTTTGCTCGCTGTTCGATAAAAAATGCAGTTTTGGTGGAAAAATTTATACTTATTTTTTCACTCTTATCAACTATATACCTGTATCAAATTATAACCCCCAGGTATCTTTATTTACATAACTACAATGAAAACAAAGTTGGAACAATCCTACATTGTAACGTCAGTTACCGTGGAATTGCCCATATACGTTTTAAACATTCGCTCGCGGCAAATTGAATGCTACCTATTGCCAAGCTACGCGGTATCGACATGCCAGAAAAGGGGCCAATTTCGAACCTTTATTATGTTCTTCATTCTCAGAGGGCAGCCCAAGGGGGGCATGGAGCGTACAGTACAATAATGTCAACCAACACATTCAAGTCGACCTCTTGAAGTTTGGTGACGTCACCGGAGTGATGACGCAAGGCAGGAACGGCCATAGCCAATGGGTGACTTCGTTCAGAGTGCTCTACAGCCAGAACGGTGTGGCATGGACACCTCTCACGTCATCTTCAAACGGAAATGAGGTAACATTTTAAATATAATAATATTAAAACTACTTTGGGTGTATATCCCGGGGGGGGGGGGGGGGGGGGGGTCTGTACTCATTGAAAGGGGGGTATCATGCGTGACCAAAAAAACGAGTAATTAGGGTGTTTTTTACGATCAGGCGAGATACTCGAGTATCTCGTTTAGGGTCTCAAAATCACCCCAAATCAGGAAAAAGGGTATCTTTTTTAGGCTGATGAATTACTCGTTTAGGGTCTCAAAAAGATGAATTACTCGTTTAGGGTCTCAAAAGCTCAGCTTACTTGCTTAGGGTATCAAATATAGTTATAACCTGCTTAGAGGTTTACAAAAAATTGATTACTTGCTTAGGGTATCAAAAATACTTGCTTAGGGGTTTACAAAAAATTGATTACTTGCTTAGGGTATCAAATTACCGATAACCATACTTACTTAGGGTGTATTTTTTGCACCACGCAAATACTCGTTTAGGGTGCTTTTGGCAAGTCCTTGGTCACCCATGATACCCCCCTTTCTATGAGGACAGACCCCCCCCCCCCCCGGAGTGTATATTTATATAGACCTATACTTGTACTCGCAGAAGACATGTCCTTGAAACAATTGTTATTGCACACCAATGTTGTGGGTCGCAACAGAACGTTCCTTATAAGCCCCAGACTTTTTCGGTTAAGATTCTGATGTTAAATGGGTTAAATGTTTAAAGGGATAGTACGATTCCGTTAAAACTGAATTTAAGTAACCCAAACTTGGACTATATAATTACAAACGAAAAGGTAAAACTTACAAACGGCTGAGTGAGATGTATGTTATCATTCAGGACGCAGTCGTTAAAACACGAGAGGGCGCTCTCTAAAAAATCATTGGTTTCAAGCATGTTTTAATTATGGGAATGTGATGCTTTGTTACAAAAATTATTCAATAAAGAGGTCATCAAGAACTCTATTAATACCTCTTTGGTAATTTTGTTTTCAGTGTAGGCGTTACATTTCTCATTGAATTACTGTGGGTCCCATGTTTAATTCAATCGGATATATTTATTTATATTTTATCTATTTCTCAGTTTTTCTAAAATCATGCGCCCTTCCTAGTAAACCATTCATTACCTCACAAATCAATTATTTCCTGAAACGCCCTCTAAACTAAAACTAAACTATCCCTTTAAAACGTTATTCGATTGGAACTAACACAAGTGCGTTACGTAACCATTCAATAGGAGCGGTTACCATGGTTCCCTGACCCCCCTTGTTTCAGTGCACGCTCAGGGTGGGGTAACCTCGATATTCATAAGGACCGCTATTCATAATGTGTAACTTCCTATACATGAAGTACCGCTATTCATGGCACGCCAAAGGAGTCACTATTCATAAAGGCATAATGACCGCTATTCATAATGTGAGATGAGGGTCGCTACTCATAAAGGCATAATGACCGCTATTCATATTGTGAGATGAGGGTCGCTACTCATAATTCACATTGGGGGTCCGCTATTCATGATACGAAATGAGGGTCACTATTCATAATTTTATATGAGGGTCGCTATTCATAATACGATATGAGCCTGGGTCGCTATTCATAATGGGAAGAGGGTCGCTATTCATAAAACGTAATGAGGATCACTATTCATAAAATGATTACAATTTCGCTATTTTATTGATCCATAATATTTGCCCCGGGGTGGGGGCGCGTGGCTCTGAATAAATTGCCAAAACATTAGAAATCATAAATTTCAGAACAACAAAGAAAAAAGCTGTGCCCAAATTATACCCCTCCCTCTAATCAGTCAGACCACACTACGCCACTCGAGCCAATGGCGTAGCTTGCTCGGACTTTTTAGGGGGTCACGTAAATAATCGGGGCAAATGTTATGGATCATGTAATTAGGATCAATTAAATAACGAAATTGTAATCATTTTATGAATAGCGACCCTCTTCTCATATTATGAATAACGACCCTCATTTGTATTATGAATAACGACCCACATTCCGTATTATGAATAGCGACCATGTTCTTCGATTATAAATAGCGGTCCTTATGAATAATGAGCCTTTTGAATAATAACCCTCTTTTAAAATTATGAATAGCGGTCTTTATGAATAGTGGTCCTTATGAATATCGGTCCTTATGAATAGCGAGCGGACCCCGCTCAGGGGGTTGCATGAAGAATTGGGATCAATCGCAAAGTTGCGATTAATCCAGGGGGGTGACATTCTGCCACGATGCACGCGATTTTGTAGACCGAAACGACTGCTTTCTCTACGTCATCATAATTGCATTGTGGGTTACTTGGGGAACTACATGAACCAATCACAGAGCAGTTCACAGCGTCGTCACCGGATCGAGATCAGGAAAATAAGTTCATATGGATACGTAACCATGGATCCCATTGTTCTCATAAGCGTGATAAAATCTGGGACAGTGCGCAGGAAAATAAGCGCAATAGCAATACCAATAGCCGTATTCAGACGATAAAAGCATAGAAGTAGTATATAAATAACTAGAAGAGAATCTACGCACTGCGCACTAATTTTCCCATAGCCTTAACACGCAGCAAACATGGCCGGTTAGGGAAACTTCATGGACTGGCTAACATGGAATGCTGGGTATTTTGTAGTCTATGATCTAAGACCCTCGATCGCATGCTAAAAATAATCCCACCACCCATAATAGATAGCCGCCAACGAGAGAGATCTGCACAACAGCAGTGATGGCTGCCAGCCGAGGCCTCGTGAGCAGCGATCACTGATGTTACGCAGACCTCTCTCGTTGGTCGCGCTCTGTTCAGCATGCGATCGAGGGTCTCGATCCTAGACTAAACGTATCCCAGAATTCCATGTTAGCCAGTCCATAAAAGTTTCCCAGATTAGCGCGCAGTATGACCCCCCTGGATAAAAGCCAATCTTGTGGTTATATTGTGGTTATCTCGTGGTTTGCAATTCTTAAGAATATCTTGTGGTTAGCGCTCGTTTGAACACGCAAAACTCATGGTTATCTTGTGGTTTCCAAACCACAAGATTGCGCGCAATGCAAATATGCGCAATCTCGTGGTTATCTTGTGGTTTCCAAACCACAAGATAACCACAAGATACTTGTAAGATTTTGCGCAGAATGAGCGCGCGATAAGCGCGCGACTGCGCGCAGTCTATTTTTGTTACTGTCTGAACCAGGGGGGTGACACTGCTGCCAGAGTGCAGCGATTTTTGCTCACCGGAAGAGCCCACAACTGGTTGCATTATGGGCTACTTGGGAACTACAGTTAACCAATCACAGAGTAGTTCAAACGCGTCGTCACGGGATCGAGGTTAATAAAACAAGTTCATATGCATACGTCACAATGGCTCCCATTGTTCTCATAAGCGTGATGAAATCTAGGACAGTGCGCAGGAAAATAGGCGCGATAGTCTACGCACTGCATAGCATGATGATTGGTCTAGTATTTCTAGGTCACTACGCGATGACGTAGAGAAGTGGGCTACGGGAGCTTCAAAAATCGGTTCACTCCGCCATGTTGCCCATGTACAAAGTCTATGGGGCACGTGACTTGCGCGCGTTAAGTGAGCCTTCTAGTTATAAACGGGTTGGTTTGTTTATTCATACTTCTATGGTCTGAACACAATCAGCTTCGAGACTCGTGGTTTAGGTTGACCTCATGACCGAGATATGATTCCGGTGTGAAAACAAGTCAAGTGAGCGCGCGTGACCTCAAATGAGAAAGGCGCGCACACTACTTCCGGTTTTAATTCTTAAGAATTGCAACTCTCGAGAATTAGCATCGTTTGAACACACATTTTGCAATTCTTAAGAGTTGCAATTCTTAAGAATTGCAATTATTAAGAATTGGCTTTCATCGTGTGAATACGGCTACTAGCCGTATTCACACGATGAAAGCCAATATTAGAATTGCAGCCATCACTGCTGTTGTGCAGATCTCTCTCGTTGGCGGCTATCTATTATGGGTGGTGGGATTATTTTTAGCATGCGATCGAGGGTCTTAGATCATAGACTACGAAATACCCAGCATTCCATGTTAGCCAGTCCATGAAGTTTCCCTAACCGGCCATGTTTGCTGCGTGTTAAGGCTATGGGAAAATTAGCGCGCAGTGCGTAGTTTCTCTTCTAGTTATTTATATACTACTTCTATGGTACAAAGCATAGCACATGACTTGCGCGCGATAAGTGGGCATTTTAGTTATAAACGAGTGATTGGTTTGTTTATTCATCTTCTATGGATTAATCGCAAGTCAGAAAATGCACTGTGTTTGTTTCGTATGACATATATGCACATTTATAAATTCAAGTCTAGGTTTCTCAGCCAGGTCAGAGCAGCATCTGTTGTCTGATGAATCCCCTCAAAACTATCAGGGAAACATCGGAGAGGGCAGTCGTTTACCACATGCTTCACTGTCTGGTCTGGGTTCCCGCAGTCACATGCAGGGCTGTCTTTCATTTTCCATCGGTGGAGATGATGGGCTGACCTTGCATGGAGTGTTCTTATCCTGTTCAGAGTCACCCATTGCTTTCTGGGGAGGTTGAACCCTGCTGGCTCTGACGTAGGGTCCTGTACAAGGTCATGGTTAGGGAAGTCGGACTCTGCCCAGGTTTTGCGCCATTCTCCTTTCAGGTCAAACTCTTCTAGAGACTTTGCAGAAGTCCAAAAGGGTGTCCGTGATTTGAGGCGCATTTTGGGTAGGTTTCCTAGGTCTTCGTGGATAGGTAGGTCTGGGTTGGTGGAGGTGCGGTGTAGTTCCTTGCGCATTATCTCCTGTCTGCGTACACCAGGGGGAGCGATGTGGGAGAGAGCAGGTAGCCATTGAAGAGGTGTTGACTTAAGGGCGCCAGTAATTATTCTCATAGCCGAGTTCAAGATTACATCTACCTTCTTGGTATGGCAGCTCTCTGTCCACACTGGTGAGCAGTACTCTGCAACAGAGTAGACTAGAGCTATGCAGGCTGTTCGGAGGGTTTGTATGCCTGAACCCCAGCTATTTCCTGCAAGCTTCCGGATAATGTTGACTCTGGTCTTCAGTTTTCCAGAAACCCTCTTGAGATGTTCACGATAGGTGAGGCTGCGGTCCAGGGTAACTCCAAGGTATTTGGGGAACTCTTCATGCTTAACTCTTTTGCCACAGAAGGTGACATTCAGTTCTGTTTTCGCTTGTCGGTTACTGAGGTGGAAGGCAGTGGTTGTAGTCTTATTGGGATTAGGACGAAGGCGCCAGTAGGTGAAGTAGTCCTCCATCTTCTTCATGTCCTCGGTGAGGGTTCTGCTAAGTACGTTGAAATCGGTGGATTGGGTAGCTAGTGCAAGGTCATCTGCATACACAAATTTCCTGGACGTGGTCTCCGGCATGTCACTTACATAGATGTTAAAAAGCAACGGGGCCAAGACAGATCCTTGAGGGAGGCCGTCGTTGAGGGTTCTAGCCGAGCTTGTTTGTCCTCCAAGTGAAACTCTGAATCTTCTGTTGCTGAGTATGGAAGCAAGGATGCGCATGGTTGTCTGACACTTGAAGATGCGGGACGCTTTGAGTAGCAGGCCATGTCTCCATACAGTGTCGTAGAAAATGCACTTAAATGCGCAGATCTGATTGGCTCAAATGCGCGTATTTTCTGACTCGCGTTGATGTTTCATAATATGGTACAGTTGGGAAACATGGCAGCCTCCAGTGGTCAATCAAAGGTGGATTAAATATCATTCATTTTCCCAATACCAATGATAGAGGAAGACTAGCAGTAACAGTAAGGAGCTATATTTTCTTATACATCCTTGCTTTCCAGCGTTTTGTTTCCCCTTAAGTTGTCCATTTACACAAAGTGAAAGGATTTATTTTATAATAATACCAATGTAATGGTGCAGGCTCGGTCACACATACGTGACACATGGCCTGCGCATTGAAAATTAATACACAAAGAAGAAAAAAAAAGGCTCATCAGTGCGTCGTTGTGCGCCCAAATTGTGTCGGCCTACATGCGCAACAAATCCTGACGCACACAGCAAATAACAACGAGTTCATAGCGTTGGTCGCTTGACGAACGAGTAACGAATATTGACGCACACCTAGCGAACGACAACGCACTGCGTGTGCGTCAGCAATGTGTAGCCTATGTGTGACTGGCGCATTATCAATGAAACAATATTTTATTACAATGATTTTAAAGGTTTTCAACGGAAACGCTGACAGGGATACCATAGTGACGAACATGTTCCAGAAACCAGTTAAAGCCAGATTCATCCGGATCAACCCGGTCACGTGGTTTGGGCATATCAGCATGCGGTTTGAACTCCTCGGCGAGCCTTCTACGCAAGGTGGGCAAATATTGATACGACTTATACTACTTATATTTACAGGGTGGCCCATAAAACAAACGGAACTGGGTACTTGCCATTATGAAGAAACGTAAAGACTAGGTTCACTGGATAGATTTTTTTTCTTTTTTCTTTTACCTCTTACGAGGGACTTTATTTCAGAAGAACAATATATACATAATTATACAATTAATAAAATTATAAACTAAAAGTGTTCATATAATTGGCATATTCCTTTTACATTTCTTAATTTGTTTCGAAGGTAAGCACAATTCAAAAAGTTTTTTATTTCTATTTTAACCTCTTTTAATAATATATTGGTTTTAAAATAATTGTTTGCCTTATCATTCACAAATTCAATATAATTTCTATAAATGACAAACTCAGTAATATTAATAATAAAATTAATACACCAATTTTCATTTGCAAAATTTTGCACACCTATTATAATAACTTTTTCATCAATACGAACTATTATTTTATACATATGAAAAATTATATTTTCTATTATTTTCCAAAGGATTTTTATCGCTTTACAACGTAATAACATGTGCAATGTTGTGTTAACACAATTACAAACATCACATTTATTTTCATTCAATATTTTCCATTTAAATAAATTGTCTTTCGAAGGTAATATTCTATGAAGGAGTCTAAAATTAAATTGCTTAATTGTATTAACCGATATTTGTTTCAATTTAAATGTTCACTGGATAGATAATCTTTGAAAGGAATTTTGATACCGAGAACATTAATTTTGGAATAGATGTTTTTGTTCTAGGGCGTCTTTAATGACACCATGTCAGATTCATATTATTTTGTCAATTTTAATGAATTCGCTGCATACAAAATAGCCATTCATGCCAGTCATAGCATCAAGCAGCGATCAATACGGATACTTTTGTCCATGTGCATTCAGTAAAAACGATGTCCAGCAAGGGTATGAGTGAGGAGGGGTTACATTGCCGGGAGAGGATTCCCAACATGTTCTGCATGTGAACTCGAACGTGCAGGTGACAGTATAATTTAGATATTCTGAGTTAAACCTGTGACAGCGGGGAAAGAGAGAGGGATTGAGATGTGGGGATAGGGTCGATTCCCGGGGTTCTCTTCTCATTTTTTTCAACCCGCTAGATGCGCTTCGCCACATACAGTCCTGCAATCATTCGAAGGACGGATGACTGTAATCCTACAGACGGGCAACGATAATGCAATTAAGCCATCTGACACATACATTATTTGTATAAATGCTCAACAGAGACGAAACACAGGGGTAGAAAGAAGGAAAGTTCCCCCAGGAGGTTTCCCACACTCACATAATCTCCACCCTCTCTCTCTTTCCCCACCCGGTATAACGTTGAATCAGAATATCAAAATACCGTGACACGCACAATAACATTCCCGTGCAGAACATGTTTGTGATCACCTCATGTCCCAGAAAATGTTGCCTCTTCTTACTTACTCCCTACCATGCCCCTTTGCTTTAGACCTCGGTTTTTACAGCTGAATACACATGGACAGAATTATTCGTACGTATCATTGCCTAATGCTATATCGGGCAAGAATGGCTATTTGTCAGGCACCGACTTCGTAGAAATTGACACAAATTTGAACCTGACATTTTGGCATTAAAGGACAATAAAACTATGGCTTTCGGCTACTGTTTGTCTGTTATCATTTGAAGGGTAAACAGTCATTTAATTTGATACATTACTTGGCATTTTTGGCCTACTGGATCCCATGAAATCCTTCTGTGAACATACTCAAATTTTACTAATTGTTACGGCGGCAAAAGATGATGGGAGCGGCCATGTTCGTGTAACTACCCGACATGCTTCGCAAATTCTGACGACTGTGCGGATGGCCGAACAAAACGATTTGCAGACTCATCAAAACTTCTACAAGTATTCAAACAATGGTTGAACGGTGAAAACTAGTTAAGTGCAGAAATGCATCATTGCTCGATCTCTGCAGTAGTGTCCACACAAACCTGCGTTCGCGTGAATAGTGGTGTACCCGATAGTGTTTGCACATATTTTTTCCAAAGCAGAAATCTGAGTCGGGGTAATTTTATGCGAAATAAACAAGCATATTACGATGTATAAAGTAGGATAAACTCTATTCTAGAGTTGCATTGGCCTTTGCGCTCAGGAACAAACAATACTCGACCCAAATTAATATTCTCAGTGATATAAAATGTCTTTTAAAGAGATTTTATATCCAGTGAACCTGGTCTTTACGTTTCTTTAAAGGCCAATGCAACTCTAGAATAGAGGTTACCCTACTTTATACATCCTAATATGCTTGTTTATTTCGCATAACATTACCCCGACTGAGATTTCTGCTTTAGAAGAAATATGTGCAAACAATATAGGGTACGGTAGACCACTATTAACGCGAACGCTGGAGGCCGCCATTGTTAGGTATGTGCGGACTACTGAGATCCATCACTGATGCATTCCACCATTCACCGGACCAAACAATTGTTTGAATACTTGTAGACGCTTTGATGAGTCTGCAAATCTTTTTGTTTGGCCATCCGCACAGTCGTCAGAATAAGCGAAGCATGTCGGGTAGTTACATGCACGAACATGGCCGCTCCCATCATCATCTTTGCCGCTGTAACAATTAGTACAAATTTGGGTATAGTATGTTCACAGAAGGATTCGCGGGATCCAGTAGGCCAAAAATGCCAAGTCATGTATACAATTAAAATGTCTGTTTACCCACTACATGAACATTTTAGCAGAAAGTCATAGTTTCATTGTCCTTTAAATAAGAGCAAGTTCCCCGTTCTGGGTTTGGGGGGCTACGCTGTATTAGTATTTATAGAGCGCAATGTATATAGTTTTCCTATACAGAGACGTATTTGTTTGCCTTGGGTCATCAGGGGCAGGGGCCCGATCGCGGACCAGCGATATTTACCACGGTAATTAGCATCATTGGATCTTTACTCATTGATGTCAACATGCTAGAATTGCATACAAATCAACATAACGTAGTAGAGCACACAGCCGCCTTAACTATTTCAACCATAAATGATTACACAAGCTAAAGATCAGTGGAACTAGGGCTGGTCCTGGGTCATGATCGAGCTTTCGGCAACAAAGGGCGGTATAGTTATGTGCTCTGCTACGTTCTGTTGATTTGTATGTAATTCTAGCATATTGACATCGATGAGTTAGAGCCAATGATGCTAATTACCATGGTAAATGTCGCTGATCCGTAATCGGGCCCCTGCCTCCTGGGCTCGGTCGACCCCCACCCCACCAACTTTCATGCCTTTTAAAAAATGATTTTGCTTGGTAGTCAGTG
Source organism: Echinarachnius parma (assembly GCA_037951105.1). NCBI lineage: Eukaryota > Metazoa > Echinodermata > Echinoidea > Clypeasteroida > Echinarachniidae > Echinarachnius > Echinarachnius parma. Next base: position 111,505 of record JBAMJV010001974.1, on the reverse strand, counting down.
TAGTTCTAATGTTGGGGTTGTGAATAGGTAAAATCGATGAGCTTTCAGCAGCTCCGCACCTTGGAGGGCCTTTACAGGGTGCCCCCCACAAAACGGAACGGGGCACTTCCCAAAATATATTATCCATCGGATAGAGTGTCCTTTCCAATAAAAAACGATACCAAGAACAGTAATTTTGGACGAGTACTTTTTGTTGTAGATCGTCTTAAGTGAGACCATGTCAGGTTCCCATTTTTTTCATTTTTTACCGAGTCACTGCCTGATAAATTGCACTTCATGCCCCTCATAGCATTGGACAACTATGCCCATTCTCTTGGGACACAGCTGAATGCACACTAACAATGGCGCGCGTATTGCTCGATCTTCAATGCTATGGCGGGCAGTACGTGCGATTTATCTAGCATTTATCTGACTTGGTAAAAATTGACAAAAAAGGGAATCTGACATGATGTCACTCACAGCGCCCTGAAACAAAAACTACACAACCAAATTAAATGTTCTTGGTATCGTTTTTCATTGGAAAAGTCACCCAATTCGATGGACATAATCATGTTATTATTTTATTTTGGGAAGTGCCCCGTTCCGTTTTTTGGGGCCACCCTGTATAGGGTAGACCTAAAATAGCTCTCGCTTATGCGCTCTGAAATCAGGTTAGAATCCCCCCTTTCAAAATTCTTTGCTATGCCACCGAACAAAGAAATACATTACCAAGGCCCTGTTTCAGAAAGAGATACAGGTCGGTATGAAACATACTTCGCCACGTTCAAGCGCCCTATGATTGTTTGCCCGTGCGTCTGATCTAATTACAGTGTGGAAACCTGCTTTCTTTTAAACGCAGTTACCGACGGCATGCATTTTTCAATGGTTGCGGACGGATCGGCGCTGACCAGCACCTCTGTCGTCGAGAATCACGTGATCGGCTCCTTGATAAAATGCGCCGACTTGTGTTGGCGCAATGGCGTATGCACATCGTTCAGCTACATTCAGCAGGAGAGGGTGTGCTTTATTGGACCGGCAGTCTTCGAAGGCGCAGCCATGCTGACGGACCGCCAGGGGGCTCGCACATTCGCGCATACTAAGCAGTAGTGGGACCAATTTGGACGCGCGTTCATTACCTTCGTCCACGTATACCAATATTTGCGAAGCAATTACATCAACGTTTTTAAAAGTAAAATTAATAAAATATAAAGAATATAATATACTTCTCGTACAATTTTAGGTAAAAGAAAAAGAGTACGTTCTCAGTAACGTGTAAATTATGATGTTTTCCCTTTTGCTTCTCTCATTGTATTTCGTATTTCTTATACTATGTATTTAATGTTGTGAATGTACTTTTAAATTTGAACAGACTTGGAAAAGAACATCCATCAAATTTTGCTAAAGCTAGTTACCGTGTTGAAATAAGAACGAACTAAAAACTAAACCTCGAAAGTCAAACTCAACTCTGTATGCACATCTTGCAGTATCAACATCGAGAGGGTGGGCTTTCTCTGTATGCTCGCCGGACCGACAGACTTCGGGAGCGAAAATATGACGTGCGGTTAGTCTAATAAAACATCGATGTATGAAACTAAGCGATGCATCGATATAGAAATAGTACGTGCATTGTGTACAGACGTATAGACCGGCAGCCCAGAGTTCTTTTGTGCATCGAAAAGCGTACTGATTGTTGAACATATGAATATTTAGAGGAGAATGTAACAAATCCAAAAATATGAGTCTCCCAGGCTGTACCCGGGGATAAAGGGGTCCTTTGCGCCTCCCAAGTTTGGCCCCTGGGGATTGTCCGATGCTTCTATTTTTGTTTGCGAATGAACCGTGTTCAACATCGCTCACTGCGGGGAGAGCGAAACAGATTATAAAGTGATCGCTGATGCGTATCTGGCAATTTCGGAAAATTTTACGATGCCTGTTTTGAAAGACGAAATACACGTTGATGCATTGGGGATTTTATCCAAAACCTGTTGCAACTAAACAATATGTCTTACAGATTACAGAATACATATTGATAACACGTTTGAATATGCCAAAGGCCACAATGGGCCGTATGCATAAAAACAAGCAATTGCTTATAAGCAAATGCTTTAAGCACAAGCAAGAGCTTGTCAAGCAAAAGATCAAGTTCAAGCAATTGCTTAGATTCGTATGCACAAGCCTTTGCTTGTGCTCAAACCTTTTGCTTGCACTGCCAAGCAATTGCTTACGTGTTGGACAAAGGATCGTTACGGTTGTGCGAACATCGCACTGCAGGGCAACAACGCTTCGTGCCCGACCTGGCAGCAGTATTTTTTATTACGCAAATAGGGGGGAAACAGCGCGGAGCATCAGGGGCGTTTCTGTGCAGATCGATGGACAAAAATTGCCGTAAAAAGTCTAAAATAGCAGGAATTTGATCACAACATAACCTCTGGAATATGGAGCTTGAAATCATCCTGAAACGGTACGAAAAATTGATCCTTAAACGCGAATGCCCTGAGTAAGCAAGAGCTCAAGCTGGTCTGGATGTGCTTGAAAAAACGCAAGCAATTGCTTATCAAGACAAGTAAAAGGTTCGTTTTATGCATACGGTTGTAAGCAATTGCTTGTTTGGTAAGCATTTGCTTACGAGCAGTAAGCAATTGCTTGTGCTTGTAAGCAAATGCTTTTGCTTGCAAGCAATTGCTTGTTTTTATGCATACCGCTTCAAGCAAAAGGCTAGCACAAGCAATTGCTTGTTTTTATGCATACGGCCCATTTGCATGAACCCTATCACCAAAACAAGATCAAACAGGGCTTCTACTTACAAATGAATTTTAAGACATTACATAAACACCCGTCTAGAAAATAGCCGAATGCAGAGGAACCAATATGAGCGCATGGCATAGCGACAGGGCCCACACAAACACACACACACACATTCACCTATGGTCATGCGTCACGAGGTCGCCTCCTTTTGCGTTACAAGCCGATTTGAGATCCTGCGAGAGAATGTCTATTGTCCTCTACATGCAGCTATAGCGCCAAAATACACATACCACTGACCTTTACGTCTGATTTTGTGCAGCGATCGTGTTACGTCTGGGTTCATTTATAACATTTACGTACGGAAATACAATTTCTGAAAGTGGAAGCTAATTTTGTTTAAAGGGCAATGAAACCCAAGCAAAATGTTGCTTTCATAGTCTTGAAGAGATTAAGAAGAATAATCTCTGAAAGTTAGAGCATAATCGGGTAAGAAACAAGAAAACTACAGCTCTTTGAAGATGTCCATTTATTCCTATGGGGACCTCAAATTGGCAACGCACTCTGATAAATGTGTGGACAACTCCCCATATGTTTTGTACACAAATGTTCCCATTTTTACAGTTTTCTTCATAATCACATTTTTCCATTCCCCCAACTCATGATATGTTATGTATCAAAGCATTCTACAAAACATATGTTGAACTCGAACGAAGAGTAAACATACATTTTGAGAAAATTGAACAAAACTGAAATTTTGTGTACAAAAGGTATGGGGAGTTGTCCACAACTTTGCCAGAGTGCGTTGCCAATTTGAGTCACTCGAAGAAATACATGGCTCTTTTCAAAGAGCCATAGTTTTCTTATTTCTTGACCGATTGTGCTCAAATTTTCAGAGACTATTCATTATATTTAGTGTCTTATAGTGCATACAACAATTTGTCTGGATTTCATTGTCCTTTAAGACAACTTTGACAAGTCGATCTTCAACATTCAGAGGCATCTTTAGGGCAATTTAACGGATGACATTTTTATCCAATATGTATTCTGTAATCTGTATTAAAGACATATTTGTTAAGTTGCAAGAGGTTTTGGATATAATCCCCAATGCATCAACGTGTATTTCGTCTTTCAAAACAGGCAACATAAAATTTTCCGAAATTGACAGATACGCATCAGCGGTCACTTTGTATCACTCTCCCCGCAGTGAGCGATGTTGAACACGGTACATTCGCAAAAAAAATAGAAGCATCGGACAATCCCCAGGGGCCAAACTTTGGAGGCGCAAATGACCCCTTTATCCCCGGGTACAGCCCGGGAGACTAATATTTTTGGATTTGTTACATTCTCCTCTAAATATTCGTATGTTCAACAATCAGTACGCTTTTCGATGCACAAAAGACCTCTGGGCTGCCGGTCTAGTGCATGTAAGTTTTAATTTAATCAGAGTACTGTGGGCAATACCAGTTCTCTAGTAAAACATCGATGGATGTCCTACCGCACGGCGAAAGATGTGCGACTAAGGTACTCATTGGACCGAATCCAACCTGAAATCCAGCCTTCTGATTTGTCAAAACAAGATCCATTGCTCCTTTTTCTCACATGGTTGAACGTCTATTCACATACCAACCCGTGTATTTCCACATCGATGCACCTCTTTCTAAGATCGATGTTATATAACACTAACTTTACCTCATATATAAGCGCACCCATGTTGGGGTCGAGTCCTTATTTGCATAAATTAATACATATATATATAAATGAACACTTTTTAAATAAAAAATGAAATTACCGTATTATTCAATCCACTTTACTTGACATGCGTGCACACTTTCGCGGCAATCAGGCATTTCACGGCATAGATAGCATACACTGATAAAGGAGGGCATGGAGGGGGGGGGGGGGGGGGGGGAGGGGGGGAGGCTTTCAGGTTACACCCCGTTGCCTGAATATCGAAACCCTGTTCATACGTCATTAGTCACGGTTCAATGAATACTTTTTATAAGTCGGATGACTTGTAACTCATCGCGTATATATGATTTTGTTTAGCGGGGTTGCCCCTTAATCAATTGGGACTGGAGTCAGGGCCTATTAGATCGTGAGCTGGGCTACCTAACATTTTCAAATTATCTGATCAATTTGTGAGGGCCTCCAAAGGGCAATTCCACGGTAACGGAAGGACATTAAGACACATTTATTGTCATTAAATCAAATAATTCCAGGATTCTGCCTTTCATTCATAAATGTTTATGACATTTCGGTGATCCTTGGTGGGACACCTTTTATTTCCAATATTGTTTTTACTTTTGACCTAGTGGCGTACCCAGGATTTTTTCAAGGGGGGGGGGTTATTTTGTAAAATTTTCGAAGCTGAGACCAAGTACTTTCAAAAAATTTCGAGACCGAGACCAAGGCCATTGATTGAGAACCCTCTCAGTGGGGGGGGGGGGGGGGGGGGGGGGGGTAGGGTTAGGGTTAGGGTTAGGGTTAGGGTTAAATTTTAGTCGGGACCACGAACTTAGATATGGACACTAATGGGGCCGGTAACGGAAGGACGGCAAAATGTACATATATTTTTAAGTTCATTATTATTATAGTAACGAGGTCTATCATGTTATGTTGGCTCATAGTTCATTCCCTAATGTTCAAAGGATATTACAATACCTTTACAAATATGGTCATTGGTATATTAATTACAAGAAGTTAATTGCTTTGGTGTTCGGTAACGGAAAGGAATGGTAATGGAAGGACAAAGGTTTTGAATCATTAAAAATACTCTTTATAGAGCACTCAAAAGACTGTAATATTCATCCAAAAAATGCTGTGATATACAATCATCCAATTTGATACCTTAAAAAGGAAAAATACCAGAGTAGATTGAAAAATTAAGAATATGTAGATTTGAGCACAGGATAGTTCCATAATGAGTTTGATGTATGTTCTCTGTTTCTGTGTATTACACTTTTTTAACAATTTTCAAAAGAGGTTTTTAGATAGTTGTTTATGATCTCTCTATCAAATCATTATTTCAACAAAACATCACATGCATAATTTTGTATTAAGAATGGTTAAAAACCAATGTTTTTTTAGAGAGCGCTTCATGTGTTTTAATGGCTCTTTTTGAATGATAACAGGCTTTTTACGTAGTCGTTTGTAATTGTCTATACATTTCGAGCATGGTGGAGTTATAACTATTAGTTTGTAATGTAACTGTGCAGGTTTTGGTTACTAAAGCTCAGCCTTACCAAAACTGTACTACCCCTTTAAGTAGAGGAACATTTACGAGTTCTAGCGCTGATTTATTACAGACGGTTGTATCACATATTTCCTTATCAACAGCAATGTTGTATTACCTATTAGTTGTTACAACCGTTTTTAAGTGTAGGTTTAGGCTATGCCTCCATGCACATGGAATCAACACAGGAATTGATGTATTGTACATTTGATGAATGAATGCACAAACTTTGTAAGGTATATATTATGCTCCTTATTTTCAATCCTTTATCATGTTTATCTGGTCATTCCTCATTGCTCAAGTAATCTCGAATAACTTCGTCTACTTCGATGCACTGTATTATGTTTATTTGTTTTTGTATTACATAAAATAAAAGTTTTTACAGCAGCTAAAATTCAACCGTGTGCGTTTTTGAATAAGTGTGTGTATGTTTGTGCCACGTTGTGGGAGTGCGTGGTTGTGGGTATGTGTCGGTGAGTAATTGAATACTTGTAAGCGTGTTTGTTTGAGGGTGTGCATGTGTGTCCGCATGTGTGTGTATATATGTGTGACTGCGTATGGATTCAAATTGTTCGGAAAAGGTTAACTTAAACTCGGTCAAATTAATTTTATGAAAATAACCCAAAGAAATATGAAATTATGTAAACAGAAATAATGTCTTTGTTTTCATATACAGTTACATTTTAGACAACAAAATACAAATTATACAAAGCATAAACAAGGCAATGCGATATATGTGAAGGTGTGTGTGTATGTTTGGACTTTGGATAGTATTCATTTAAATTCAATGAAATACACACATTCAACAAGGAAACATATTCATTTATATCGTTCTTTGTGTCTTGGTGTTTTTGTCAGTGTGTGTGTGTGTGTGTGTGTGTGCGCGTGTGTGTGTGTGTGTGTGTTTTTTTTTTTTTTTTTTTTGTGTGTGTGTGTGTGTAATTGTGGATGTGTTTGTTTTGATACATTGACGAATACCCATACATTTATTAGTAAACAAACTAAGTCCGTGACCATGTGATATCATACAACAAATCCAATCAAATATTGCTCGTTCGATATCATATACCATGCTCATCGTAATAGGCTTGTATAAATAGTTAAATACACAAATAACTATGTATGATTTGAATTATCAAATCAATACCTCAAAAGGACCAACGAGAACAAATATGAAACCCTAAATATTACATTAACCCAACTAAAGCTCTTGAGACCAAATCTATACCCTAACCATATAAATAACTTCAGTGGCCAAGCGCATAGGACAGGTACATACAGTAATTGCTTGCGCTCTGAGTTGTTACAGCTCCATTATCATCGCATAAATAAGTGTCGCTCACAGTGCATACGAAACACGCATTATAAGCGTGATTGACTAAACGAACAGTTTTCCCTTGGTCGGGATATAGAGCGCAATACTAGAAACCGGACATTGGAGATATAATAGATTGTCTTTTCGTTAATTACCCATTACAGTTCATGCATATTATATTTCCCTAAAAAATGTGTTAAACGTACCATGCTGAACGTGTTTTAACAGGTGTAATTGTCCGATGATTATGTTCGACCATACGTTCATACATGATATTAATATTACGGTATGTCATTGATTGCTATTATTCCTACAGCAAGCGAAATATATTTATATTTTTTGCCCGTACAAAGCCAGAAGGGGTGGAGCAGTTTTTGCAGTTTCGAGATAATCGGTGTTTATATGACCGTGCCTTAAAGGGTACCACCACCCAAAACTAATATTTGTATAAAAGAAAGGTAACATCTTTAGTATTCCATTCCATCAACAAGTTCACAAAAATATGTTTGCAGAAAAGAAAGAAAAAAATTGGAAACCGCATCACCATTCTAAAGCATGCGTTTATGCGGTCTGAATTGTGTAGACTACCGCGGGTGCAGCAAGCGAATCGCTCGGAATTATATTGCCTACAAACGTACGCGTGAGTAGAATTGGCGCACTCGCAAACCAGGAACCAGGAAATAGTAGTGGTTCCGTAAGTGGTGGAAATTAATTTCTTTGTTTATGAATTACTCAACCCTTTGCAAAATGTTAGGTACCTATTTGATATCACAAAACGGTACCAAAACATGTAGTAATGTGTTGTTATTTGCCCGGTGGTCCCCTTTAATCTTATTTCTATTAACCCGCTCCGTGCTAAAATGTTCAATCCCCATATAGTTAAAACAGGACTCACCAGTTTCCTGTAGGCAATGGCTTAATCCATCTGTCCATGCAAATGGTATTTTGCTTTTGATATTTAAATAGTATGTAGTTCATATTACGTAGATGATTCTTGCCAATGTGTATGTATCATTTTGAATACAAAGGTATTCAAACTTTCTGGAATTAGTCTGTCATAAAATGGGGTAAGGAAAACGGAGTACCTTAAATATACAGTTTACTGACCAGAATAATGCATAGGAAATGATAACACACTACTTAAGTATCCTTTAATGATGAATTGTTTTTGGAATATATACAGGATGCCTCAGGAAAAAAAGGACATCACACTTAAAGGGGAGCCAAACTCTGTCATTTTCGCTTACTGTTACTGATAAGTGCAACATTCCCGTCACTTCTATAGTCGGGTATTTCCTCTTGGGTATCACTTACAATGGAAATAATCAATTATTTTGAAACAAGTATTATCTGTTTTGACTGAACGCTGGAGGCTGCCATGTTGTCCAACTATACCATATGAAAAGTCATCTGACCTGGCACTTAACAAAAGCGAGTTACGTAGCCACCGACATAGCAGCAGACTCGACAACATAAGTTACAAAACCCGCTTTTGTAATGCAGGCTCAGATGCGTTCTGATGACGTATCATGCGGAACCGTGACGTCATAGCTATTCATTAGCATGGGTAATGGTTGTAAACAATGTCAGGCAAGCTAGAAATTTGCGACATAGCGGTTGCTAAGGAGACGATCGTCCAGATCCACCCCAATACCGAAAACCAAAATTACTGGTAGTGTCAGCAGCTAACCAGGGCTAGGGTGTGCATGATCCAGTGGTGTTGCGTGATCGGACTGATTTTTGACACTCTATGTAAGTATTTCTATCATTAAAAAAAAGTTCCCTTATGATTTTATTTTTTTGATTGTGTTATTTTATTATTGTTGGTTACGTGCCCGTCTTGTCCCTTCGGTGCTTCGTCACTGGTGTGACCCATCCCTGGTTCAAGGATGGCGTGTTTGTCCATTAATCGATTACATACGGGACCATATATAGCGTGCCATGTGTTAATGATAATCAACTGTAATGAAAACGTAATGTTGACGTTTGTTTAAACAAAATAGCAGTAGAGGAAGTAGCCAAGTGGAATTTAATTTTCCTTCATGCCTGTTAATTATCACCGATGTGATGCTTTCAGGCATACCACACAATGACCATCAACCAATAGACCAACCAATTCAAAGTCAATATCGATCATTGGCATCGATCATGATTGACTGATGGCGGTTGCTCCGACACAAGCAGACAAGAGAAAACAAATGGCTGACAAACATTTCTTGCAATCATTGTTGTTTCCATTAATATGATAAAGGCTTTCATCAACTTACGGAAATGTGCTCAACAAGGAACGCGCCATGTTTTCTTTTTTAGTCGTGTATTCATAAGTGTCGACCTCGAAGATGTGGTCTCTTTAAAAGGACTGTCCGCCTTTTACAAATCGTTACAAAACAGTTTCCAGTAGACGGATGAGGATGAATGCAACACACACACAAATTCAGATCGAACAGCCCTGTAATTTGGATTCTACGAATGAAAAACGAATGCGCCCCTCCACCAAACTATATATCGGTCAATAAAGGAGTTTAACTGATTAAGCATAATATTACAACAATATTGTACTTATTCTTGTAAAGGTATTGTGAAGCCGACATTTGTAAAGGTATGTCACGGAAAAGGTATCGAAAATGAAGAATATACAATTACATGTAGTCAGTTTTAGCGAGTTTGGGTTATTTTGTTTAGTGTTCGCTTACGCCATTGTTCGATCACAATCTGTGCGCGGGTCAGGTAGTGGTAACGCACAGCAACGTGGTACTCCGTGGAATGCGCCGTGAGCGAAATTTCGCACCGGGTGAATACTCGTATAATGCACAACTAAACGCGCTGTGTCTTTTTATTATGTTGAGGTCTATAACTCCACGAAAAGGAGATTTCAAGCCCTAATTTGTTCAGGCATGCTGTTAAATGACATTTTCTTTCATAAGACAACTTCGCAACTTTTGAAATTTGGCTTGCAAAAGGAGGACAGTCCCTTTAAAGGCAGTTCGGATTGATTGATCACATTTTGAGGTGTCATCTTATGAACGCCTTGCGCACGGTGCGTGTCCTACATCGTGTACATGGTCTCAGTTACTTAGCCTTAGTAATTCAAAATGGCGACCCGCACTTGATGATCTCTAATAATTTGAAAACTAGAGCACCGTATGTAACCGTTTAATAGGCGTACATTTATTTACCATTGACTCTTGCACACGGTGCGACTCCTACATTGACCCAGCTGTGGTTTTATGCAGCGCGCGTAAACTAAGCCTTAGTAATTCGTAATGGCGACCCACACTAGTCTTGATGATCTACCCTTGACTCTGTAGAAGAAGCAATATAGCAATATCGATTATGACCTCTCATACTATTACCCGATTCCTTAGATGGCAATGATGATGTATCTATGACGCATATTATGACATCGATGACATGACAACCTCGATCCGAAGAAAGAATTATCGTTTGGTTCGATGAATGGATAGTAAAGATATATATAATATAATCATGATTATGGTGTACCCAGAAATCGGCAAATGGGGGTGGGCCGTAATGGATAGAAAATGGAGGTAGCGAGGCAAATGAGATCATGGGCGTTGGGGCATATTCTTCTCAGGGGGGCTGAGGTCTCTTGCCCGAATTTCCGAATTTTCAAATGACAAGCAAAACTAAAAAAAAAGGTCCTCGCCTCTTTGATGCCCAAATGATGGCATGTTTTTGTTTGATTGTTAAGTCCGAAATAACACGATTTTGCCCGATTATGCGCCGGTTTTGCCCGAAAATAAAAATGTTCTGCCCAAATATAACATGACTTTGCCCAATTATGACATGATTTTGCCAGAATATGACATGTTTTGCCCGAATTTCAGGTGCGTTTGGCCCGAATATGGTCGTTTTCAAAACCCCAAGGGGGGGGGGGGGGGGGAGGGGGGAACTGCAGCCCCCGCCTCCTTCGCCTATGCATCTAGGTTGCCGGCTTCAGGCATCGGTCAATACTGCAACATACTACTAGGCACATCAAAAGCGGGATGAGATGCGATTCACTACCATAATGCACCATCTTTTTCAGATGGGGCTGTAGAGCACGACTGCAGATGTGGTCTTCACGAGAGCACGCCTTACAACATCCTTATCTTCTTCTGCTTTTGGCGACGCCCCGCATTTCTGCTTTTGGAAGCCCTGCAATCGTTCGCGAACAGTAAAACCGTTATACATAGCTGACGGTATTTGCTCGAGTACAGTCAACGAAAGAAATTGAAGCTGACAATTTTGTCGAAATTTATCTCTGGAAATCGCATGAACACAAGCTCCACACATTCATTCAAATACAGTGTCTATATTGTTACTGCTGATTTCTTGCGAGGAATCGTTGCTTGAACGGGATTTTTTGACTCAATGAGGGTTTCTCAAGTTAGCTGGGACATCTAAAACAAGAAAGATGGCACGAATGAGAAAGGTATGTTTGTATAAATTTAAAGCCCAAAAGCAGTTATGAGAAGTTAAGGAAATCGACTCTACATTATTTAAATGAAAATTTGTAATCAAGTGCTGGTCGTTATATTATTTTTCACTTCAGCACCATGCACATTTCAAAGTAAATAGACATTCAATTTCGTACCCCTGCCTATTCAAATTACTTTTTTCTTCATCAATTTAACACTGCACAATCGTCATTCAGTTTTAGCGCCATTAAATATTCTGTGCTAATAAATTGAAGTTCCTAAGGCGATTTTTGTTAATTGGATGCTACTTTTTAAACTATGTTTGACAGGATTTTGCGATCGCTCTCGAAAAATTAAATTGAATGTTAGTTTTAGTTAACCAAATGATGATCCCAATCCGCAGTCAATTTCGCGCTAGGTTGAATGATCGAATAGTCAGTTTGTCTGCGATTCTGACAAATTTGACCGAGAAAAACTATATTATTTTGTATAGTATGGTCGGTGATAAAAGCGTATATTTTGGCTTTTACCATTTCACATTGCATTATGTTTCTTGGTCAAAATACGAGTCATTGATTGGCAAACCTCAGTCATATGATGTTAAAATATTTCATTATATCACACGGAAGAGCAGCGATATATCGATAGAGGAGTAATTTCTTTTAGACCTATGGCAAAGAATTAAGCGATGCAATCGATTGCAGGTGTTATATTCCATGCTGCAAGAGAGGTTGTACGATGACGTCACAATGATTTGTCAACCTTTCAATCGAAAAGCCACATTTTCGTATCGAGCTCGGAGAGCTAAAAATGTAAACATGTGTTACTTTTGTCACAATTATAACATAACATATGTTAACTTTGTTGTCGGGACAATCATGGAATGTTCCCTCGGGATTAAAAATGATATTTCGTGAAGACAATAAGTCCCTTGACTTCGTCTTGGGACTTCTTCCCTCAATATAATTTCAAATCCATTGGAGAGGGACATTCCGTGATATTCCCTCCACCACCAGTTAATATCTGAATAATACCGGCCTTTAATGAGGATTCTGCTAGGATGAAAAGTCATTGGCGTTTCCGCCAATGTTGCTATTGCCCGTGAACGTACTACGGCAATCTCCGCGTTGTAATACTTGATTTACATTGTATTTCTTTTTTGATCGATTCGCAGGTGATGATGGTGAATTTTCTCTTTGTCGTGGGAGAATTAACCAGGCTTAGCGTTCAGCAAAATTGTGAGTATTTCCCCTTTAAAGAATATTTGGGAAATATTTGACAAATTTGTTATAATTCTTTTCAGATAGCTAGTTGCATTTTGGGTCTATAGTATTAGTATTGCTAGTTCTCCTTTTCAATTTCATTTTGATAACAGGGAGTCCCTTTGAATTGTCAGAACAATGCATTTAAACATTTTAAATTGTCTCGCCATGTTCGTATCATTGATGTTAATCAGTCTGAGCTTAGAATTATGTTTCTGTGTTTTGGGTTAGGGTTTGGGGTTAGGAGTCAAACATGTTAAAGAGCCCGGTATGTGTTTAGGAGATTAAAACGCTGTATACACAAATGTTGTGTAAAAATGGTTGCTGAAACTTTTTATACAACTTTAGGTGTAGTATGATTAGTTGTAGAAAGAAGGAGTTGTGTAAAGCGGCCGTTGAAAGGTTTGTTGAAAAGTGTTAAATCACGTGATAGTTTCGACCGCGAAATCGCCGTGCGTGTACGTCGTATGCGATATAACGCGAATGCTTGACCGTACGCGTGTGCGTGTGTGTGTGTGTGTGTGTGTGTTCGTATGTAGGTCCATGAGTTTTTTTTAATTAGTTTTCATTAGTACTAAGGTATAAGGACGATGTGCACAATATACCTTTTAGTACTGCTCAGTGAGCATTGTCATGTAAATTGCAAGCCCTTTGAGAGCTAAAGTGATGTATTGTCCTTTCTTGATACGGATCACTACATTCATTAGGGATCGCAGTTTTTTGTTCCACTAACCACGAAAGATGCGGCCTTCAAAATCATTATATGAAGGGAATTTTGTCAAATAATGTTATCTTTGCGCAGAGGCAGTATCGTAGCCAATGAGGTTTATCCGAGGCGCGATTATTGCACAATATTAAACAAGAGTTGTAAAGATCTTTTACAACAGTTGTGAAATTTCTTCAACAACAGGTTTATTCTAAACAACGGTTGTTGAAAAAATGAAAACAACAGTTGTGTAAACTTTAAACAACTGGGTTTGTTGAATGTTTTCAACAACAGTTAGATGGTTCATATGTTAAACAGCGGTTGTTGAAAATTTTCAACAAGTTGTTGAATTGTTTTACACAGCGTTTTAACAGCGTAGGTCAAGTTGTTAGGTGTTATAACCGTCTACGTTAGTATTGTCTTCGGGTTAGGTTTGGGGTTAAGGTTAGGATTAATCAATTTACCGTATTTCTATTCCAGGTTTTTAAGAGGATGAGTCACATTCACTGTTAAAGGGATAGTTGCTATAGAGGGCGCTACACAAAATAATCTTTTTGTGAGATAATGAAACAGTGCGTGTCAAATTTGAAAGAGCATTCAATTTTAATGACAGAAACTTTATTTGATCAAAATCGGTTCAGAAATGGCTGAAATATCCATAAACATAACAATTCTAATAATTGTGGGGCCCCACAATTATTTAATACATTTGAACATTTTAAAATGCTTTCTCTTTTCAAAAATAAAAAAAAGTTTTTTTTTAAGTTGTTGATTATCTCTCTATCTCAGTCCTGCTCTATCTAATCACTATTTCATCAAGCATCACATGCACAATATTTGGATTTAAAATGGTTGAAACCAATGAGTTTTTAGAGAGCGCCCTTTGAGTTTTAACGGCTCTTTTTGAATGATAACAGGCTTTTTACTAAGTCATTTGTAATTTTGTATTCCTTTCGAGCATAGTGGAGTCGTTAGTAATGTAATGGTGCATATTTTGGTTATTAAAATTCAGTTTGACCAAAACTGTACTCTCTTAACCAAAACTCAACTATCCCTTTAAAACATAATAATATTCTTTGGATCTTCTGTTTATAAGTTAATTTTCCTACTTTTAGAAGTTCCATCCATATCCATTATTTAAATGTAATGTACATGTTTTGTTTGTATGTTATTACAATTGTACCTTTCCTTGATATGGTTTCTTGTTTATTCACCATGTAATGTTTTAATGGAATTCTAAAATAAAGTTTAAATTTTAATTTCAACTTTAATTTTCAAGGAAGCATATATTTTGGGGAAAACATTTCGTTTTGCAAAACGAAATGTTTTTCAACACAAGCCCCCTTTTCATAGTCATTCAACAATACTGATCAGTTAGTTTGGCCAATACAGATTATTTCGGTAACTTCCAAATACTGTTATTTGGCTTTAAGGTCCCTACAAAACATAATACCCTTTGAACCCGGCCTATGTATCCACTCATAAAGGACTTCTCACCATGACCACTAAAGTAACTTATGAATATACAATTATTTTTTACCCGTCACCTGAACCCGCAGGTTCGAAATTTATTGCGTGTCTTATCTTGTGTTATTTGAGTAAATATCATTTCAATTTCTTAGCAAAACATTTCATTAAAAAGCAATTTTTAAAACACGAATTAAAACATTTTCTCCCTCCCATACCCCCCCCCCCCCTATCAAATGGTGTGTGTGTGTGTGTGGGTGTGTGTGTGTGTGTGTGTGTGCGTGCTTGCGTACGTGCGTGCGTGCGTGGATACACGTTTAGTCATTCACCATTTGGTATGAATGCCAACAAGCTAAAACACCCCTTGAAAGAATCCTGGGCACGCCTATGGTTGGGGAACAAACTACACGTACCCCCGTCCGTGTTACTCCTTCTTAAAGTTTGGTTACACAGCTGAATGCATATTAAGAATGTTTCTTTAGTATGGCATGTAGCCCGTGTCGTTGAGTTTGTATTTATTTATTTATTTTTTTTTAATTTTTTTTTTTAAATTAATTTTTATTATTTATTGATTTTTTTTTAAATTTATTTATTTATTTATTTATTGATTGATTTTATTATTATTATTTTTTATTTTTTTTTTGGGGGGGGGGGGGGGGCATCCTGTATAAGAGAAATTCGGAAAAAAACGAAACCTGTTCCATGCTTATATTAATAAAAACGAGTATAACTAGGTATGTGAGAACCGAGTTCTACGCAAGTGTTGTGGATGTTTACTGTGTTACGAGTACCCTTAAAAGGAGAATCCGAGGCTCGTTCGCAACTTGATCTATTTTTCTTTTTTTCATTTAACCCGAACAGCGCTGCCAACACTTGGACTCGAGGACGGTCGCATCACTGATACACAAATTTCAGCAACTAGCTGCTGGGATACTGTCCTCTGCTTCTGGAGATCAAGACTCAACATGACTGCCGGTAACTATCATTCCCGACGCACACAGAGCCGATCCGACTGAAATTTCAGTAGGATCGAGTCGAATGATAAGTCGACTCTGTCCATAGGCGCTGGAAGTGGGGGGAGGGGGGGGGGGGGGGGGCAGGGGGGGGGGGGTGGCCGCCCCCCCCATCCAAAAAGTGGGGGGCAAAACGCGTTTTTGCCCCCCAAAAAGCCCCCCCCCCCTCAAAAAAAAATTACAAAAAAGAAAGAAAGAAAGAAAGAAAAAGGAAAAGAAAAAAATTAAATGAATCAGTCAATACTTTGTGTGATGTGCACTAAATTGCACCATTTCAAGTATATGAATGCAAAATCTTCCCCGTGGGAGGGGGATACCCCCTCCCTCAGGGGCGTTTTTGCGATTGGGGGGGGCGAAATTTGAAATTTTTCGAGAGTGACCACTGAGAGAGCTAACAATCCCACATTTAGCATTCCCGAAAATTGTATTATGCGCTCATTACAAGTGTCTTGATGGCTCGTAGACCTGACTTTGGGGGCACCCACATTTGGGGACAATAATGGGGGTCCAGGGGGCGGACCCCCGGAAGCTTTTAGATTTCAAACATTTGCTACTCCTATCATGCGTGTTAAAATTGTATAAAATAGTGAACCTACTCGTAACGTATTCTCAAAGGGCATAGCGAAGAAGAGATTGAGCCTTGCATGAGATGGATCCACGTGATCCAGTATATATAGCCATCGATATACTCTAGGGCGTCAACAACTCCTCCAAAGTGGAGGGGAGGCATTGCGAGGAAGCGAAGCGACCGAGCGGAGAAAGGTGTTGGAGGGGGTGTCCCCCTCCCACAGTAGGGAGCTTTTGTATTTTTGGGCGTGAAATTGTGCGATTTGGTTCACACCTAACATAAATTTCACGTTATATGAAGTCTATTGAACCAAACATACATAATGACAAAGAGAGGGGGACAATCTCCTCCACTTTCAAATATGGGGGACATGATATTCCGATTTGACCGAATTGACTATTTCAGATTATTTTATTTTATGTGACGGCGTGATATAAACTAGGTTCCAAAAGAAACTTATCACTTATTCAGAGCGACACACATTAAAATCCAAAACATAAACATTAATCATAATTGGGCATATATTAGCTATAATACTCCTTAGCAAGCTCATCTAAGAAAAATCCTGTTTGCTTTAGTCAACAAAGAATACAATTAGGTGAAATCGCAAGAAGTAATTTTTCAAAAATCACATAAACTGCTCGCCTTCCAGGCACAGAGCTCGGTCCGGACAATAGCCAGTCTAGTGGTTACATAATCCGCTTTGAAGTTGAAGGAATAGCTATTGAAAATTCTGAATAGACCACCTTTCGTCGAGGTTCGCAGCGGGCAATTTCTGTGATTTTTAAAAAGTGACCTGTAGTGGTTCAATCGCATTTTCTCTATTTTGGCAAAAGCAAACTTTAAGCTTTTAAGATATGCTTCATAAGGAGAATGATGGCTTATCTGTGTCAAAATTTGATTCAATTTGATGATATGGATTTTAGTGAGCGTCGCTCTGAAAACGTGATAAGTTTCTTTTGGAACCCAGTTTAGATGAGGGTTTAATAAACTTCGTTTGAGGTGTGCGTTTGAGAAATTACACTGCCCAGCATATTTCGAAATGTGAGTTCCCACAACCCAAATGAAACTTGCAATGAGAAACTGTATGCGCGCGAAGCGCGCGGCAAAAATGAGATTTATAGTCCTTTTTAAACTAAACAAAAACAGCTATTTTTTGATAATTATTGATAAATGTGTCTTTTCACTCTTTGCCATTATATCACTCAATTTTTTTCTTCCTCATTTCCGGAATTATTGGGGGGCGAAATGATATGTTCGCCCCCCCCCCCACAATATTTTCATTGGTGGGGCGACCGCCCCCCTTGCCCCCCCAGGATCGACGCCCCTGCCCTCCCTAACCCTCCCCCTCTGGCTCTGACCCAGCCCTCGGTCGCTTTGCTCCCTCGGGACTAATTTTTGGCTGTAAGCTATGTTGTTGGATCATACATAATGTAAAAGTTCAAGTTCAAGTTCAAGTTAATTTTATTGTCCATAAGGAAATGTGTTGCGTTACATGCAATAATCGGAGAAATACAAAATACAAAATATTTACAACAAAATATACATTTACATAAATCAAAGGTCTTTTCATCAATTCTTTCAAAATAACTATTAGTCTGTTCATAATAAAGACAAACAAAGATACAATGCTTAACACATGATGTTTATAGACATTTTCAAACAATATGTATTTTGATCATTTTAGTAATTTTGTGTGTCCAAGAATTATATCCATATATCAAACATTTATCATATCAAATAATTTTATATTATTCAAAATCAATATCATTCCATTTTATTAACATGCTCATCAATTCCTTTATAAAATTAAATATTTAAACTGTATCGCTAATTCCATATCATTCAAATTATTACCAATATTGAAACTAGACATATTCATATAATTATGCTCATTCTATAATACATATTGCAGAGTATATAATTATCTTAATTCAACACAATTTAACATAGTATTATTTATTGAAACTGCATAGAAATTTCTCATATAATTATGCACGTAGTTCATTATCCAATTAATAATTATTTTAGAATATTTCATTCCCATAAAGTCTATCGATTTGTAATTAACCACTATTTAGTGTTATGAATTGGGTGGATGTATTTACATGATATATTTATACAATAAAAGCAATATATATGAAAGCTAGTATTATACATATCAAATCAGTGCATAGCATTATGTTATGTGAGTAATTATAATTATTTTATAATAAAACTATAATCATAGTAACATAAACAAAACTAAGGAACCAAACATTTGCAATATTGACGTTGAAATTGAAATGATCAATTTATCTAAAGTCATACAAATCAACTAATTAATCAATTTAATAATTTATTTCCTAATTGTAAGTAATTTAATTGAGATTGATTTTACTTATTTCAATTCAATGTAGTACATGACATAAGCATAATAGTACATGTACAAACAAACAGTAACACCATATAAAACTAGGAGTAAGACTTAAGGGCCGAATTCATATAGCCTCAAGTTCTATACTATCTATTTTTCATTCAATAGCCGAATTGAGTATGGAATGAATGAATTAAAAAACCGACTTGTTCTGGCTAGAGTCCCTTTATATAGAGAGTTGCGACAACTGGTGTGCACAAATGGATACAAAATGGCGACAGCTGGTTTAAGTTACTGCATACAGGAATGCTGAGTTCAACAATGCGCTAAACTATGACTGAACCTCTTTGAGCATTCAGTGGTTTAAATTCCTTTCGCCATTTTGTATCCATTTTGTGAACAATAGATGTCGCAACTCTTACTATAAAGGGAATCTAGTTCTGGCCATCTGCGATTGCCACCTATGTCCACTCCTTAGTTTATTGTAATTACAATGGAGCGGGTGTGAGGGATCGGCTACAATTGTGTAGGCTTTAGAAAGTGTCTTTTCCTCACAGATTGTGTCTAAGTCGATCTCATCACGATTCATAGTTTTGCTTGTTCGTTTTGTTACCCTGCGCAGTTTGTCTTTATCTTTTTGCTTTGCGTTATTATACCAAACTGTACTATCTTGGGTGATGTGAGTTTGGATTACAGAAGTGTAGAACAAATACATAATCCTCTCATTGACATGAAAAGCCTTGAGTTTACGAAGAAAATATAATCTTTGATCACATTTTACAAGTGTCGATTTCACTTGCTCTTCCCAATTTAACTGATGGTCAATATGGGTGCCCAAGTATCTATAGTGTTGTACATTTTCAATACATTCATCATTTATATCAATGTGAACATCTAAAGGATCAAATTCCTTTTTTAACCTAAAATCAAATATCTCCTTTGTTTTAATTGGGTTCAACAGAAGATGGTTATCCTTACACCATTTCTCAAAGGAGGAGATTCTGTTTCGGTATTTGTTCTCATTTTCTTTAATTAATCCAACAATTACAGTATCATCTGCATAGATATGCACCGATGGAAAATCGGAGGTACAATCGTTTGTATACAGAATAAACAGACTAGAGGATAGAACACAGCCTTGTGGGGTCCCGGTGTTTGTAGTGAGTTTGTCAGACAGAGTTTCGTTAACTCTAACCCTCTGTGATCATTTATCCACAGGATGAGAGATGGGTTCACTTCTAGTTGCCTAAGTTTCTCAATCAATTTATACGGTTGTATTGTGTTGAAAGCGGAGGAGAAGTCTACAAACGTAGCTCTTACGTTACACCTTGCCTTGTCTAGGTGTTGGTACAGCGAGTCCGTCAGCGCGAGAACCGCATCATTGACCGAGCGATGTGATTGGTACGCAAATTGATTCACATCGATGCGCTCGCGAATTGGACCAATCAGCTTCTCTAGCACGATTCTCTCCAAGCACTTCATCACAATAGACGTTAAGGCGATTGGCCGAAAGTCGTTGTTTTCCTTCGGGCGTTTGTTTTTGGGCACGGGAGTAATGACGGACGACTTCCAGCAAGATGGGACAGTTTTCTCGTCTACAGACCTCTGAAACAGCGTGCAGTAGGGGACCGCGAGTTGCGATGAACATTTCTGAAGAACTCGTCCGCTAACACCGTCCGGGCCAGAAGCCTTTCTGGGGTTGATCGCTTTGAACCTTTTCTGAACTTCAGATTCATCTATGACGAAGGGGCGGTCTTCGGAAAGAGAGGCGCGTGTCTCCTCTAGTTGTTCATCGAGCGTATCGTCGAAATCGCTGGTTTCAAAGCGGCTGAAGAATGTATTGAGTTCGTCTGCCTTTTGTTTGGGGTCATCCTCTTTGGCGAACGCGTTTTCCCTCTTTTTACTGGAATAATCCGTAATTACATCTAGGCATTTCCATGCATCTCTGGGATTGTTTGTATGAAAACAATCTTCAAGTTTCTTTCCGTATTCTTCTTTTGCTTTACTGACTTCTCGTTTCATTTCACTTTTTAATTTCACTTTTTAATGTGGCATAATTTATATGGTTTATGTTTTTATGCACCAAATTGCACCATTTCAAGTATATAAATGCAAAATTTCCCCGTGGGAGGGGGATACCCCCTCCAAAACCCTCCCCCTCTGGCTCTGCCCCAACCCTCGGTCGCTTCGCTCCCTCGGGGCTCATTTTTGGCTGTAAGCTTTGATGTTGGATCATACAAATGTGGCATATGGTTTATGTTTTTATGCACCAGAATGCACCATTTCTAGTATATAAATGCAAAATCTTCCACGTGGGAGGGGGATACCCCCTCCCAAACCCTCCCCCTTTGGTTCTGCCCTAGCTCTCGGTCGCTTCGCTCCCTCGGGACTCACTTTTGGCTGTAAGCTATGTTGTTGGATCAAACATAATGTGGCATATGGTTTATGTTTTTATGCACCAAATTGCACCATTTTAAGTATATAAATGCAAAATTTCCCCGTGGGAGGGGGATACCCCCTCCAAAACCCTCCCCCTCTGGCTCTGCCCCAACCCTCGGTCGCTTCGCTCCCTCGGGGCTCATTTTTGGCTGTAAGCTTTGATGTTGGATCATACCAATGTGGCATATGGTTTATGTTTTTATGCACCAGAATGCACCATTTCTAGTATATAAATTCAAAATCTTCCACGTGGGAGGGGGATATCCCCTCTCAAACCCTCCCTTTCTGGCTCTGCCCTAGCCCTCGGTCGCTTCGCTCCCTCGGGACTCTTTTTTGGTTGTTAGCTATGTTGTTGGATCATTTTCTATGCACCAGATTGCACAATTTCAAGTCAAAAAATGCAAAAGCTCCCTACCGTGGGAGGGGGGACTCCGCTCAGTCACTTCGCTCCCTCTCGGGCTTGGTCGCTTTATCCTCGCAATGTCTCACTCTCATCTCTGGCTCAAAGTTGGCAACTCTGTGAGTGTGGTTGGGCATGAGCCCCTAAGCACATAAATCATGAGCCCCCTTAGGGTTTTGCCCCCCCCCCCCAATCCAAAAGTGCATCCGGCGCGCCTGACTCTGTTTGCGCCATGATTGAACCATGGGAGCCTGGGTTAGGGTGAACCAGGAGAGGGGTTTCCTTCCCAAGAGGGGCCCCTAGAGTGGCTGGCGGAGGCGAGCGGTGGGCCGGTGATGGGCCCTGGTTAGCAGTGGACCAGGCCCAGAAGGCCCTAAACTGCGAGAAAAGCTCCGCCTGGACCTGGGAAGGACCAGGGGCAGCGGCCACGGAAGGTCTCGTCATAGGAACCACGGGCGCCGGAGATCGGGGGGTCAACTCTGGCATAGGTAGGCACTGTTGAGGCCTAGGATTGGGCGGTAGCGGAGCCTTGGGGCATGGAGCCGCTGGTATGGCAAACAACTGGTCCCGTGCATGGTGGGCCCTGGAACTCACGGGCGCCCGGGACTTCCGCCCTGCGAGGCAGGGAGGAAAGGGCTCTCTTATTTCTTCTTGGCCTGGGATGAGCCAGGCTTTTAAGGGATTTTGGTTGACTTGGGTAAAATTTTCTTCTGCGCCAACCCCTCCAGGGAGGGAGGTAGGCGCGGCAACATTCATCAACACCTCTCCCGACACGGCGGGGGGCGCGGAACCTATATCGTGCCTCCCCTAACCCTAAGCCTAGTCCTCCCCCTCCACTAAAGGAGCAAGAGAGCTGGGCATTAGGCGTACCCTTCTTTGCCTTCTTCTTCTTCTTTTCCTCCGATATTCTTTCCTCAGAGCCCGGCCTGGGCCGAGCGCGAATCGAATCAGATGCGGAACGATTTGGAGTCGGATGATCGCTAAACCACTTCTCCAGTTTAGACCATTGGTCGGCTGGCCATTCCTCACACAACATGACAACTAACACGGGCGGTCCGGACTGCACGGCCTGTGCCGAGGACATAATTTATGGTTATCCCACACCGCCAGAAACCGCTTGCACTGCGCACAGTTGTTGGCCATCTTGAACTAAGTTAAAAAAGGGAAGAAAAATGTAACAACCACAAAAGGTTAACACCGGGAGGACTCCTGGTAGGAATAATAAGAATACATATATTAATGCAACAGAAGTAATGTATATAATTATATAAACATATAAATATATATTCTGAAAAAAAAAAGAATACCAAAGAATAATTTTCAATACAAACTAGACATGAAATTCGTCATAGACGAATTAGGTGATCCGTACCCATTTGAAAATTTATCCTTTGAACCTTTCCACAACAAGTTTAAACCAATTTTATTTGGAGGAAATCTTAATGAGGAAAAATTATTCAGAGGTCTATCTCTAAGGATTTGCAATCCAAGATGGCGTCCAAAAAAGCAGTTGTTTTGTCTTGTTATTGTGAAGATCATATTAATTATCTTAAATAAGGGTCTTATTGAAGTACACAATATTATGTGGGACACATGTGCAGAGTTTATCTAGGTTCGAACTCCATATTGATTGCAAGGCATGTACCCTTCATGCCATGAACATCTTATTACATGTAGCTGGAAATTATAAAGGTCTATACAAATGGTTGATTTAGTATTTTAAAAAATTAGATGTATTTTTGTTTCCACTATTAAAAATAGCGGGGAATTATTGTACAGGCCATTGCCTCCCCCCCCCCCCCCCCCCCCCACACCCACACCCAAAAAAGGGAGGGGGGTATATTACCCATCCCACCCCCTCCCCCGATCTATACGCCCGTGAACTCTACCAGTCCAAACTGGAGCTAATCTATGACCATGGATCATCTTACAAGATGATCTTTTACAAGTCTCTTTATTCACGTCCGTAGGACACTATAATACAACACATAAATAATACACTTTCCAAATTGAAAGGGTTAAGGTTTCAGATACAAGTCTGCTTTTTGTCACACTGGCTCTACTGAAACTACCTTTTCACATTGGTGATATATTCCTAATATTTTTCTACAAATATATTAACTGTATATTTCATTACTTTCATTACAACTAAAATTCATATAGCATTTTCCATCACGAAAGCATTAATTTAGTCAGTATGCATGTCTAAAACAACAAAACAATGTATTATCGAGACAAGTATTAATCCCCACTTCGTGATATTCTGAAGCATAATAGATAATCCAATAATTATCACCACCATCATTAACACGTGTAACATAGAATCAGGAATAATCACCTTTAATGCACAGCATACTCGATCCCACCTTTGTTATATTCTGAAACATAATAGATCATCCAATAATCATCACCACCATCATTAACACGGTCGTGTAACATAAAATGTTCCGTCATGATATGTTAGTCAACACGCACCTCTCTTAAATTGTTTACTCCATGGTATGAAACACACATGCATGATATGAAAGAAGAAATGAATATTGTACTATACGTTGGTGTTTAAACATACAGTGAGAATCACAATTCCTTCCCCATGCATTATTTCATTTCTAATAGGGATACTACGCACAAATGCTAGGGGTGAGAGACTATTTTGACCGTTACTGGAAGGAGGGGCGTTTCATAAAATTGTATGATGTAGTATGAGGGCGAAGACCCTAACATTGGGGAGGGTGTTCTGGTCTCGTTAATTGGCAACGCATTATATGCATAGATTTGATGTGCACTGTATTGAGAATCAATTACTGTTTTCAAACATCTAATTAAAAACGCCATAAGTTACGAAACAAAAGAAATATAACGGCTTACCTGGAATTTCTTGAAATATTTGTATGCTAAATTGCAATAAAGGAAAAACAAATGTTGCCATTATTTGAGCAAATTAATAGGAACATATTATTTTTCCTCAATATCTCCACTACAACATATCAAAATTGTAGACGTATTCGAGTGGGATCGAAGGAGATAGAAGCACAACTGCACCTTCCAAACATAATACAAAATTTATGAAATCAATCAAAATTAAATATTCGCTTTTCATGGCAATTTGATGACGTCATGATGTCCGGTTTGCGAACTTTGAATATCGCACTATACCTACAACTCATACTCTATCACGAAAACATAACGACCAAAATACTGAACATGGATTTTCAAATTTATGATCAATTGAACAGGGCATGTTTTTACCACATTTTCACATATTTTACGTATGGCAGCACGCGCGGATTTCATGTGTAGCACGCGCGCATCGGCACATTTCCGGTCGGAAAGAGATAGTAATTGTTCAGAATCGTCCCAGCTACAAGATATCAAAACTTGGGACAGATTCAAGCAGAATTGACCGAGATATCGGAATCCAAACACGATATATACATAATCGCAAATGATAAAATCGTTGAAAACTGCTAATGTTAACTTCTCATGGTCATATGATTACATAATGAGGTTTGGTTGGCGATAAGGATGCATGACGTTGTATCTACAACTCATTCGTCTGCAAGGAAAAATATTTTTAACAAAATTGCCCGTGGATTTTAAAAATTATTATCAATTAAAAAAGGGCATATTTTGTACATATTTTGTGCATAGCAGCACTCGCGGATTTTAAAGTTTTACGCCCTCCTGTTCGAGCGTTTTTGGTCGAGGAGATCTGGGAACTGTTTTAATTTATCATAGAGAGTATTGGGAACAGTTTCCAAAAAAAAAAACGGCAATTTTTTTGTTCCGTGCGCGCTACGCGTGAAAAAGCGCACGCGCGCAAAATTTTGAAATGCTCGGAATGACCTGAAACGTATGGAAAATTGGTTCGCCGGTTGATTTGAGAATTTTTCAAGGATTTTTACCCTTTGACGCGCGCGTACGCGTCCGTCGTTGTCCGTACGACCTTGGGTGCGACATTTTTATATAGCCCTTGAACTTAGCTTGCCATGTACAGAATTTGGTGAAAATATACCATTACGTAAGAAAGATATGGGCTGTTGAAATATTTCACAAAATGGCGTCTCCATGACGTCACAGGGTAGTACCGTCATAATCATTACCCAGGTGCACAATTTCGGACCAAGGTCTATTATGTTCACCAGGTTTCATTATCATATCCCCAGCCAAATTTTACAGACACAAGACACAAAAAACGTACAAAGAAAAAAAAGAAAAATAATTGTGTTTCCACAATTGCGGTATATTTGGAGATCGTAATGACCGCGGGAAATAAAGACGGATCGTGATAGCGTTATCAAAATGATGTCGAATGAAATCGGAATGACCGCGGGAAATGACGACGGATCGTGGTAGCGTTATCAAATGATGTCGCATGATAATTTGATATGTTATGAACAAGATCTTATCGAGATCGAGCCTTGTAACATGACACGAATTATATACACAAAGCCAGAGATGATCGTGAAGTATTGTGCGATTGTGGAAACACCCCGCTGAGTAATAACAAAAGGTGATACGCTATACGTATCACCTAAAAATCATTCAAAGACACTATAGAGAAAAAACCAAACCCCACAAAAAAACCGCATGGTTCTAAAC